>JAOSBK010000205.1:22494236-22511826 GCA_027568895.1 Erythroxylum shatona | reverse complement strand
TTTGATGATTGTGTGATTGATTGGGAATTATAGAAGTGAGTTTTACACTTTGCAGGTTTGGGTTTGTTCAAGTGCAGTCGTTATGCTGCCGAAATTTTGGTAAAATTGGTATAAAAATGAGTTTTGGGATCTATATGAATGTATAAGAAAATGATTAAGAATTGAGATTTGGCATGAGAAAGAATTTCCAAAGGGGAAATTATACTGTTTTGTTTTAAATAGGATGAGAAAGAAAGAATTTTTTTTATATACCGGATTAGATTGGTAATGTCTAAGGTTTCCAACGCTGAACGTTTAGTTTGCCTTAAATAATTGTTCTCGGATGTTGGATTTGTGTTCGATTCGTTTAAGCGATTTGTTTTCTTCGATGTCATTTGTATTAGAGTTTGTTTTTCGTTTTGTTTTCGTTTCTATTAAAAATCCGATTTCAAGTCGCTTCCATTTCGATTCGTTTCCGATATGTTTCCGCTTGTGATTCCAATTTGTTTTTGCTTCGCTTTGATTTCCGATCCATTCGTTTTTTTCGAATTATGTATTTCCACTTCGGATTCTCTCGATTTATGACTTCGAGTATGCAATTCCTCTTTCGATTTCGTTTCCGCACTTTGTTTTTGTATTCGTGTTACGCTCTTTCGGTTGGGGTCCGGTTTCCAGATCGGGTCCTAACATACACACCCTTGCATTTTATTTCCTATGAAAGCTCTGTTCTTGTGTGAAATTGTGAATTCATATGTTTTTAATTATACACGGTGTCCCATATGTTTATGTAAGCGACCTTGTATATCTTAGAAACCTTAAATTTTACTATAAAGGGACATGAGTGGAGGGAAATAAAGGAGAGTTGAGTTTTATAATAGTTTTGAGACATAAGAAACTTAAAAAGGAGACAATTTTGAATAAGGGATGAGGAAAACATGAAGTTAACATCAAGAGATTCAGTAGATAACAACATCAAACTCCAAACTTATAAGAAGATTCAATATAAGAAAAAGGGAGATTTAGAATTATGATTTCCTTGTTTTCTATTAGTTTATTAGTTTTTCTTTATGTTTATCTTTGATTTCATTTTCTACGATTAGTAACAAAACATTTTTAGTGTCTAGGTGTGATAAACCCTAATTTGGGAAAATAATATATTTAAATCTTTTATTCAAAGCAATTATATTGATTGATTATTGCAATTTAGTTATGTGTTTTATTCTTGTTCTAGTATGTCTAGAATATTAGCGCATGATTTGAATTCATATGATTGAGATTGAGAAATCCTCTTGTATGAATATATCTACCATAATTGGAAGGAGTTACATGTAAACTTAGAGATAGGCCAATATAAATCATTTGGATTAGGGTCAAACTTAATAATAGAATTCATAAATCAACAATTCAATCCTAGGGGTTTTAACTAAATAAATTTCTATTAATCAATTGATGGATTATTTGTTAATAGTCTTGAGAGAGTTATCAACATAAGACATGAATTTTCATGGTCCTAAAATCAATAATAGAATTTCATAATAAAATGTTAATAATTTAATGATTCGTAAGGGGATTCATCACCTAGACACTACTATTTGATATTGAATTTTCTTTGTATTCTAATTGTCCTGAGTTCAAAATTGTTTAATCTTAATTTAGTTTATTTGTTTAGCTTTATTTTTAATTAAAACCAAAAATTTGATTCATAGGTTATATAATAGAAATAGTAACTACTAATATTTAACATTTTCGTGGGATTGACCTATACTTGCCTATGCTAGCTATAATTATGTTGTGCACTTGCAGTAATTTAAATATTGGTGTAGAAAAATAAATCAATCAAGTTTTTGGTGTCATTTCCAGGGACAGTAATATTAGAAAAACCCAGATTTTATTACTCTAGCCATTCCTATTTTATTTTGTTTTATTTTTGTTTTTAAAATTATTTTATTTTATTTGATTAATTTGATTAATTTTTCTTTTCTTCTATAGATATTTACTCTTGGTCAGTTTATGAATCGAAGTAATTCCGAGAGCTTAATCGACATAAATCTATAGATCGAAAGAATATTGCAGAAACCTTTATAGGACATAACTATGAGAGTTCGAGTTAGAACGTTGAATAGAAGAATTGGAAGGTCGAGTGCACACTAAAGAATCACACAACGTTGCTGACCAACCGAGGACTAGAATTGACTACAATAGAGTCTAACATCGTGAGACTAAGTGTTAGTGCCAACAGTTTTGAGATAACACCTAGTATCGTCCAGATGGTGCAACAATTAATCCAATTCAATGGATTTAGAGACGAAGACCCAAACTTGCATATCTCTAAATTTTTGGAGATTTGCAATACATTTAAAATCAACAGAGCTAATGATGATGTCATCAATTGTGGTTATTATCGTTTTCTTTAAGGGACAAGGCCAAGCAATGGTTGAATTTGACGCCACAATCATCACTGAATACATGGGAACAAGTGTTAGAGAAGTTTTTATTGAAATACTTCCCACCAATTAAAACTGCAAAATTGAGGGACGACATCTCCTCATACTCCTAAGCCGAAGCTGAATATAATTAGGAAAGGTTTAAGGAGATGTTGAGAAGATGCCCACACTATGGTCTACCACTTTGGATGCAAATCTAAACATGTTACAATGGGCTGAATCAAAACAACAAGCAGTCTATAGATGCAACAACTAGGGGTACGCTTAATAATAAGACACTAAAGCTAGCCCAAGACTTGATAGAAGATAACTACTAGTGGTGCTCATCTAGAGCGTAAATCGATAAGCTAGTGGGAGTTTATGAAGTGGAGATAGTGGCATAGTTGGTAAGCTAGGTGGAAGCATTGAGCTAAAAGATTGATAGACTTATGATAGCTCTACAAGGTCAAGTGATACAATGCGAGGTGTGCGGGCTAGATTATCAAGGTCAATATTGTCAATCAATATAACCTGAGCATGTGGACTATTTAGGGAATGCTCCTATATCCCAAAATAATCTATATAGTTATATGTACAATCTAGGATAGAGGAATCACCCTAACTTCTCTTATGAAAACTATGACTAAGGGAGAAATAACCCTTCACTTGGATTCCTGTAGGAAGCACTTCAACCCCAAAAGTCTTTGTTAGAAAAGATGATGTTGAAAATTGTCGAAGAATAAAATGTGAAACATCAGAAATAGAGGCTTCCATATGCAATATGGAGATTTAGATCGACAAACTAGCTAAGATAGTGGCAGAAAGAACAAAAGGGGTTTTACCTAATATAACATAAATGAATCCTACAAAACACATAATGGAAACCACCTCAACGTGCGGAAAAAATCTCCAAGAAGAAAAGATGGTGACTACTAAAAGTCATATAAAAGTTGAAGATGAACAACATCTGCAAAAATTAAAGGAATATCATTTTGTCACCTAAAGTGAAGAAAGATCGGATGGATGCAGAGTTTGATAAATTTCTTGATCTCTTAAAACAAGTTCAAGATAACTAACCGCTTGTTGAATCTCTTCTGCAGTTACCAAAGCATAAGGAACCTTTGAAAAAGCTATTATCAAACAAGTAAAAATTAGAGAAGTTGGAAACTATTAAGCTGAGTGAAATGAACCTAGAGGAAAAGAAAAGTAAACTACTCGAGAAGCAAACGGATCTAAAAAGTTTTTCTATTCCTTTCAAAATTGCTAGTTTAAAGTAGATAAGCCTTTAGTCAATCTAGGGGCAAGTATTAATATGATGCCTTTATCGTTATTTGAAATTGGGAATAGGAGAATTTAAACTGACTAGGATAAGTTTGCAATTAGCTGATAGACTGGTAAAATATCTTCGGGGAATTGTAGAAGATTTACTAGTTAAGGTTGATAAGTTTATATTCCCAACTAATTTTGTGATTCTTGACATAGAAGAGCTTATGGAAGTACTTCTAGTCCTTAGTAGACCCTTTTTGGTGATTGCTAAGTTAATAATAATGTTGACGAAGGCAAGATAACATTAAGGGTAAGGAATGAGAAGATCATTTTTAGAATTTCTAACACCATTGATCATTCCCTTAAATTTATGGATGTAGTTGTACCTAATGAGTCTTGTCATGATATTCTCTAGGATTCTACAAAAAAAGATCCACCGTAAACTTCGCAGGTTTAAAGGATTAAGCGACAAAAGGTAGCCTACTTACGAGTTATGGAACTTACGATAATGCTATAAAAACATACTCTATATAAGCCACCTTGAGCTTAAAAGGTATATCGAACTACCAACATTAAACAAGTACTAAATGAGAGGCAAACTGTGAATTAATTTATTTTTTAATTTTAATTCCATCCTATTTTATTTTTCTTTAATGTTACTAATGGATTTATTTAAGTTTTAGTTGTGATGTGTTTTAGGATAGAAAAATTAAATATCTAATGCGATTGTCCATAATTGGTGTGTTAGGGCATGTGTGTTAATGTTTTATAATGCTAAAGTCCAAAATTTTTACATTTGATCATCCAATGTTAATGTAGTTCTAATATTAATGTAGTTAGTCTGATTCAGGCAGAGATGAACTCTATTACTTCTCCTATAATTAAGTCACTAGTTACTTCTGATATGACTACTAGGAACGACCCCAATCATAGATCAATAAGGAAGAATCATTCTATCTTATTTAGTAGATTATGAATTTATCACTTCAAAGGGTGCCAATAACCATAGAAAGCAACAAGTGCTTCTTGACTTTCTCCTTAACAAAAAACCTTCTTTTTTTGGTTTCCTACATAACAAAATAAAGATGTATTCGCTTTAAAAAGGGCTTTATTTTATCTAAAAGAATTGGCTCTATATCAACAATCATTCAATGCACTATAGTGGCAAAATTATGATCTCTTATGACCTAGAGGAAATAAGGATTACTTGTCACTCTCATTCAAATTAGTTTATACACTGTCAAGCTATACTCACTAGGAGCTTAATTAAATTATACTTAATAGTTATTTATTTTATGAATCTTGAATTATAGAGGAAGAAATTATGGAAGGATCTAATAAATATTCAGGGATAGCGTAATACCTTAGCTCCTTATCGGTGATTTCAACTGTATGCTCTCTACTTATGAAGAGGAAGGAGATAGAGTAGAAAATGAGGGTTGTAATGAAGAATTATTGAATTGTACGAGCTAAATAGGAGTTATAAATCTCAAACTTGTAAGGAACTTATTGACTTAGAGCCATAATCAGGCTGGATAATGGCCGTTAAGAAAGAAGCTAGACGAAGCTATGGTGAATTTCTAATTAGCTTATATAATTTTCAAATAATGATGCTAGCTTTACCAATCAACTTTGCTTAGACCACTACCTTATTGTGGTTATATGATAAGTGCTTAATTGTTCATATTTGTATGTTTACATTGTGTATTTTATTTGTCTATTTGATTGTTTTTATTACTTTTGGTACTTTATTCATTCATATTATGTTTTAGGTTATAATTCACTTATTTGGACCAAAAAGAATGAATTGGACAAGTTTAGGACAATCTAGAGCTGTTTTGACAAGTTATAAAGAAGCTAAAAAAGTACATGTGCACCAATACCCCCATATTGATGTCAACGTGCTCATATTGACATGTTCCATGTAAAAAATTTTATTTCAAAAGTTTCAAAGAGTTACACGACCATCAACACACCTTTGTTGATGCTTTTGTTTATATTTTAAGCTTATGTTCATTTTGAATAGAAGGGTTTTATAATTTTAATCAACACACCCGTTAATATGCTTGTGTTGTTGAATATATACTACCTAAAACCCTAAATTTTGAACTATAAAAGGAAAATTAGGAGGAAAAGTGAAGTGGAGGCTCAAGAAACACAATTTGATGACCTAGGACAACATTAAGAATAAATAATAAGCAAGGAAACGTATGCATAATGGATTTTCATCTATCTAAAGTAGATTTTGTGGACATTAAATGAGATTTCATCATGTTTCTTTTAATTTTTTTCTTTAGTTTTGATGTTATGTATTCCATCATTAGGAACTAAACTTTTGGGTAGTTGGATAGGATAAGATTAACCTCAAGATTGATACTATAGTTGGTGGACCTCAAACTTTTCTTAGAAGATTAGAACTATTAAATAAGAAATTTTGGTGATTAGTCATGAGTAAAGAACAAATGGTGAAAATTCTTGAATTAAAAATGATAGACAAGATTAAAGTAGTGAATGAGAAGTGTGGATAGATTCAAGTGTTGCTTTGGTGTTTTTGGTAGATGAGAGATTATGAAATGGGAAGAATTAGGTATATATGTGTGTGATATGTTATTGGTGTTCATGATTAATTAGGGACTATGATTTCTTTATGGATGATATTGATTTGAAATGAAGTTGAGAATGAGGAGTAAATGAAGTAGAAAAGGTGATCTTGGTATGAGTTGTGCTAAGGAAAGTTTTTGAAACAAAATGGGTAGTTGATCTGGAAAATGTTCACTAAGTATGCTTCAGTTTTTTAACCACAACTTTTTCTTTAATTATCCAAACGAGATGATTATCAATTTGCTTTAAACCATAGACATATGGATGCATTTCTTATGAATACATCGAATTTAAATTCTGTCTTTAAGAATTTTAAAATTTGTCATGAAGTTGAGAACTGGGTGTAGTACATTGGCGGATGAACATAAAAGTTGTGTTCTGAATTCGAGAAAAATTCTAGATTGATCTAGGCTGAATTAGAGAAAGGTGTCTTCTATACAATTATCTTTCTAGCTTTCCAACGGTATATAGTATGAGAATTTTAGACATTGGAGTCGAAAGTTATGATCCTTTTAAGTGGAGATGTTCAGGAGTATAGAGTGTATCGTCTGTGATGATGTCATATTGTCTGTAATGACATCATATCGTCTATGAAGACGTATCATATGTGATGACATCATATTATCTGTGATGACGTCATATCGTCTTAAGTTGACTCAGCTTCGTCTTAAGAGTTACATCGTCTTAAGTTGACTTTACTTCATCTTAAGTTGACTCTGCTTCGTCTTAAGAGTTGCATTGTCTTAAGTTGACTTTGCTTCGTTTTAAGTTGGCTCTGATTTGTCTGCTTTCTGCTCCGTCTGCTTTTTGCTTCGTCTACTTTTTACTTCGTCTGCTCTTTGCTTCGTCTACTTTCTGCTTCATCTGCTCTTTGCTTCATCTTCTTTTTGCTTCGTTTGCTCTTTGCTGCGTCTGCTTTCTGCTTTGTCTGCTTTTTGTTTTGTCTGCTTTCTGCTTATGTGTGACCGAAACTTCTTCTTCTGTACGCTATTCGCCTGATGCTATAATCTAGTCCATTTTTGACCCTTCAGACGATTGAATTTGTCTCCAAAGTCTTCATAATAGCTGTAGATCTTGAAGTTCTCTTTCAAATCATTTAAAGAACACCATAATTTGATATATGTAGGGAAAGTTATGGTAATTTTCCCAATTTGTCTACTTTTTCGTTTGGTTTCATCTGATCCTATTATCTGCTCCACTTTTGACCCTTCAGATGATATAATTTGTTTCAAGTCCTTCAAAAAAGTTGTTGATCTTAAAGTCTTCTTCGAAACCGTCCTAAGATGATCTTAATCCGACATCTCTAGTGAAAGTTATGCAAATTGTCCCGAGATAGGTTCAATATGGTTGAGGACAAAACTTTGTTTGATTGTCTCGGCCAAAAATTTGTTATCTAACCTCCAAATGAAGTGATTCTTGAACCCATAGATTCTTAACACATTTTCTATCCCTCCATAGAATTTGATAGCATTTGGTATTGATTCAAAAAAGATGGATTGAATCAAGGTAAGGGTATCGGTTGAAAGAGTATGAATGGGAGGAATTTAAGTATAGTGTACTGTTTCAATATAAGAACAGTCCGAAAATGTTTGGGGAAATACTTTTAGAGTTCTGAACCAAATGGATTGATTTTAGTGTCATTAGAAACTTAAGACAATGAGGAATATTTTCTAGAAGAAAGTGTTATGTTACAATGTTCAAGGGTATTTTTGGCAAGACACTTAAACCTAAAAGATATAAGGCATAAATGGAAGGACAAAGTGGACAATTTTCAATTATTAAGGGCATAATTGGAAGAAGAAGTGTTGTCTTGCTTTTTAAGAATAGAAGAGAACGAAAATTGAAGGAAAAAAGAGAGTGTCATGAAGAAGAGACAGAAATACGAAGAGAAGAAGAGAAGGAGAGAAAGGAGAGCAAACAAGCTAGGGTTTCAGTTGTGTTAACCTTCAAGAGAGATTTTGAGGTTGTTCAAGAAGGGAAACAAGTAGAGGAAGAGAAGAGCTTCCTTTTGAGTTAAAGGTCCCTTCATTTGGTGAAGAATAAAGTGATCAAAGAGGCAAAAGGAACAAGAGAAGAGGTATATTTTGAGCAAGTCTATAAGCAAGGAAATCAAGGTGGCTACATGTTTCTAATAGAGTAAATAAGCCACTAAATGTTTACTTTGAATCAAGAAAGTTTAATGTGCCCAATTGCATCATAAGTGCTGCATTTATTGCTTTTGAATGATTTGAGAAAGTGCAATATGTTGTTATATGAGTTGTGTGATGATTTATGAAACGATTCTGAAAAGGATTTCTCTTTGAAAAGATACATATTTATAAAATTATGCTTTTGAGAATGGTTTCCAAAATATATCAAATATATGAAAAGCAAGTTTTCAAAAAAGTGCCATTTTAGGCAACAAGTTTACAAGTTTTTCGAAATATGTGTTATATGGGTTTGTGGTAGTCCCTCAAAAATGTCATGTGCATGTTGACCAAATTAAAGACTTCTCCTGCCTGCCCGCTAGTGGCACGGAACTCCTTCATGGACTCCCTCAAGTTTACGACTACACAGGACCATTGTGTGGAAATGTGTAGTGCGTCATGTTTATGGATCTACCCAAACCATTTTGATGTGCTTATGTGTTTATGTTATGTGAACAAGTTTGATGCATTCATGTATTGTAGTTTGAGATTTTAACTACATGATGAGAATTTTTAGAAACAAGTGCTTTATGAACTCAATGAGAATTTTCTATGACTAGTGAACGTTTTTCAATGGTTTTTGCTTATTTTTTCGTTATAAACTGTTACACACAAGCTGTCAAGCTCACCCCCTTTCTATCCCATCTTCAGGTAATAGCTAAGAGATCAAGTGATCAAGAGCCTAAGGAAATTTCTTCAATTTGCTATTTTTGTATTTTTGTAATAAGCCAATGGTGTGGCTTTTGATATGTAAATAAAGTCTTTCAAACTCTGTTGCTTTAGAAATGAAATGAAAGATTGAAGTAGTTGGGTTATGTATGTTCATTTTGACTTCCTGGTAAAAGGGTTGAGTTAAGTAATAATTTGTTTTGATATTTGATTGTCCTGGTGTGGGCACGCCACCCTTGTGGGATAATGCCTAATAAGGATTCATGGAAATAACCTTATAGAAAAATTTCCCTCACGTTTCATGATTATGGTCAAGAGTTGGGTTCCGGAATCAGTGCCCAACACTTTCTCCAATATTGTCATCCTATTTGAAGCCTCAAACCATAATTGTTTTCTAACACTATACATAATTATTGAAATGAAATTTGATTCATCTTAAATGTATTAAAACACCATTTTTCATGACCATTTAATATTTCATTCATCCATAGTTTTCCTGTTAGATAGGAAGTCACGTATGATTCCCTGTATATATGGTTCAAAAAATACATACCCATATAAACTCGCTACACAAGCCATCAAATCCCAAAACTCATTCTTATTGTCCAAAAATTGCTTAATGTAGAGAAGTTGCATAATTTCCATAACATTATCATCCATACCTACAAATCAACAAGTAAAACATATTCTAAATAAACAAGACACTTATATTTCTAAATATTAAGAAGTAAATAATATAACACATAATAAAATTATATATTACCAATAAGATAACATAATATAATAAAATAAGGTAACCAAGTTCATAATCTCAAAACACATCATGTCCATATAAGCGCACAAATAATAAGAACGATAAATTAAACATAGTAATGCATAGAAACTATGTTTAATGTTTCTTATGCTCCTCATGTTTATACATAAACTTAATGTATTCAGCTCTCTTTATATCATCTGGTAAATCGAAAAAATGGACCTTTTTTGTGGATCTTCAATCAATATGCAAGCAAAATAAAATTCACAAGTACCAACCTCTAAAGTAGGCAAAATATATAGTTTTCCTATAGTATTTGTAACACCATGATGTGATACACCAACACCAGTACTCTGTAGTGCACCAGTAGTCATCATGTTTAACATTTTCATAATAGAAGTATTCATCTCCATTGTTGCTCTCTATGTCTCTTGAATGAATTGCATTATATTGTCAAGTCCCTCATACATTGCTGCAGATCCTCCTACCCTTTTAGTGGAATCAATTCTTACACTCATGTTATTTTGTGAACTATCACTTTCTAAAATCCTTTTACATCTTTTTTTGTCACTCCCTTTATCATGTATAACTTGAGGGTTAGCAATAGGAGTTGATGTATGGATCGGGGTAGGTTCTCTCTATAATTCTTCTCAATCACCAGTCACATAGAACACTAGTCTTATTCATATTGTCATGATCATGATAGCCTGATGATTGATGATGAGCATTATGATTATAAGGTGGAGAAGAAAATACACTTACTCAACTTTTAAGTGTCTTTGTGGAGCTTCAGCCATAACACAAAATGTAATCTCCCCTCAAGTCAAACATTCAAAAAGTTGATCGAACTTACATTCAAGCTCAAGTTCAAGCCTTTCCTCATTAAATGTTTTAAAATTGATATTCTCTATAAAAAATTGTTAGAGTAGTGCTCTAAAGGCAATCACCTTTAGCACTTTTGTATAAACTTTATTTTGAATAATAAAGCGAAAGGCAATTTTTCATTAATTGGATGTTCGTTTATTTATGAATTGATGTCGATCTTAAATTGAATTAATGAAGTCCATGATATAAAACATAGTATGAAGGAAATCATGATGAGATCATGATAATAAGATTCCTATCATGTACAATTATGTTAGTATCTAAATTATCCTTAGTCATAGGATTAATAAGACAGGACATTATTAATTCGGATAAATTAGCACATGTTGTACTCCTAGATTTGATCAAGCAGTGGATCTCACAAACTGTAAGCATGAGATGTTTAGAGTTAACATGTGGATGCTTACTAAGAGTAGTCAGTATATCGAATGACCCACAATGAGATTATCATATGGATGATCTACAAAATGTCAATGATTAGTCTCATCATAGCAATGGTGCAAATATTCTTAGACTTGAGGTACTCAAGGATATCTTGGATACTGATAATGTGTTTTAACATCATTCTTTGTTGCCTCAAGATGAGGTTGCTCATAAGGTGGTAGTTGGGTACAACTATTGGTATTCAAAAGTAATTGGGTAGATAATAAAGGATTCACTACTCCTTATAGAAGGAGATGATACCCACGGCCTCTTGTCGAGGTCATTACTCAGAAATCTTTGTCCAGAATAGTCATATGTTATGAAGAGAGTCCTCAATGACAAATAGAGTAATGAGATCCTAGGATAAGAACTAACATCACTTAGACTAGATGTGACTTAGTCAGTCTAGTGGGAGTTGACACATAGTCCATACTTCGAACCAAGTAGGGTATAGAATGGTAAAGGGATAAACTAAACGGTAATTGTCTATGGTAAGTCGGATGATTAACTATTAAAGAGCTTGTTTATTAATCCACTTAGATTTCAAAAAATTGGCATCATGAAACCTCACGATTTGCTTAAATTAAGAGTTAATTCAAGTGGCATGAAATCATTCATAATTTGCTCAGATTAAGAGTTAATTCAAGTGCCCAAAATAATCAAAAACCTAAGGGTCACACGTATAAAAAATTAGATGAAAAATAAAGTGTATATGGCTGCCATTGAAGTAGGCCACGATCGTTACCAAAGGCACGATAGATGATGCATAAGTGAGTTCTTCACTTATGTACTTAGGAACTAACAAGTTAATAACACACTTAAATGGGAGGATAAGGGGTCCAGAAGTGTTCTGGAGTTAAAGAGAATTGATCTTGAGTCTTGTTCATGCAATTTATGCAATTGTTGAATAAATCTAATTGCATACAACATAATCTTGATCTATCTCTCCATTTAAGCATCTACTTGAATTCATCTTGTTTTGTGCTCTAACTACCCTTAAACACTACTTTTCTTCATCTTTGCATGTTCTTGAGTGAGCAAGGAAGGTGTTTAGTGTTTGGTGTTTGCTATAACCCAAACAAGGAGAAGATTAAAGAAAGGAGGAGCATTATCAACGATACATGTGTTGAAATTTCATGTTCTTATAATCTGTGTATGCATGCATCTAAGATTCTGGATTTTTAAGGATGTCGTGGAGTTGGAATTTAGATTTTGACACTTTCGTTGCCTTGTTATGCATGAATCCATGGCTACCCCAACATTTATATCAGAGCCAGTTATGCATGTATAAGGTGATCTATTGAACATGTGCAAACTGTTTGCTGGGTTGTGACTGACATGCATGTTGATTTGAAAAATTTCGTATAAATTGTAGAAATTTTTTCTGATTTTCTTTCACATAAATATTTATAAGGTATTATGTTATGTTTCTGTCAAAGCAAATTGCAATTGAATGTCATTTTCTACTTTATTTCGAATTAATATCCAGTTTATTCATATGTTGGTTTCTAGGAATTTCTAGAAAAATGAATGTATGTTATGGTTTTAAAATTTTTTAATAATTCTAGAAAACTTGTTTTTCTAATTTTCTTTCACATAAATGTTTATAAGGTGTTATGTTATGCTTCTATCAAAGGAGAATGCAATTGAATGTTATTTGCTATTTTATTACAATTTTAGTTGTAGCCTAATGCATGTATGAAGTTCTGGGAAATTCTAGAAATCTGATGAACATGATGCTTGTAAATTCCATATTAATTTTTATAAAAATTGTTTTTATGAATTTTTTGTATGGAAATGCAAGATAAGATGTTGCCACATGTACAAGATTCATGACACTTGTTGTTAAGGTGATTATCTTATGCATGTATGATATAGAGTATGACTAGTGTCATAGACAGGTGATGTGCTGGCTGATTCCACTAAGTTAATAAATAATTCCTAGGAATTAGTCTCTAGAATTTTTTATTAGGCAAATTTAGAATGTGTATAAGATTCTGAATTTTTTCCAAAATTAATTGAATTTGATTCAATTAATAAATCAAGTCAAAGTCAACATTGGTAAGCTTTTTGAAAGACGATGGAGTTGACTAATGACTTATGTGTATGTGTTTCAGTTATAAGACCTTAAAATTTTTTATGAGATAAGAAATGTATTATTTTGATGCTAATAGCATGTTAAGTGCATGAGCTTGAAATTAGGGTTTTGGGAAATTTTCGGACATCGAATTAGTCTCTTTAATGTCTAGTAGGTTATCTCATATATCTTGACGATTTTGGTTGTCAAGATATTTTTTTTGCCTTATGCTGAAATTGTATTGATAAATTTGAGATGATCTAGAGATGTTTTAGATGACTAATTGATGTTTGGAAATTTTGGAAACCCTAGGGATTAATTTAGAATTAATCCAAATAGAGCATTGCATTTCTAGTGTGACTAGAAAAAGACATGTGTACTAGAATTAAAGTGTTTATTTTGGACATCAAAATAATTAAAATTTTAGGGTTCCTAATCAAATCACATTTATAATTCTAACTGGCCAAGACTAATACTAGTACCCGATTTAGTTCAAGATTTGAAACGAATCACGAACTTTTGATGCATAGTCAAGTCACAACCTAAATTAAACCTCCTTTGTGTATATATATGATGAGACCTAAGAATAAATCCCTCAACCAAAATATTAGGACTTACGCTTTCCGTTAATATGGCAATAACCAGAATTCTTTTAGTGTTGGGTGTTGGGCAAACCCAAGCTCACACTACACGAATATGTTCAAACCTTGTAAATTAGATTTTTGGATTAATGGGTTAGTCCTAACTAGAAGCATTGATTTGCTGGGCAAAACTAAGGTCAATATGGGTAGAGGCAGTGTAACATCCCATCACCGATGGGAAGGGTAAAATGGTAATTTGGAACGGTTTAGGAATGTTTAAACTTATCTCGGCTTGCACATGCATCATATGGCCTCTATATATATATGATTGGTAATTTTTGCACATGCACATGATTGTACATGCATTCATGACACTTCCCGGCATATGTGATTATTGTGAAAAATGTGTTATATGTATTTGAAAAATGGAATTGGAGTGATTTATGTGTGTTTTTCATTTTTAGGGACTTTTAGGAATTTTTCTGGAATTTTTGGGAAACAATGTCCGGACCGGAAAAATTTGTAAGTGGCGGACTGATTGGTTTCCGGTACTGGAAATTACTTTCCAATAGCACTGGGAATGTAGATATATGATTTTAGGAATTATGAACTTTGAGCCATTGGAATTTGGAGACAAATTGGACTAGAAATTGAAGTGAAATTGGAAAGAGTCTTAAGAGGGATTAAGAAGAAGACAAGTGGCAAGTGACACATGTCACTTGCCTACTTAGTCTTTTACTTAATGGCTTGGTATATATTATTAACCTAACTTTTGGCTAGCCACTCACGACATCTCTCTTTGAAAGGTGATTTAGAGTGTTTTTTTTTCTCCCATTCGTAGCTTCTTCTTCTTCCTCCTTGATTGGTTTCCTCCTTCTTGTAAAGTGCTACTCTTCTCTACCTTAACAAAGCTTTTCTCTCTTAAGTGCTTTCTCTTCATCTTGTTTCTAAAAACCTAACCTAGCCCTCCTTGAAGTGATGATGATCGTGTAGTATGGTGGAAAGTAGAGAAGTTGGTGTCTTATGAAGAATTGAAGGAATTAAAAGCTTAAGTAGGTAAGGATCTTATTTTATGTTCTTAAATTGGTAATTGAAGCCTTAATTGTGATGTCCTGAGCCTTAATTTCATAATACTTGTGATTTGATTATGTGGGTATAAATTTATGTTGTGTAAGGATGAATGTTATAGCATGAGTAGTATGTGAATTAAGTGTTTTGGATGGATTTGCATGATGTTAGATGATTATTCCTTAGAAGAAAATGATTGTGTGTGTGTGCTGCCATTTTGTGGCTAATTGGTCAAGTGAAGATCTTGATGACATTTTGGCTGATTGATTGACTAAATTGGATGCTTATTGGTGTAGAAATGGTATTGGAATGATAGGAGTAGAGTTAGGTGTAGAATCTGGAAAATTGGATGGGTATATGCTTCAAGGATTTGATCATAACTTTTTATATGGTTATTCTATTGAGATAAGGTTTGGCTTGAATTAAACTAGATAAGTTTGTCTAAAATTCTTATGAAGGAAGTGCTGTCCAATTGTGGCTTGAAGGGTTTGGAATTTTGCCTTGAAATGGAGAAATATGTGCAGGGTGAATAGTGTTGATTTTAACATTAGAGATTTGTGACCTGAAACTTTGGGGAATTTTTCTAGGCTAAAGTAGACAAATTTTGGGAAATTGGTCTGCATAAAAGTTGAAGCGTTTCTTGTTATCTTTCTAATTCCACTAAGTATTACATTTTTCGATTTTTAGGGTGAAAGTTATGACTTGTGAACTTTCAGATGGTTTTTCAAAGTATGAATATGTTTGGTATGCGAAATGTCTCTAAGTATGAATTTTGTGGTTACTGTGGTTTGAAGCCAATTCTGGGCTATTATGGTCTGGTTTAGTTCAAGTGGTCTTATGGAAAGTTGTATAGGAATATCTTAGCTTTGAAATGATGTATAATATGCTATTCTTGGATGTAAGAATTATAAGTTATGGATTGTTAAAGTATGGTTATAGTTTAGGTGATATGTTGATTGAACACTCGTTAACAGGGTAGCCACAATAATGGGAGAATTTGATCTAGTTAGAGATGGATTTTGCTTCTAAGTCCTTCATGAGAATTGTAGTATGTTTTCTGATCTTTTCATTGATATAAAGAATGTAATTTTTGGAAAATAGGATAGGAAGTTACGATGTTGAGAAGATTGTAGTACTGTTAGGATGACATGTGTAGGGCAGAAACTTTGATTGAGATTTTGACCCATTTAGAGGTTAAATTTGCTTCCAAGTTGTTCATGAAAGTTGTAGGATATGTTCTGATATTTCTTTTGACATAAATTTTGGAATTTTAGGCAAAGTGAATGGGAAGTTATGAATTTTCGAAGTTTCTGTTACTGTTTGGCATGATCATTAGTGGACAGAAACTTCAAAGTGGTTTTTGACTCCCTTAGAGGTCAAATTGATTTTTCTGTCCTTCATGAAAGTTGTAGGTTGCATTTTTCTCTTTCCATTGATATAAAGTATGGAATTTTTAGATAAGGGGACAAGAAGTTATGATTTTAGAAAATGTGGCACTATTTTGGAACATTTGTGATTAGGCAGAAACTTGGATTGCATTTTTGACACCCTTAGGGGTGAAATTGGTTTGTGAGCCCTTCATGGAACTTGTAGGGTTTCTTGTGATCTTTCCAATGAGACCTTATTTGTAATTTTTGGATACTTGTGTCAAAAATTAGGTTTTGTGAAAGAAGAGAAGGAAAGAGGTGTAAAGGTGATTTTTTCTTAGAATTGTATTGTTTTGTTCCAATTTGACCCTTTTGCCATTCTTTTATGTATAGTTTTGTCATCCGACCTCCGATTGACTTGATTTTTAAGGCGTCAATTTCATAAGCCATTTAATTGCTCTCCATAAGAAATTGTGAATTTTTAGAGATGAAATTGATGTGGTTTGACTAGGTCAAAGTTAGAGGACCAAGCGAGTATTTTTCCGGTCCGTGTTTTAGCAATAATTGGACCTATAGAGGTCCGAATTGAGGGATTTTGGTGTCTTTGGATTTCTAAAATTTAGAGAAAAATTGTGTGATGTAAATTTTTGGAATAATGTCGGGAATGTCATGAGCATGCATTTTACACATTTTAATTTCTACATGTGCATTATTAAATATTTCTGATTGTACATTTGGTAATATTTGTGTATTTTAACTGTTATAGAGGCGCATTTGCAAAGTCAACCCACAAACGTTGCCGAGACTTCCAGGCATTAGCTCGGAAGCTATTGGTGAGTGACCTAGACGGTTCCTCAACTATTATTTACTTAGAAAACTGTGGTGAATAATGGTGGGATTGAGAATGGTGTTTGATTGTGGATTCCGGACAGAAGGTCCGATGTATTGGGGAGTTATGACATAGAAGTGCTACTTGTATGTGAATTTGTCAACTATTTGCTTATGATGTGATAAATTGTGACACGTGTGTTGATTGTGACATATATATTGCTTAAGTGTTACATGTGCATTCCATGCATGAATGCATGATCAGATAATGACAGTTGTGACCGGAGCAGCCATCAAGAGCTAGAAGCTCAATGTATTTGGGCCTCGAGCCTATAGTGATTTAGAGCCTCAGGTTCAATGATTAATGCGCCCTTATTGGGACAGTTCAGGCGCTCGGTCACAACATCGTAATAATTGGAAAAGTGTCACATGAGCATTTTATATGCATTTGATTAAATATGTTTGATTAAGTGAAAGGCAAAA
>JAOSBK010000205.1:22480785-22491946 GCA_027568895.1 Erythroxylum shatona | reverse complement strand
AGGAGATTTAGTGTGTCGTCCATGGTGATTTTCTTTGGATTTATGATTGAAATATTATGAGATAGTGTTAAACCAGTTTTGGAGTTGAAAGATTAATGAAAATGTGTAATGATGGGAAAGAGCGATTAAAGTGATAGTTAGAGGAATAAATGAAGAAAAAACACAAAAGTTAGAGATGCAGAAGAATTGAAAGTAAGGAAGTGCAGAAAAGGTGATGAAATGTGTGAGTGTTTTAGTTTTTGGATGATCATGAAAAATGATAGATTTTTGACTAGTTTTGATTTAAAGATTTGATGAGTGATTAAGTTATGAACTGAGAATGAGCATAAGATGTGAAGTTCGTTAAAGTACCCAGGATTATTATTGAGCATGCATTGTACGTCGTCCATTTATACATTTGTGCATAAATAAATGTTTATACGTATGCAATTATTGATGTGAGCGTAATATGTGTTTTGCATAATGGAGATATAGGAGAGAACGTCCACATTTAGGCACTCCCAGAATTTGGAAGCAAATGCTATTTTGGAGCATACTGTGAGTAGACTTAGATGGTCTCTTTTCATTGTTTGTTTTGTTTGCAATTTTGTATTGATTGACTACTGAATGCTTATATGAATGTGAATGATTGTGTTGATTTCTGGATAGAAGGTCCAATGATTGTGATGTTGATTGGGATATTGAAGTGCTACTTGTATGTGAATGAGATGAAATAAGAGTGCATAATATGATTGTTAAATGCTGAACCACGATCCGCTGACAAATGTGTTTTGAATGTGCATTTGCATATAAATGAAAGTGTGATTCTCAAATTAAATGTTGAATACTGGACTAAGGTCCGATGATATGTGAATGTGAGTGAATGGGAATATGCAAATGTAATTGATGCATTCCATTACATGAATGCATGAAATATAATGACAGTTGTGACCAGAGTAGCCAACGATCAGATCTTAAAGCTCAATGAGTGAAAATGAGCCTCGAGCTCAAAAGGGATTTAGAGCCTCAGGCTTAACATTTAATGCACCCTATATCTCCCAAATGGACAAGGAATAGTTATCAATGAGCCCTATATGGGACAATTTAGGAAATCGGTCACAACAAAGTAACAAATGGAAAGTGAGTCTCATGTGCACTGCATATGCATAAAATGAATGAATAAGTGTATTGAATCTGAAACATGAAATTAAATGTCAATTGATGTGAATTATGTGCTATTTGACTAGGTGAGCCATCAATGATAGTCACTCATTGAGTTCACAAAACTCACCCAAATTTTGCAAATATTTTTCAAGCTCAAAAGAATACCTCATTAGGCTAACGGGAGTATACTTGCAGCATACAAGTGAAGGTTAGAGGTCGGGATCAATTCGCGTCTGCATTGCATTCCTTTATTTTGTATAAAATCGTATATTCTGAAACTATCGCACAAATGATTTATGTTGTAATGTAAAAACATTATGACTAAAGTGCTTTGTAATTGTAATGGGCTCAAAATGGCTTTTGAAACACCAATGATTGTATTGCTTTAAATTGAAAATGTTTATGAATTAAAGTAGGCCCGATTTGGTTATCGAATTTTGCACTTTATGCTTGTGGTTTTAAAAAAAATTTATACTAAAATTTGAATGATTAAGTATTCTAGCATGTCACCCTAGTGGAGCACAGACTCAGATATCATCAAAGATGTCGAGTTCGAGTCTTGTGGGAGTGGGGTACTACATGCCTCATACGATTTTGCGCTTTTTGCAAATGGAAATGCAGTATATTAATCATTGTTTTTTAACTATCAAAACCTAGTCAAATGCTAAATAGATGACTCTCTACCTAAATATGGCATACACATTGGAGGCGAAGTGTAAAACCCCAAATTGAAGATGATATATCTTCCACTTTTAGTGGAAATGATGTCTCTAGGAGTGAGATTGGATATGATAGACTCAACGACATTAATTGCTAATTTTCATATTTGTCCCATCTTGTTGGATCAGATTAGAGAGGGATAAAAGCTAGATCCACAGTTGATAAAATTGAAGATAGAAGTTAAGAGTGGGCAGAGAATGGATCTTACCATCAATAAATATGGTACAGTGATGAGGGGGCATCATTATATGTACATGAATTCCCTTGCTAATTGCATGATTGTTTGAGCTGATTGCATGGTTAAATGAGGAGAAACACAACATGGTAAATGGAGAGAAAAACAATATGTATATCCATATCTTATATATATTGTACAATGGTTATTAATTTGTAGTAAATAGATACCTTATATGTGGCCTAATGATTGTTCAATGGCAGCATGTATGTTGTAGATAGTTTAATGGTTCAATGCAAGGAAAATATGATATATACACTATGTGTGTTATTTAAATGGAAAGAAGACAACATGTATAAATTATGGACATTATTCAAGGGCTATTCAATGGTTGTGATTGCTTCTTATATACCAAAACCTAGTCAATTGCTAAAATAGATGACTCTCTAGCTAAATAAAGCATACATATTAGAGGCGAAATGTAAAACTCCAAACTGAAGACGATATATCTTCCACTTTTAGTGGAAATGAAGTCTCTAGGAGTGAGATTGGATATGATAGACTCAATGGCATTAATTGCTACTTTTCATATTTGTCCCATCTTGTTGGATCAAATTAGAGAGGGATAAAAGTTAGATCCACAGTTGATAAAATTAAAGACAGAAGTTGAGACTTGGCAGAGAATGGATCTTACCATGAATGAAGATGGTATAGTGATGAGGGGGTAGCACTATATGTACATGAATTCCCTTGCTAATTACATAAATATTTGAGTTGATTGCATGGTTAAATGAAGAGAAAAACAACATGGTAAATGCAATGAAAAACAACATGTATATCCATTATATATATTGTGCAATTGTTATTAATTAGTTGTATGTAGATACCTTATATGTGGCTCAATGGTTGTTCAATGGCAGCATGTATGTTGTACATAATTTAATGGTTCAATGTAAGGAAAATATCATATATACACTATGCGCATTTTTTAAATGGAAAGAAGGCAGCATGTATAAATTATGGACATTTTTCAAGGGCTGTTCAATGGTTGAATGAAAAAAAATATAATTTTTAATGTTACCAAATGCTAAGATTTCAGCTAAGCCCCCTTTAGGTGTCTCCTTCATAGCTGAGTAAGACAATAATGTTTTCTCGTCACCGTATACTTAGGACTAGTAAAGGAAAAGCACTAAACACGTGAGGGTGGTTAACGATAAATGACAAATTGTGAGTGTATCTTTAAATTGATTTTTGTAAAGATGATTTTTACCTTACTATGGAAAGTATGTTTATGAATAATTTCATTGGTGCTACTACTTGAATTAAAAAGTCAATGTTCTTGAGGTTTACATATTTATTGATTTAGTATTAAATTGAGTTTGGATGCATTTGGAAGCTAATGAGATTTACACATGTTTTGAGTTAGCATTAAATTGAAATTTTCATATGTTCTAAATTTGCATGGAAATGGATCTTGAATATGATTTTAATTGGAATTGAAATAAGGTACGCTCATGTATTAATTGTGATTTAGCCTATGGTACATCATTAGGTCTTTATACATATGATTATATGGATCAGAGTATGTCTTAACATGTATGACGGTATTTTGGGAGGGGGGTCATCTATCACTAACACGGTTGGTCTTGTGTTTGTTAGTATGTCTTATGAGTCACCCTCTACAAGTATGTAGTATATATTGTGCTATCACTGTTACGGTTAAGTGATGCAGAACCAACTTTGTATCCACTGATTTATATGTAGTGCTAGCATCATTATAGGTAAGCAATGCAGAACCAGCTTTATAACAATCGATATATAGAGGTTAACTAGCGATGCAGAACTAGCTCCATGACCTTACACCAAAAGGTACTAGATGGCAAAGAAAATTTATGATGGGCTATGTTTTTTTAAAAAGAAAGTTCATGAAAGTTTTGATTACGTTCAACGTTTACTTTACAACAAAAGAGGAACTTGATCTTACAAAAATACATATGTTTTGTTTTACATGTACATTGATCTTATGAAAATAAAAGATTGTGTTTTGTAAGAACAATGGTTATTCCTTGAAAAGAAAAGAAATTGTTCTTTTATTGAGGTTAATATTTGTATAACTATTTTTAATGGAAACTAGTAACACTCATGGAGCTTGTTTAGCTTACACTCTATTTTCTATTTTTAAATAAAACCTCCCAGATGCATGCTCAAGGGCTTCAGTAGCAGTGACTCCACCTCGCTAGTAGTCAACTTCATCACTTGTTTTTGTGTAAGCATATTTTTGCCTTGTACGTATTTTTTTAGAACTATTGCGTATCCTTGAGCATGTTTTGGAATGTACATTTGTGTAAAGAATGAATGTGTATAAAGGTTTTTGTAAAATGGAACGTATGATTTTGTTATAACTTTTCAAAGTTTATTGATGTAATTATTTGAGACTTCATGTGAGTGGATTTAAAGTCCGTAATTTGGAGTTGAGAAATTGATGTGATAATAAAAATGTTTTGAACTTTTATAAGGACTTTGAAATTTTTTTGAGATGCTAAAATGCAGTCATTGTGCTGCCACAATTTTTAGTAAACTAAAAAACAAAACTCCATTGTTTACATTTCTTATCATTGAGTTGAAGCTTTCCTTAACAAGGGCAATAGGCTTAGCTTCACGGGAACTTTCCAGCTAACTTGGATATCAACTAAAGAGCCATCATGGAGTTTTATGTAGATCTCCTAGCCATTACAAGATAGGGCCCTGTTAGTGTTGGTATCAAAGCTCAACTTTTAAAAATGGGTTGCCTCCTTTGTGGTTTAAGGTTTTTACATTGTTTTAAAAGTAAGGTAACTAACAAAATGTTTTGATTTACATGCATATGATTTCATAAACTGAAAGCTTTGCACAATTGCATTTTTATTGAGTACACAACACGACGCATATATGAGGCCACAGATGTCCCAGGAGAGCCATTCCAATAGCTCCTACACCTGAGTCACCTCCAGTATGGAAGGATGACTGCATTCTAGACTCAATAAATGCCTTCATGGAAGAACCAGCCTAAGTGAGTTTTAATGTGAAACAGATGGCTCAGATTCTTGCCACAGTGATGCAGTAGTCGTGTAAAAGTTTGGAAGCTTTTGGATGCTCAATTGAGAGCAACTATAAATTGGGCACCAAGACTTTTTATGAGAGTGGAGATCCTGAGAGGGCACCCATATGGTTAGATCAGGTCAAAGTTGTTGGATGCATAGATGAGCATATAGCCTTGTCTCCACCTTCCTCCTTGAGGACAAGGCTAAAGATTGGTGGGAAGCCATTGAGAGATGACATCCAGATAGGGTATCTTAGGCAAAATTTTAGAGAGACTTAACAAATAGATTCTACCCACAGAGTTATAGGGATGTAAGGGTAGAGGAATTCTTCCATTTAAAGCAAGGTTCGACATCAAGAATGGATTATGAGAAGAGATTTTTAGAACTTGTCAGAAGTGTTCCGTTTATTGTTGATAGTGAAGATCAAAAGTGCAAGTGGTTAGCTATAAGCTTAAGTCCTAGAGTATGGATTCACCTATCATTGGCTTCACAGATACACTAAGGGGAACTAGTTGAAATTGCAGTAAACATGGACAGAAATGCAATAATAATCACTTAAATAAGATCAGAATAAAAGTGCAATGCACCAGTTAGTTCATCTCAGGGTTCAGTCAAGAAAAATAAGTTAAGGTGGAGTGGTGGCAGGAGGTTTAATAAAAGTGGATCATCTAGTGAGGGATCCTTTAGGTTACTTATTAGGCCTAAAGACTCTCGTAATAGTAGGACCCTAGTTCTAGTATGTGTTACTTGTGGAAAAAGACATTTAGGTGAGTGTCGGATGAATATAACGGCTTGCTCCCATTGTGGTTAGGAGGTCATTTCATTACAGATTGTCCGCAGTTAATCACCATAGAGGTCGGTTATTGGATTTATAGAACCTCCACAAGCTATAGGGGTTATAGACAGGGCGGCTGGGGTTCTTAAACTAGAGGGTCAAGTTTTATTAGATCTCGTAGAGGTTCCAAAGGCAGGGGCAGTGTAGCACCCCACTCTTACAAGACATGTACCCGACATCATAAGTGATATCCGAATATGTACCTCACAAGGGTGGCATGTTAGAGCACTTATATTCTCTTATAAGGCATCATAAATAAAGGCACAACAATTAAAACTCCAAAGTTTGCTCATTTCATTTCATAAAAACCAAATATGCACTGTAGCTTTACAAAATCTTCCAAATATGTACATAATTAAGACTAATTACAAAAGAAACTACATACACAAGGAATTACACAAAAAGTTCTGACTAGATCCTTTAGTCTCAACTGACTGACCATTGAGCCATTTCTTCTATCGAAAAGTACAACAACTATGCGTCTTGTAGAGTCTCTTTGTCACTAGTGTCCCCTCTCAGTCCTAAAATATGAACGTTACAATTTTGATGAGTTTTCCAAACTCAGTGAGGTAACCATCCTTAATGGTTCACTCAATTCATATAACACATCAACATATATAACTACATAATTCACATTATTTTATTTATGATGTAGCATCACATATCACATTAAGAGTAGTCAAACTGCTCGTTTCAATCATTTAAAATACACATATCAATTACAAATGCAATGCACATGAGACTCACTTTCATTTATTACTTTGTTATGAGTAAGTTCCCTTTTACTAGCTCATATCCCTCGTGGATACAACTTTATCAAATAATGTCCGATATCCCTTAGTGAATATTGGGCACATTCACAATTGAGTCAGTTGCTCTTATCACATTATGAGCTTTAAGCGCTTTTTACTGGCGACTCTGGTCACAACTACCTTTATCTTCCATGCATAAGACTTGACCCAGGATCGTGACAAAAAGCTTACATGCCCCATAATTGTGGCCTACATCGGTAGATGAGTAGACACATAAAAAAGTCAAGTTTTGAGGAATTTTTTGGAACTTTCGACCCCAGAAAAACCCCAAGGCTGCTTAGAACACATCAAGTATATAAAGAATGAGACAAAAGAGATGGAGGAGCTTCTTGCATCAGTCACCATCAAGAAATTCTAGAGAGACTTCATCCAGGGATTGAGAAAGAGACGAAGGAAGAGAGATGTGGAGAAGAAACCAACACGAAGGACTTCCCAAAACAAAAGGTTTCCCAGTGTTACTGCCTCTGTCATCTATTCATATCTGGAATCTAGTGTATTTCATTTTTATTTATGTATAGAATTGGGATAGTTGTTGAGAGAGGATTTTATGAATGTTAAGGAATGTCTAAACTCACCTTTGTGTTATTTTTAGTTTTGATTTTATAAAAATATGATTGTTTATGTTATTTGGATTCATTGTGGTTGATTTTTGCACTTACATAATTCGGTGATAAACTGAGAGGGTAAATCGAATGAAAAATATTTAAATTGGGCTAATGAGAGTTAGGTGATTTAATAAGAACAAGAAATCAATCAAATTTGTAATTGTGTGAAGAGTGATCTTACATAAGTTCCCAAGAGTCTATTGGAAAACTTCATATCTAATTAGGGGCTGCATAAATTATGAATTGAGAAATTGCAATTTTTCATAATTTGATTAGGGTTTATAATTTAGGGCTATAGGTTATAACTTGAGAAAGTAATCAACCTTAGGATTATCTAGGACCAATAATCCAACAATTCATAATTTATTAACTAAATGTTGAAGATAAGTAAAAATTCATGTTTCTCTCAATTGGTAGTTCCTTAGGTTGATTCTTGATGTGTGTGTTGCAATTTTCTAATTTGTTAATATTTTATGATTAATTCGTGAACTGAGTTGTTTGATTGAATCGATTGATTGAATTGCATCATTGTTGTAGTTCAGTTAAATTTGAATTTCTGTAATAGTTTTAGCTTTAGAATTTAGAATTAGATTAACCTTCTTCATAGGATCGATACCTTAGATACTACGTGAATGACCCGTAAACTTGCAAAATATTAAGGTTAAAATAGTAAAACTACACATATCTGAAAACTGTGCTCAAATTTTTGGCGTTGTTGATGAGGAGGTGATTAGTTTAGTTCTATAATTTAAGGTGTTTATTATAGTTTTTAATTTTTATTTTCGTTCTTTCTTTTGTATTTATGAAATCATGCTTTTGCATGAACACAAGAGTCACGAGAAGTTCAAGTCACTTAGCTGAAAAATTAGATTTAGAAATCACTCGACTAGAACAAACCATTAGGAAAACTTGGCATAACAAAGAAGAAGAAATCACGAAAATAGCAATGGCCAAGGAATTTCAACAAGATTTGGACCACGGAGCGAACTAAGGATGACAACAGAGGATATGGGACCAGAGTTCAATGCGAATAATCAACAAGTAGTTAGACCACTAATACAAGCCGCATCATTTGTAATTAAACTAGCTCTCTTGAACATACTTTAATAGAATGTGCAATCTTATGTACTAGCAAACGAAGACCCCAACGCCCACATAGTCAACTTCTTAGAAATCTATGATACCTTTAGGTATCACCATACGTCGTAAAATGTAATTAGAATTAGGCTCTTTTCCTTTACCCTTAAAGATAAAGCAAAGGCTTAGTATCACTCCCTTAACCCAGCCAACTTCACCACTTAGGATTAGTTAGTTAGTGTCTTTTTGGATAAATATCTTCCCCTGACTAAGAACATTAAGATCATCAAGGAAATCACCAGGCAATGTCTTTTTAGGTAATATTTTCCTCTGACTAAGAACACTAAGATCATTAAGGAAATCTCCAACTTTTAACAAGGTGATGGGGAATTGATTTATGAAGTGTAGTAATGATACAAGGATTTGTAATGTAAATGCCCACATCACAACTTACACAATGAATTTTTATTGCAAATGTTCTATAATGGAGTTACCTTGCATATGAGAGGAATGATGTATGTAGATTCGGGAGGTTCATTAATGAGGGAGACAGAAGAATTAATAGAGGAGATGGCGAGTAACAGTTGTTTATAAGCGATGAGTGGAGTAGACAAAGTACTACATTCCTTGAACAAAAAGAAATTGTGGTTATTGACTTGATAGCACACCAACATGATGGCTTCATCCTCAACTCCAGTAAAGGTCGTACAACTTAAGTATGAACTCTATAAAAAATTGGACCATGACATAATGGAGTGTTTCTTAATGAAGGAAGGTGATCCAGAGCAATTAAATTACATAGGAGCCCAGTATAGACGATCCCTAGGTGGAAGAATCATCCTAACTTCTCTTGGACAAATAATATGGGAGGTTAGTTCAAACCTTAAAGACAATCGAGATTCCAACAAAATAAACCAAGATTAATGGAATCTAGGTTGGATAAGATTTTAGATAAGATTAAGGACCAAGAGAATGCAAATAGGAGGCTTGAGAATAAACTCAAGCAAGTTACCAAGAGCCATACCTCTTCACTACATAACATGGAGGTCTAAGTAGGTCAACTAGCTAAAGCAATATCTACTCAAAATGTAAGAACCCTTCCAAGCAATAACGACTCTAATCTAAAGGAAAGGATCATGACCAACACTCAATCCTAGGAAAAAAACTTGATCATAGAAAGGAGAATGGAGATAAAGGAAAAGGACAAGTAATTGTGGAACTCCTTCCAAGTGAGTTCAAAATTGAGTCAATAAGCGAATATCAACCCAAATTACCATACCTTATTATGTCGCAATAGAAATCATTGTCAAGTAGGGTAATGAGGAATTTTGAGGAGGTTGACTTAAACAAGGTTGAGAACATAATAGAACACCTACAAAAGAGGCTCACATTAATATAATTGATGAAGAAGAAGGTTAAGGAGTGCGAAGCAGAAGAAAACTCTAACATAACACATAAGAAAGAGGATCCAGGGGATTTTTATATTCCTTGCAGTATAAATGGAGTCAACATTGACAGGGCATTCACAGATTTAGGAGTGAGTATCAATATGATGCCCTACACCTTTAGTCAAAAGTTAGGGTTAGGAGTGTTAGTACCCACAAAGATGTTAGTAAAGATGATTGACAGAATAATCCATCAACCGAAGGGGATTATTAAGGATGTGCGAATACAAGTTGATAATTTTATTTTTCCCACAGACTTCTATATACTGGATATTGGAGAAGATGTAGAAACTCCTATGGTACTTGGAAGACCATTCCTAGCTACTGCTCTCTTAATCATTAATGTTGATGAGGGGGAATTAACTCTGAGGGTAAGTAAGCAGCAAGTAACCTACAAAGTGTCAAAGAAAGACAACAATCCTCCTTTATGTCCAACTAATAGAAAGGAACCTGAACATCAAGGAGCACCTTCAGAAAAAAGCAATTGTGTAAAAGAAGGAGAAACAAGGAGAGCCTCAAGGCTCATATGCAATTTGTTAGATTAATGACTTCACTACCATTGAAACACTCATTTGAACCATCATAAACAAAATAAAAGCATCGAGCTACTGATGTTAAAAGAAGCGTTGCATAGGAGGCAACCCATGGAATTTTAATTTCCTTAAGTTGTCTTCAAAAAGTTTAAATTTTTTACTTAGCTTATATCGTTTTCAAATAAAATCAAAAGGCCTAAGGAGTCGACATGAATTTTATAGTCGATGAAGTAAGCAAAGAGAAGTAAAAAAGCCATAAGGAGTTAAGAAAGGATTTTGGAAAGTGGAAAATAACAAAAGAAAAAGAAAACGAAAGGGTAAAAAAGACAGACACGCTCATTTTACTTAAAATTTTACTATTTTTACCATCTAATCACCTACAAACACATTTCTAACTTCACTTTTTCACTCACTTTCATTTTCACTTTATCTCTCTAAACTTTATCTCTCTAATCACTCTCACTTTTCTCTATAAAATTTCAAAGCTTCACATTTCTATTGACTTCCATTAACTCATAAGCCAATATGTCGTGCCTTAAGCAAACAATAAAGCTTAATCAATCAATGGGGTGAACACAAGCCTCAAGACGAGAGAAAAGGAATAGAGCAATTGACTATGGAGCACCTTTGTAACATCCCACCCCCTACTGGAAGGGAAAAATGGTACAATTGGCATAGGATGGGATAGATTGGGATTGCATAGGACTGCTTATGCATAATAGGATTGTTACACAGT
>JAOSBK010000205.1:22397837-22408419 GCA_027568895.1 Erythroxylum shatona | reverse complement strand
TGTAAGTAAAAATTTCGGAATGTTATGAGAATAAAGATGAATTGATAATGTCTATTAAGGGTCCAATGAAAAAAAAAATGATGTTTGTTGTGGTTTAATGCAACAACCCTTTAAGATGACGTGCACACTCAAGTTAATTATGATGGTTTCACAAGAGGTTGGGTTCCAGATTCGGGACCCAACAGCGCGTCCAGATGTCACGCAGGACGTCGGGCCCGCCACTCACCGGGGAGGGGTTCCAACAGTTAAAGGCCGACTTGATAATATTGCAGTTGAAGGAGATAGATCTCATGTTGGTTATTGGAGCATCTTACTGCACATAGGGTGGTAATGAATTGTTATACTAAGTGACTATTGAATCCCCTAATCAACCAAGGGTAATATTTTGAGATGTTATTAAAGTAATGCCAGTTAGGTTGATTTTCTCTATAAATGCTCTCAAATTGATTCGAGGTGGATGTGAGGCTTACTTAGCCTGTGTAACTGATACCCGAACTGAGCAGACAGTACGGGATATTCTTGTTGTTAGGAATTTCCTAGATGTATTTCCCAATGAGTTACTAGGATTACCCCTAGAAAGGGAGACGGAGTTTACTATTGACTTAGTTCCAGGTACTGCTCCTATATCGATTCCTCCATATAGGATGACACCTGTCGAACTTAAGGAACATAAGACCTAGTTGCAAGAGTTGTTGGACAAGGGTTTTATCAGGCCTAGTATATCACTTTGGGGAGCTCCAGTGTTGTTTGTGAAGAAAAAGGATGGGAATTTGAGATTGTGTATTGACTATAGACAGTTGAATCCAATGACAGTGAAGCATAAGTATCCTTTAATGAGGATTGATGATTTACTTGTTCAGTTACAGGGAAATCAGGTGTTTACTAAGCTGGATTTGAGTCCAGCTTACTATCAATTGAAGATAGCAGAAGCTGATGTACCAAAGAGTACATTCAGGAACAAATATGGGTAGTTTAAGTTTTTAATGATGCCTTTTGGGTTGACGATTACTTTGGTAACTTTTATGGCGTTGATGAATAAGGTATTTCGGCTTTACTTAGATCGTTTTGTGATTGTGTTCATAGATGATATTTTAGTGTAATCGAGGAGTAGAGAGGAACATTTTGAGCGCTTGAGGTTAGTCCTACAGATAATGAGAGAGAAGCAATTATATGACAAGTTCAATAAGTGTAAATTTTGCCTTGATCAAGTAGTATTCTTGGGTCACATAGCATCTAGACGGGGCATATAAGTGGACTTAAAGAAAGTTGAAGCAGTGATGAAGTGGGAAACCCTAAGAAATGTGTCTGAAATCTAGAGTTTTCTTGGATTAGTAGGATATTACAGAAGGTTTGTCAAGGGGTTTTCATTGATCTCAGCCCCTTTGACAAGGCTTCTAAGGAACAATGTACCTTTCAGATGAAATGATGAGTGCCAAAGGAGTTTTGAGGAGTTAACACACCGATTGACTACAACACCAGTGTTAGCTATACTAGCAGGATCTGGAGGATATGTTGTATATAGTGATACTTCATGCCAGGGGTTAGGATGTGTATTTATGTAATATGGTAAAGTGATTGCATATACATTGAGATAGTCAAGGTCTCATGAGTTTAACTATTTGGTTCATGATTTAGAAGCTATTGTAATGGTGTTTGCTTTGAAATTTTGGAGACATTATCTATATGGTAGGACATTTTAGATATTTACTGATCATAGAAGTTTGAAATATTTATTGAATCAAAAAGAGTTGAATATGAGATAAAGGTGGTGGATTGAATTACTTAATGATTATGATTGTACAATTGAGTATCACCCTAGTAGAGCTAATGTTATGGCTGATGCATTAAGTAGGAAATCCAATAGCAGTGTGGCATAGATGTCTTGACATCGAGGTTACCAAATTTAGTACAACTAAAAGCATTGAATGTTGAGTTGAATTTGGGACAGAATGAAGCATTGATAGCTACATTAAAGCATAGACCAGTATTGCATGAAAGGATCATAAAAGCTCAAAGAAAGGATCTAAAATTTGTGGAGCTTATTAAGAAGTTGAAACAGAATCCGAGTTCTGAGTTTGAATTGAGAGACAATATATTGTGGTTAAAGAAGAGATTATGTGTACTTGATGATGTTGATGATCTGAGAAAAGAAATTTTGGAGGAAGCTCACTTAGTAGTATATGCTATGCATCCTGGTACTACCAAGATGTATAGTACTTTGAAACAACATTTCTGGTAATTAGGGATGAAAAAGCAAGTGGTGGAGTATGTTGCTAAGTGTTTGACTTGTCAACAAATTAAGGCAGAGCATCAGGCTTCGGTTAGGAAGTTACAGTCATTGTCTATCTTGAAATGGACACAAGAAAGGATTACTATGGATTTCATTATGGATTTATCGAGGACTAGGAGACAATATAATTCCATATGGGTTATTGTTGACAGATTGACAAAATCGACCCATTTTTTACCTGTGAGAGAGAATAATACACTGGATCATTTAACCCGGAGGTATGCTAATGAAATAGTGAGATTACATAGAGTCCCATTATCTATTGTGTCTGATCAAGATCCTAGATTTACTTCTAGATTTTGAGGTAGTTTATAGACAGTAATGGGCACAAAGTTGAACTTTAGTACAACATTTCATCCTTAGACAGACGGACAGAGTGAGAGGACAATTAAGATTGTTGAGGATATGCTCAGAGCTTCTGTATTAGAGTTCCAAAGAGCATGGGATCAATATGTAGCTCTTATTGAATTTGCATTCAATAATCATTACCACAGTAGTATTGGTATGGCTCTACATGAGGCATTGTATGGTAGGACATGTCGAACGTCTTTGTATTATGATGAAGAGGGCCTAAAGATTGTTGAAGGCCCATAATCGATTCAAGACAATGTTGATAAAGTGAAATTAATCTATAGTAGAATTAAAGTGGCCCAAGATAGATAGAAAAGTTATACAGATCAGCACCAGAGAGATATGGAGTTCCAAGTGGGAGATAACGTGTTTCTGAGAGTATCACCTTGGTAAGGAGTGCTAAGATTTGGTAAAAAGGGTAAGTTAAGCCCTAGATATATTGATCTATATGAAATTAATGAGAGAGTTGGACCATTGGCATACAGGTTAGCATTACTAGTTGAGATAGCTTAGATTCTTAATGTGTTTCATATCAGTATGCTTAGGAGGTATCGATCAAATTTGACACATGTCTTACCAACAAAAGAGGTTGAAATTGCAAGTAATTTGAGTTAGGTAGAGGAACTAGTTAAGATAGTGGGTTATCAGACTAAACAATTGAGAAACTGAGTAATCCCATTAGTTAAAGTCCTTTGGAGGAATCATTCAAGAGAAGAAGTCACATAGGAGACTGAAGAGAACATAAGGAAACAATACCCTCATCTGTTTGATTAATCAGATAAAAATTTCAAGGAAGAAACTTCTTGGGGGGGGGAGATTGTAATAGCTGGTTTTTCAAATTTAGGGATTAGAGCCCTAGACTATTGCATAGAAGCCATATCATTGAGAGTTTATGAAATGCATTTCATTCACATGTATATCATTAGCATACACTTATGAATTATGATTTAGTACACATTGCAAAGAATGTATATGCACTCAATTGACTTATTCCGGGGTATGAAAAGGTTAAAATGATCATAATGTAAATTGTGTATTGTTTATGCCTTGCATTTTGGTTTGATTAATTACAAGTACTAAATCTGGAATTAATTTGGTAAAACTGAAAAATTGATGAATTAAAAGGTACATTTGGTGTAGGAAAAATGCCAAGTGATAAGACAAATGGATACATGGAAAATTAGGATGATTAAGTTTAGGAATAAGTGACATTTGGCATAGCTAATTAATTGACAAATGGCATTGATCATGGAGTGACAAATTTACTAATAACTAGGTGACATTTGGTGACTTAGGAAGATGATAAGTGGCTAGCATGCTTAAGGACACATATTAATCCAAATTAATGACACCTTGCACCTAGTTGAATTAAGCAAACACTAGAAAATTTTTGTTGTGTTCCTTTTCTTTCTTACTTCTCTCCACCGAAACCTACATCCATCTCTTAGCTCTACATTTTTTTAGATTGCTACACCAAAATCCATGCTTTTACCCTCAAAAAGTTAGGTAAAGAATCAGAACATAGTTGTTGATGTTATAGCCTTTGATCCTAGCTGAAATCCATTCAATTCCTACCTTGATTTCGTGATGATTTCTGCATGTATGGAAAGCTAAATTAGCTTGATCTTTGAGCTAGACAAGTAAGTAAAAGATTGATATTTATGGCATGTTATAATAGAGAACTTATGATGGTGAAATTGGGATGAATTGTATATAATATTGATGATGAATTGTGTTGGAAATTTCTGCATGAACTTGGACACTTTTTTGTTGTGTTCTTGATGTATGAACAGTAGGTTATGTACTATTTTATGGATGAATTAGATTAGGATTTGAGGTATAATGAAGGTGAATTTATGTTAAAGAAAGGTGCTAATAGAGTGATCTTGAAATGGCAACAGAACTAGGATACATGATTGATAGTTAATGATAGTTTCTGTTTTAATTTTGATGTGTAAAAGATAATGATTTGTGACTTGTCTAATGAATGATTTTTTAATTAGCTTTGGACATGAATTTGATAAGGGATTGAAGCATGAATAAGGTAGAATTGAAGTGAAATTGATGGACTTTAGTAAAGGTGTGTCGGATAGAGTATAAAGGAGTAAAAATTAGAAGCAAAATGAAGGTTATAGGTGAGTGAACTAAGGTTCACTCATCCCACAATCGTGGGATTTATAAAGCTCCTTCCATGGTCACAGGAAGTACTTTGGAAGGAGAAAAGGTTGGTTTTGAGCAAATTGTTGGACTATATAAGGTTAACACTTTATAATGGTGTAATTGGACTTGATGGGGCTTAAAATGAACATAGAAAGTTACTTGTTTAAGTGACTAAGTGTTTGATAAGTTTAAGTTGTTAATTGAGGTTACAAATTAAGGAATGGAATGAATAGTATCAATTTATATGAATTTGAGAAGTATGAGTTGTTAATGGTATAAAGATGTTCATGTGAATGCAAATATGATTCAAAGGATATAAAAAAAGAATTAGGTATGATTGAATGAGAATTGAAAAATTGTGTGAATATTTAATGCTTGGAAAAAATTGATGAATGTATGATTGATGAATTTAAGGCAATCAAACTTACCTAAATCATAACCTAATTGCAAACAAGTTATATACAAGCTATGATGAATGAATGAGAAAGATTTGTGAATAAGGTTACATACCTGGGATAGTTAATTGAGCAGGCCTTAAACAAAACACATCTACTTATGTATGATTGAGTACTTAATTGATTACACAAGTTAGTAATGTGTACATATGTGTGTATTGTATGATTTAAAAGCACAAATTGATTGACAACATCTAGACATTGTTGGCTCATTAAGGCAATAGTTATCTAGAGCATACAGTGAGTTAACTTAGATGTTTACTCACTATATTTGAATTGTTTTTAATTAACTGTTAGATATTGAATTGTTACTGATATGATTGTGATAATTTCATACCATCAATTATTCGTTGAGTTTAATATTAGGGACTGTTTTGGAAGTGTCTGTAAACTGAATGTCAATACGGAAATTGTGTTCCCAACTATATGTTTAATGTTGAACTTATAGCTGATGGATGTGCTATATGATTGTGCACACTGAATGAGAATTATTGATAGCATAATATGAGATTTGATGCATTTTTAGTACATTGATATGCATGATCAGATAAAGGAGTTTTGATTAGAGTGACCAACGTGAAAAAGAGCTTAAAGCTCATAAATGTGCACACAGAGCTACAGGCTCAATGATTAATGAGTTCGATATCTACAATAGCTATGGGATAGTATCTGAAATGAGCTCGATCTCCACAACAAATACAGAATAGTTAATTAGGTGCTCGATCATAAAAAATAAAAATGAAAGTGGAGTCTCAAGTGCATTGCATATATATCTTCACATGTATCATGTGAACCATTGTAAAGAATGATTAAATTAAGTTGATATAATGTTATGCTATGTTTGTGTTCATATGAATGATTGTGAAAAAAATGTACTAAATTGTGTTGATATAGTGATTTAAAATACTTGTATACATGTTGATGATATGAATGATTGAGGTGAAGGATTAGATTGTTCTGAAAAGATTATACGACATGTTTGTATTATAATGTGCTCATTGAGATATAATGTATAGTGTGATTTGGAATACAAAACTATATGAGAATTGATTCAAACTAATGTGATATACTTATGAATTTGGTTGTATAATTGTGATCTTGTATTTTGACTTGAGTTAGCACATCGATGATGGTTCACTCACTAAGTTCACAAAGCTCATCAAAATTGCAAATGTTGATTTTTAGGTACTGAGGAGATCTTCTAAGGAAATCTAGTAGCAGCATAGTATTGTCAATTTTGGAAACAAGAAATGACTCAAAGGAATGGTCAATTGATGTCTAAAGATTTTAGTTAGAATGTTTTGTTAGCATATCATTTCATGGTAGACATTTTTAATATAGAACAGTGAACTCTCAGTTGTTTTTGCAATGTAAATATAGTGATTATGAAATGTAATGACAATGCAAGCTTTTTTTTTAAAATGAAATGAGGAAAGGTTGATCTTATTATTACTTATGTTATATGTCAAGCTATAATAAGTGATTGTGATTGCTAACTTGTCATTCTCATAGGATATGTTCTTGAATGTCCTTTAGATGTTTGGGTATATGCTCTATGATAGTGGGGTGTTACAAGCATGAAGCTTGATAGGAGAAAGCTAAGGACAGTTCTAATCTTGTTTAGTAAGCTTCATTGGAAATCCTTTATTTATGGATAGTAATACTGCTGAACTTGGTAGGATTAGTTATGTGAGGATATGCATAGAAGCAAAAATGAGAAAGAAATGGCCTAAAACTATTAAGTTAAAAATATTGGATCAAAATGAGTGCTTAGAAGTCACTACAATCTTGGTTAGTTATCAATTGAGATCTTAAGAAAAGCCAAAGGCTGAGTGGAAGCCGATAGGAAGAATGTTTGTGAAGGGTGATCACACTGAGTTGGTGGAGAATAGGAAAGACCAAGCTATAGGCCTAAACCTTAGTGAGAAATCTAATAAATGCCAGCTAAGAAAAGGGGACAAAAATTAAAATCAACCTTAGATCTCTCGATAAAGCTTTATATGGAATGGAGCATGCAGAATCACCAACTGTGGAGATACCAAATGTGACTATAGAGCACAACAATGCACAGGGTGATAAGGAAGCATTTGAGTCTAATATTATAGTTGCAAATTTGGTAGAAAATTTTTCACCAATGTTAAGGTGACCAGTAAGAAGGAAGCTAAGGTGAGGAAAGCCCCTCCTAATTCTAAATGTCCATTATGACTTGGAATTTTATAGGCTTAAACAACCTAAATAAATAGCAAGTAGGATTAACTGCAGTATTATTATTACTATTTTTAGTACTTTTATTTTTATTTTTTATTATATTAATTTTATTTGTTTATTCCTATTTCTTTTAGGTCATTTGGAAACAACCCCTGTACTAGTTACTACAAACACTAAACCTCCCTAGACCCTGCTTTTAGTGAGATTTTTATTGAGTCATTGTTGTTATTGTTGTTATTTAGGATTAATTGCAAACAATGAAGCCTATTATCATTAACCTTTTGGAAACTAAAATTAAAGAACCAAATTGTAGAAAACTACAGCTCATCCATAAAATCTAGTATTTAGTCACTAATCATGTTGCATATCAAAATGGAAGGATTTTGGAAGCTTATAACCCTGATTTTATTAAGGTTACGAGTTACTTTTGTGCTGCTCAAGCCATATATGTCTTGCCACCTTGAAAATTATATAGCAAGAACTTTGTATTGTTTTTGTTTATGCAACTCATCTTGTAATCCAAAAGAGCTCATTATGGATTGATTTAATCAATACTTTAGAGGAATTAAAATGCTTAGGATAAATGTAAGGGATTTTAATTACACACTCCACCATTTTGAATATAAGGGTGTTAAAGGATCCCAATCTCCTCGCTGTGGTTTTATAAATTGTGTTAATCATATTGAGGTCACTTACTTGTGTTATGAACGGTACTACTTCACCTAGTCAAATAAGCAACAAAAAAAATAGTTCTTAAGAAGAAAGCTAGATGGAGCCTTGATTAATTAAAAATGGCTAATGAATTTTTAAGTAAGTAAAGATATATTTAATGGCCCTTAGATATCTAGCCATTGTCCTATAGAAATACATAATTTAATGCTTACTTTAGCCCAGGTCCCCTGTTTAGATTTAATTTCCTAACACAGCTAAATGATTTTTAAGAATTTATGGTAGAGGGTATGAACAGAGTGCATATAGATGTGAGCAACATAAATGTGTCAAGAAATTGAATTTGATCAGATCCAATTTTATTGCATAACACCAACAATTATTTAATAATAGTAAGCTAAAAATTAAGAAACAAAGAAGATCCTTGATTCAGTATAAAGTAAGCTTGATAAGGATATAAGGAATGCCGGCCTTTGGGATGAGGAAAAAAAAGGGCTCAACTGAATTAGTTACTAGATGCACATCACACTATATTGAGATAAAAGTCAAAAGTATCCTTAGAAACAAGATAGGGATAGATGCTCAACTTTCTTTTCTAAAACCATTTAATAAGAAGGAATACTAATAAAAGTAGATATATCACTAATGACTTAGGTATCGGAGTTTGGGGACAAGATAATGTTAAGGACTAGGTTTATTAATACTTTATAAATCTATTGGAGACTAGCTCTATAGTAATAATAATCTATACTTTGAATTCAATAATCACACTTGTGATTTCTCCTACCCAAGTTATTGATCTAATTAGGGCTATTGACGTTAAAAAGATAGATATGAAATTAAAGAACCTTAACGCCTATAATCTAGTCCAAATGGCCTAAATGCTTGTTTCTTTAAGTAATCCTAGTAATGAACTAAATATCAAACATATAAGGAAATAATGGAGTTTTTCAAAAATGGTCCACTACTCAAGGAAATTAACTAAACACTGGCCTGGTGCCCAAGGTCCCCAACCCCAACAGTTTATGGGATTTTGGGCCCATATCTTGCTCCAACATACAATATGAGCTCATCTCTAAAATAATGGTTGTAAGGTTGAAGAAGGTTCTGGGATCCTTTATTAATAAATCACAAGGTGTGTGCATTGAGGGCATAATTATAGGAGACAACATCCTCCTTACATAAAAAGCTCTTCACTTGTTACCAAAGGAAATGAATTGGAAGGTACTATACTATTGAAGTAGATTTTAAGAATGCTTTTGATTGTGCTAATTAGGAGTTGTTGATACATTCACTTAAACGTCTTAGATTCCCTAGATTATGGATCAAATGGATTAATCAGTGCTTAACTATTGTGTCCTTTAGTGTATTAGTGAATGGTAAACTTACTCATTGGTTTAAAGGGTAAAGAGGTGTAAGGCAAAGAGACCCCCTCTCCCCCTATTTTTTCATCATGTGTATGCTTCTTAGGAATAATGCTTCAAATATTGATAACAAACTTCTCCTTAAAATTCCATGAGAATTTTTAATCTTTCCTGTATTGATAACCCCCCCCCTGTTATTTTTGAATCTAAATCCAATGGAGTACTTAATCTTATAAACTCTAACAAACAATTTTCCTTACTTTTAGGGATTGAAATCAACATAAAAAAGAGAACTTATGGGTATAATGGATCCGCATAAACCACATAAAGGACCGAGTATTTATGAGCTCAACTAAGGTGAACAAGTATTAGATACTACTAAATATTTTGAGCTTACGAGATATGAACAGTATCCATTTGAAAAATCTATTTAGGAATGTTAATGGAACCTAGCTTTGGTTTGATAATTGGGCAAATATTAGTCCCCTATATAAGATTCGTAAGATGTTTCACTTAAAACATATGTTCAAGCCAAATGCAAAAGTAAGTAAGCTTATTAGAGGTAATGATTAGTATATAATGGTCAAAAGGTTTGTGTTCAACAAGGTTTACTGGTTATAATTCGAGGCAAGGAGTGGTAGACAAACTATAACAGCCCAGACCATTCATCCACAAATATTGTCTGCTTTGGATTGCCCCTCGGGCCAAACCCCTTGCAGTTTTACTCTTCCCACCTCTTGGGAAATGTGTCTATAGGTGATCGCGCGTCGTTACGCTAGTCAAAATTAAAATAACTAGACTACTACTGTAGCAGTGGCGAGTCTAGGTCGATCCCACAGAGTGTGTGTGTAAAGTTTATGAAATGAAATTAACCGGTGTTTACACTTAATGGGGGGTTTTGGATTTTTCAAAGAAAAAAAAAGAAAATAAAACTAACTAAAAAACAAATTAAAGAAAACATGCAATAGAATGAAAAATGTGGGGAATTCGATAGGGACCCGGTTCTTTGGTTCAATCTCAGCCTACACCCTGACTAAGCATATTTTATTAATTTGTTGTTCTTTAACCTCTCCTAGAAATTATTA
>JAOSBK010000205.1:22370462-22392970 GCA_027568895.1 Erythroxylum shatona | reverse complement strand
ACTATTAACATATTTATAGTGACAACTTAATTGTGAATGATACTAAATGGTCACAATTACTATTGTATTAGTGACAAAAAAATAAATCATCACAGTTAAGCCAAACAATAATGATCATCTATTATTTTGTCACAAAAAACTTCGTATCTGTGACGAAATAATAGTTAGTCACAAAAAAATTGTCACTAAATGTCTTTAACTCTTGTAGTGAATCCTTCTTCGGCTGCAAAATATCTAGAGCTGCCAGTGCCTGGTCCAAGGGATTTCTCCTGCAATGCTTTATAAACCGGTGCTATTCCACACAAACTTACTACCTCTACCTAAGTCTGACTAGTGGTTCCCCCCTTTTTTCAGAAGGAGAGAACTCAGGGATTTGCCTTCTTTTCTGTTCCCTTATACAGCACTAGCTGATGATGGAAAGTTTCTTCTTTCTGCATATAAGTGGAGAAGGCCTACCTGTACAGATTTTGTCATCTCTCTGCATGCTGATGATATGTCAAAGGGCAGCCAAACTTGTGTCGAGAAACTGAGGTATAATTTAGTTCACAAAAGCGAAATGGAATTTCTATATTTTCGCTGATGAAATGATATATGAATTCTTTTCTACTTTGGCAAGATCAAACTTTCTTGGGACCAAGTTTACAGTCTTTGATGGACAGCCACCTCATGCTGGGGCCAAGATGTAAACAAGTCGTTCTACTAGACTGGTTTGACCAATCTTGCTGGAAACTATCGAGTAGCACACATCTCCTACGAATTGAATATGCCGGGTTCACGGTGAGATTTTAGCCTTCTTAGCCATTTCCAATCAGTTCTTTCTCATGGAAGCAAACATATTACTATCTGATTCCTTCATGTTGTGACAATCTCAGAATTGCATTTGTGGTTGTGATTTGTTTTCTGTTATTAGATCCCAACTTAGATGCTTGTCCACCCAAGATGTAGGTAATAGTCATCAAATTTGATCTCTTTGACAAACAGGGGACCAAGAAGAATGCAGTTTGTCATAGATTGAATTCCTGCTAATGCTATTGGACCTGGTGGAGTAGCGCCTACACAGACGAGTTTTCTCGCCCTGTTGTAGATAACTTACCACTACTATCATTTTCCCGATCAGAATCAAATGAGATGGAGAATCTCCTCTCAGGACCTTTGTCCGGTCAAAAGGATGGGGCACTGGTATTGAAAAACAAGGCTCCAAGATGGCATGTGCAGCTCCAGTGCTGGTGTTTGAACTTCCATGGAAGAGCTTCAGTGAAAAAATTGCAACTAGTTACTTCACCTGAGGATGGACCTTGTCGACCAGAGCATGAGAAGATCATCCGCCAATTTGGAAAAGTGGGGAAGGATTTGTTTACCATGGATTATCAGTATCCAATTTCTGCATTCCAAGCATTTGCGTTTTGCCTCGGCAACTTTGACATGAAGATTCCATGTGAATAATGGGGCATAGTTGACCAGGTTTTAAGTTGTTCATAGAAATTGGACTTTCTGAACCACAATTTCACTAAATATTTCCCTCGAGGCCTGGATGCTGCAATATTTTCAAAGCTACGTTCCAAATGTAGAACCTAGAAGTTACTTCTAGATTACTTCTGTAGAATTATTAACAGGGCAATTATTAATCCTTTCTTGCATTCGTTCATGTGTGATGCAGCGTTGAGATCTCTTAAGAGTTGGTTGGCGACTGCATAGTGATGCTTTAAGGAATGCAAAATGGCTGCAGCTCTTTTGAAGCCTGTGAGACGGCTGCCTGATTCAGAATTTAAAATATATAAAGAGGTCAATAGAAGGGACAGAGCAGTGTTACGTTTATGTCTTGTACGATTGTGGGCAGAATAAAAGTCTTAACTAAGGTTCTGCAGTTCGTTCTAAATATTAGTTGCAGAAGCAAGTTTATTTCTACTTGCAAGCCAAATGAATTGAAAGAAAAAAGCAAAAAGATAGAGAAACACAATGGCCACTTTAAGAGAAGCTATTGATTTCGAAGATGCTCAACTTTTTTCAAAGCCGATTTGTCCGGCTCAATTGGTTCTAAGCTACCCAAGAAGAGCTTTTTCCAAACGAAAATGCAGAAGCCGTCTCTTATTATCTCCAGTGTCCTAGGTTGTTGCCATTTATGGTTTGCTTCTTACGTTACAATTCACTCGAAAGTAAACGTACGGGCAGGACGCAGATAGTAATATTGAACACAATTCATTCGAAAGCAAACGTACGGGCAGGACGCAGATAGTATATTGAACAAATATACTCCATCTAATTATAGCTATCTAGTGCTCTTTTCAGTACAACTCTTTTCATACAATAATCGGTGCATAATTTTGTATTTACAGTAAATGTGTCCAGCTTAACGCTTAAAGTTCTAAGCTGCTTGCATTTCAATGCTCGAATCTGTACTCATCTGTTGAGGTTCAGCAACTTCCTCCTCCTCAGGAAGATCATCAGAATGTATCTCAGGTTGATTAAAGCTTCTGATAAACCCAGTGAAAGAAGGAAAATGATCTGGTGAGAAGAAATCAGCTCCCATTCTATGATACATGAACAAATTTATAACTTTATCACCTCTCATATTTTTCTTTATCTGCTCAAAACCATGGGAAGCTTTAGAAATTGATGAGTTCTGTCCAGAAACATCAACCCCATACTTCCTACAAGCCAATCTAATCTGTGCAAGCAATGATTCTGGGCTTGAATGAGACTCCTGAGCCTGATGCTCATCAGAAAGATCCATTCCAGGCAAGATCATATTGCACGAATTCCTAGCAAACACCTTTGCAACTGCTTCATAGCCATCTCTGTTGGCAGTGTTATAGAAACCAGCTGTTAATTCAGACGCATGTGAACGGGTTCTGTACCACGAATGCACAAGCGGGACTTTACCATATGCGGAGACAGTAGTGCAACTGAATGCAGCAGAGGCAACAGAGAGCATGCGATCGCCATGAGACAACAGTTGGCTTGAATACCAGGAAAGAAAAAAGTCTCCATATGAAGACTCCCATGATCCCCACTCATCCTTAAAGAAGTTATTCGAATGCGGAAACTGGTCATAACTGGGTGCATCATGAGGACCACCAAGCCCCCACAAGGGGTTACCTGTTGATTCAGCATGCTGCCTAAGAAGGTTAATCATGATTTTATCATAACATTGGAACTCTCCAACTCCAGGTATAATGCTGTTTTTGCTTAGCAGATGATGGGAAGGATATCGTAGCTCACCATCTGGTCCAAGACTCATCGTAACGCCCTGCAAAAGCACAATTCGTGAGCCATCATAATCTGTAATAATTATCAAAGCTTCTGGCGCTTAATTATGAAAACAATGAATCAAATTTCACTACCGTGATCGTCGAGCCCATTAAATGTGAAAATGAAGACTTAAAGCTCTCACAAAAATCTTGGTAAACTTGAACAGGAGTCCTCCCATCAAGAACAGGCAACTCATCAACAGCCAATGACAGGCACCCATTGAAATGATTCCCTGACCTGTCTGCATAGTATATGCTGGCATGAGATTCACCGATCCGAGAAACCCACTCAGGGAGGGGAATTCTTGGTTGTTCGCTAGCATGGAAGCAAAGTGAGACATGAAGCTTAAGACCTATACTCTGGACCATCTCTGCAATAGCAAGATAGCCAGACCACTCATACTTCCCCTTACATTCCTTCTCAGCTATTCCCCACCAAACTGGAAGCTCCACACCTTCAACTCCTAACAATTTAAGAGCTTTAAGTCCAGCAGTGATCGCCCTAGCATGGTTTATAGTATTGCAATCTGAAATTACATCCAGAGGCAATCCAACAAATATTCTCACCCTATCAACCTGCACAATTGACAACATCATCGTCCTCATACACTTCTTATTAGCGTGTAAAACAGAAACAGAAGTTTAACGCATTCAAACACAAAAATCACCTTATAATAGCCACATGCCACCTCGCATATTTCACTATTTTATGTTCAAGACACAATCTTTTCTCCTTCCAAATATTTCCCCCAACAAACAGTAATCGCTTACAAAGATTAAATTGAAGAAAAGCCCATGAAACCCAGAATTACCAAACGGAAATAGGAAAATAAAACAAGGTGAATAAAAGGAAATCATTTCTGCTTCAAACCAAAAGCCATCTCAATTTCACAGGAAAGGAAAAAGGAATGGAAACAGGAAATCTTTGAAAACCTCTTACCGGTTTAGATCGACTAAGCGCAGCAGCCTTGTCAGATCTTACAGGTTGAGATGGGAGAGCAGAATTTAAGGAAAAGCGAAGGCGAGAATTTCTGAACCTGGCACTTGGATCCCGGAAGAAAATTTTACTGGGGCTACGAGGAGCACAACAAAACCTCAGATCTCTGCAAAACAAATCGCTCCTGAAAATCTTTGCCCGAGAACTCGCCATCACAGAGACCTCCATCTGCAGATCTTTACACACGAAATGAAATTCCAAAAAAATAAAAAAAGAAATGGGAAATTAATAAAACTCGCTTTTGAGATTAGGGAAAGTTGGAAGTTGTTTTCGGGAAGTGGGAAAGAGAGAGGGTAGAGTGGAATGGTTCTGGAGATAGGAGTATGACTGGGTGTTTGGTCTGCGTAGCCAAGGAAGAATGTTAAAGGCGAGAGACGTGTACGAGAGAGAGATTGAAGGTGGATTTCACATTATATAAACGCGCTTTTTCTGACCGCTCAGAAACATATGCCACGTTTCCCAATTAGGGAGTGCCAAATTTTCAAAAGAAAAAATTGTGTTGACTTGACAGTAAAACTGTGTGCATTAAATGGAGTTTGAATTGTACGGAAAATTCTTTAGAATTGTAAAATAGGGGGTGTTCGTGTTTCATTTCCAATTTCTTCTGTTCGTTAAAATTGTTAATTTGGATCGTACATAGAATGAAAAACTTTCCATCCAATCTTTTTTAAGAATTATTCAAAAAGGGAAAGTATTTGACTTGCAAAGAAACCTTATCCACCATTTTCATATATACATTAATTATTCGTGCATTAACTATATTAATGTAATGTTCCTTCCAAGGGCACAAGTAACCAAATCGCTGGGGTATGTATAGACTCTTTGAACAATAAAGCTCCTCTGTCCCTCCCAACCGTCTTGCTATAATATACTAAATGAATAGCCAAGAAGATCTATTGCCTTGGAAGTTGATGTAAAAGCAGCTTGATTTATGATAAGAACGGCGACAAATTCACAAGCCATATGTTTATGTGGATAAGAAATACCAACCTAGTTTCTGTTGACACCACGTGGCCGACTACCACATGCTGATGCAAAATTATTGCATGCTGAGTCAGGTCCAGGTAAGTTCTTGGGGTCATCCAACCGTCCCCTCTATTCTGGGTTCTTTTTTGTGTGGATAAGAATATTTGGTATCATCCTATCCAATCTATAGTTTTGGATACGTAACCGCTGTAGTACAGCTTTAGTTTTCAGGTTAATATACTGACAAGTCTGAAGCAAGTGGTGATATATGACTATTTTGTTTGCGAGAAATAATTTCAACACAAATCTGTGAAGGATAAAGGTAAAGTTCGTACAATGACCTCACAACCTGCTTTCTTTTCGTCTTCAAGGTACCAACAGAAGGACGTGACCAGCCATGGTCGAATACCTGCATCCCAATTACCTAGTGACTGGATTGATTCCCCCGAGGTTATGAGAGATTCTGGTTGCATCCAGACACCACGCTTCTTCCAATGCGTTATCGCCAATGGCAATGGAGATAAAATACCATGAAAACAGCAATCAACAAAAGTGAAGTAAGTGGTTTATGTTTGTCTCATTCTGAGTGCGCTAACAAACCATAAAGCATGCCAAATAGTTTCCTCTTTTTCTTCAGCAGATTCTGCGGATAATAAAGTATAAGACAATGTTCCGTTTCCAAAGCTGCGAGCCTATCTTGCAAGGGTAAGCTTTGAAGAGGGATTCATGGCATTTACAAGAGGACTTGCTTGGACCCTCGCCCCACGAACAATGTTTTGACTACTGTCTTTAATCGAAAAGAATTCTCTAAACGCTAAACCTTCTTTCAACGTCTAGCCGCATAAGACACTCCCACTGCAAGGAAAATACGAATTGGCGACGAAAAAATAATAACGAAAAACAAACCATTGCAAATTACCAACAGTTTTTATTTGTTCGGAAATTTTGAGGGAAAAAATTATTTAGCGACAGAAAAATATCGTCGACAATTAATGCGGGAATTGATGGCGGAAAAATGAAGTTTTGATTTTGCTGACAGAATATTAGCTACGGAAAATTCCGTCAGTAAATTTCCAACCTATATGTCGTCATCTTCTTGGGATTAAACGTAAATCAAACGACATCGTTTTGATAAAGTTAAAACACACCCAACCCTTCCTCTCCTCCCCTTCCTCACCCGCCACCCCCCTAATCGACTCTCCTTCTTTTTTCTTCTCCTCCCTATTGCGTCTTCTTCTCCGATGCATTGTCATCGATTGGTGGTGCATTGTCGTCAGTTGGTGGTGCGTCAGAAGGTCGTGGTCTTCTCCCACATTGTTGCATTTTCGTGGAGGTTGGGTTTCACCGTGGTTTGATTAATTGAGTAATTTTGAGTATGATTGAGTATTTTGTTTCATATGTTTGAGTATTTTGTGAATGGATAACAACATTTAAGGTTGAAGTGTGGGTGTTAGAAGATTAAGTTTTCAATTTTGCTTGTAAAGTTGGGATGATTTGTTGATGCATATTAGGTGTTTGAAGAAATGTCTCTTGTTTGAAAATTTTGTTAATGTATGAAGATCAAGTTGATTTGTATAAGAGAATGAGTTAATGGGTGAGCCTACATGCATCTTTGGGGGTCACTAACAATCATTGAAGAATATCATTGATGATATTATTCTTACTTTTATAATTTTAGCTAAATGAAAGCTTGCTTTATTTCTTGTTAATTTGTTGACTTATCTTTTTAGGCGTCTCAATTTCTTTTGAAATTTGTCTTTAAATTATTTGAGTTTTCATTGATTTAGATTGAATTGCAATAGGAAAACATGCATGAATAATTGAGATCTTCCCTACTAAATATTGATTAATTATTTATGATGATTGATTTTTGAAAAATGAAATGTGATCCAATACATGGTATTTGAAATTGCGAGGTTTTAAGCTTATAAGCATTCAAATTTTATACTCCACCTTCTAAATTGAGTGATTGTCATAAAGTTTGATACTTCTACAACTTGGTTTTTTTTATGCATGTTGGGAATATATCATTAAACTAGATACATTAAAATAATAAGGGAATTTAGGGTAACCATTTTGAATTCTTGAAAAGCCTTGTAGTTTTGATCTCCCTTAATTAGTTAACAAATTTAAGCCTTAGCCTTCTTTTTCTTGCATATGAACCACAATACAAGCCATATTTATTATTTATTATTGATTTTCCTTATAACTCTGATTCGTTAAATGATTATATGAGGATGTTAGCATGAGATCCAAAATATCATTATTGTGAAGTAATTCAAGTTGCATATGTGAATGTTCTTAGCATAATGTTAAGAGTATTTAACTTGTATTTTGAGTATTTTTATATGCTTTGGTACTTAATGTAGTTAGTCCTTGTAAGTTCCTAATTATTTATCTAATTCACCCTTTGAAAACCACCCCTATAAGTGAAAATAACGTTAGAATCTACGTTTCCTATAAGTTACAACTAGCTTTTCACTATGCATAATGAACTCTTCTTTTTCTTCCCATTCTATATTATAAAAACAATTCCAACCTTTGGGACAACTTCTTAATGTTATTTCCTTTAGCTTCTTGAGATCATGCCTGTAATGTTATCAAGTTTTGCACTATGTATAAAAGTATAAATCTATTAACTTCAATTATGCTTTATGCAACATTTTTATTGATTTCCTGGAAAGTCATCACTCTTTTTACAAAATCCATATCCTTTTATTTCCAAGAAACAATATAAGCATTTGTTGATAAAATATGGTCAATTAAGTTATTGGGCTCTAGCCTAGAAAGCCTTTCTTGAACTTGATTTGTTAATATCATTAGCAATGCTACATGAACCAAGAACCATTATCCAGATAATAACATTTTATGGTATTTACATAAAATCCTAGTTGAGGGAGATGATGATGGTGGAGGAAGAATATGCCAAAGTGTAGGAGACGATATTTCTATAGTGATTGTTATTATTCTTATTAATAAATAATAAGGTTCTAAAACTATATTAGATCGATCATTTTAACTAGGATAATTATAAACCAACCAAATTTTCATATATATATATATATAACAAAATTGTATATATGTATCACTAGTTAACTAATAAATTAGTCTTATATAAACTACATAGACATTCTCCCATTTCCTTCTTCAATCAAAGTTCTTCATCCTCTTTCCCACCAGTCTTTTATTGCAATTAGTTTGATTTAATATTTCAAGTATATTTCAATTTATTTTATGCTTTTGATATATATTTTATTATGGAAATCAATTTTCTTAAATCGTTAGGCATCCATTTCAAACTAATTTTTATTTCCTTTGCCATCATCAATCAAAACTTTAGAAAAGAACTTGGTAAGTTTGAAATTTTTTATAATTCTTTGATTTTCGGGTAAATTACATGATTATTAATAAACATATATATGTATTTAAAATAGAATTTCAGGAAATAGATTGTGTATTAAACCCTTTTGTTATATATGTTTTGATCTTTGAACTTTCGTTGATCTTGTCATTTTAGGTTGTTCGATCAATTTCTTGGTTTTACTTCAATAACTATCACATGATTTTGTTAATTGGCATCACCAATTTCTTATCATCTTTGTTTGGTTTTGTTTTCTCACACTATATTAGTCTTACGATGGTTCTTAATGAAGCTTCTAGAACTCCAAGAAAGTTATTCTTCTGTCATCTTCTCTCTTACTCTTAGTTAGAACTTGACTTAATAAATTTTGACTATGAGCTTATGTTTATTGATTTAAGTTTTATTATGTGAATTTATTTGTATAATTTGCTTACTTTGAGATACTAGTGAGTGGATGTTGATATGAGCATTCAAGAATGTGGTTATGTTTAGCTAAATTCATTATTTCTTTGTAACCAAACATATTTTTAGTCTATAAATTAAGATAATTTATTAGAAAGATGTTGCATTTTAGTGCATTGGATTCGATGTTAATATTTCTATTCAAAAGGTTGCAATAAGAATGGTTCTAAAACTATCAATACTCTTTCATCATGAACAACTTCCTAATAATGTTGTCACTTCATAATTGCTCCTACCTTGCTTAATATGTTTAAATTTCATGGTTCTTCACCGTTATCCCTTCTTTTAGCTTTTTAGGTCTTGTAGGCTTCTTATTGAGAAAAAAGAGGTTATATCAGCTATAATTTTTTAGCCTTTGGTCAAAAATTTTCACATTTTCTAAATTGTGCTCAATATGTTTTATATGATTGTTTTAATATATCCCGCTTTCTAAACTGTTAATAATCTTGTTCTTGGTTGTAGGAACTCATTTGTTGGCAGTATTTCTATTTCAAACGAGATTGAAGAGAAACTTTAGGAGGTATTTAAATGACATTCATTTCCTTATTTTTTTTACAATGTCAACAATGAATTTGCATATTATTTTAATTGAATTTGTATCAGTTTTCATATTTTTCATTCTAACTCCATCATTATTTTCTTTCACGTACTTCAGGAAGATTCTTTTGCGTGTCAGTTGAGGTAAGTGAATTTGTTTTTACTACGTTTTTTTAAAATTTGGTTTAATTTGGGTATTTGTTTGCAGTTTGAAGTTCCCATCTGAATATATTACATGGCTGATTTAATTTGGGTTGCACAAATTGAAACTTGCTTGTGACATAAACTTTAGTTTATTAATGAATTAATAGAGGACGAGTTTGACTTACGTTATTATTCCAATTACCTTAATTATGTCAATCCGTTATTTCATTGATTCTCTCTGAAATGATTATGTTCTATTTATTTTTCATATGCGAATTTTTACATGGCTTTTTTCTAATTGTATATGTTAAACTAATTTATTAAAATAAGTATTCATAATTTTATAAATACTCATACTAGTACATATTTAATATCCATTAAATATCAAACTTTTAACATTAATTCACTTCTAACATATATGATTACAAACATATATGTTTGATCTTCAATTTAAATATATTTTAGATCTCAACCCATAAATCTTAACCCATAACCCGTAATAGAGCTCTCGTGAGCCTTATCGGTGAAAAATACCAAGAGTTTAGGAGTCATAATGGGAACTTATTCTGTTGATTCATAAGTCTTATCATTTGGACAACATCACTTTCCTTATTATATACATCTCATTTCCTTTTATGAAGTTATTATATATATTCACATTTGATGGTCTATACTACAGATTGTTTTAAGCTTCCTTGAATCTCGAAGATGACATGTTTTCGATAGAGGCAGGATCAATGTCACAATAGTCTATAAAGAATTAGGGAGATCGGTTCTTTTGGAAAATTCGTCAATTCCATAAACCTCGTTTGGACATTCACGTATGCATTAATACCCAATTTTGGTTCGTTTAACGATTTTCTAATCTGACATTATCTAAGTTATATATTGATTGTGTTTTAGGTAAACAACTTCGTACTAGTAGTTCATCTAGCGAGTTAGTCTTCCATACTAAATTTAGCAACTCATTCACTGTATCCTCTACAAGTTTAGCTATAGCGGAAACACTGTTGTAAGAAGGTGTTAAAAACCCTACACTTGAGAGAAGAAGAATCACTGTTTCAATTGGTGCGTTCGAACATGCCAAGACCGTTCTCAGGAATCCAGACATTGGGGACTCATTTACCTTTACCGACTCTCATGTTACATGGAATCCAAGAAAATAATTATATCATATAATTTATCGATGCAATACACTAGACTTAGCTTTCTTTCAAGTTGATTTATTATTGTATTTGTAAGAATTTGTCAAACAACCTCCCTACTAGTTAGGGGTTAACCTGTGTCGTATTGAGTGTGGGCTGTTATTGTTCTTGTTATATGGCTTTATCAAGTATTAACCTTCTATTTCATCATTTGTACTTGAATATGATATTCAACAAATCGTCGTATTTCTTTTTCTATATATTGCGTAAAATATCAAATTCAAATTCTTATATTTGTAGAAAATTAATAAACAATAAATCTCAAGTAGAAATATGGGACAAAGAGACAACGTGAGGTAATGTAGCCCAGGTTTAGATATATGTTTAGAGGTATTTATTATGAAGGTGGACCATCACAGTCTGCAGCTGGCACTGAATCACCTCCTCCCTTTTCAGGGCCTACAGTTGCAGATGAGGCATCACTTGCTGCTCGTCATGCTACACCATCCCCAACTCATACATCATCCACTACCCCTTTATTGAATAGAGGAGATGACCGCCAGTCTAGAGCTGAGGGACCTTATGGAAAAAAGTACATAGCAATTATCGATAATCTGTAAGTGAAATCACATTAAACACTATATGTTTTTAATTAAGTTATATGTTTATCAGTTTTTTCATAGTATAAAATTACTTCTTATATTAGGTTAATTCTGTCTAGATTGTGTTCCAGAAATATGACAACTAAATTTAGGGAGAGGATTGATCCTGAACATTATGTGTGGAAGAATATCTCTCAGGCCACAAAGGAAATTTACTTTCAGGAGTTTAAGGTACAATAAAATTTTATTTTCTTTTTATATTGATTTATATACATTTATTAGATAAATATTATTATATTATAGTAGTTCAAATTTTTTCCTTTTATTTTAGAAAGAATTTTTTTGGGATTCTAATTTTGACACGATTATGCATAAAGTATGGGAGAGGCGAGCTCGTACATGTTATCATAGCTTTATTAGTGCGATACATAAGGCTAGAATATGACCATCTTATATTTCAGAGCAAATATGGAGCCATTGGCAGGAGTATTGGACATCACCTGAGGCGATGTCCATCTCAAAGCATAACTCTACCAATAGATGTGGAGGTCCAAGGGAGAAAGTCTTCCCGTACATACAGGAGGATCATTTATCCGCCACGAGCATGCACAGAGACTTGTAAGTACCTAAACTTGACACTTATATTGTAAATATTTTCCTTTGTTGTATTTCAATTTAAATTGATGAGTGAATGTTGAAATGAAAATATATGTATTATGGATAATGATAATGGTATAAATGTTTGGTGCCATATATGGCTGTGTTGAGTTATTTTATTTGTTTAACAGGGGAAATATCATTAAAATAGAGGAAACTCTGCCGAAATGTTTATAAAATCTAGTTCACATCTAACATTTTAGGTTAAATATATAGGAAATGTCTATGGGCATAAGGCCTACACTTACTTAGGTGTTTTCGCACATTTACATGAAGAAGCATGACGGTGTGACATTTGTCAATAGCTGATGTAGAGAATCGAATGTATGTGAAATTAATGCTTTATTTTTTTTTAATAATTATTACTTACTAATATAAGCATTACTTCCTAATAGGACAAAATACAAGAAACCATTCAACGATAGTCTCAGCAGGAACAACTTGATGATGAGAGTCAGACATATCTTGATGTTGTAGGTGGTAGGGATCGTCATGGAAGGATCTTCGGGCTAGGTTCATTTGCGAATACATGTTATTCACAATCCTCCACGTCTAGTATAGCAACATCTACTAGTCAGTTACAAACTAATCAAGTCAATCGTCTTCAAACCATAGTGGACACATTGATGGACGTTACACCGTAATGTTTTTATTATCAATTAAGATAATTTTAACTTTATATCATCAATCAACTTTCTGTTTAAACAAATAAAATTATTTTGCACAGATAATTCATAATTGTTGAAATTATGCATTTTTCATAAGATCATGAAATAAAATTTAATATCGAGATTTTTAACAAAATTTCTTACTTTATTTACCGATGGAATATAAAAGACTATTGCAAAAAACACTATATTTACTGATAGAACACCTTAAACTGTCGATAAATTGTTTGGTAATATTAAAGCTTGTCGATTATCTGAATTGAAGTGTTACTGACCGTTCTTCTTTTTGCATCGACAAATGTTCTGACATTAAAAACCTTTCGTTGGTAAAATTTACTAACGGTTACATCTATCCGTTGGTATATTTTACCAACCGAAGCATACATAAAAGTTCGTCGTTAAATTTACCTAAAATCATATTAACGACGCTGTTGTCCGTCATTTTATTCCTTCAAAAATTTATATTACTGACATAATACATGCATTTACTATCAATTTTTTCCATCAGTAAACAGCATATTTCTTGTAGTGTCCTAGATATTCCCTTATTGCAAAGTTGTTTACCACACCAAAAGTAGTAAATCAATGAAGATTAGGCTCAGTATAGTTTGAAGTCAACAAATTTAATTTGGGTTAGATCGAATTTGGAGTTGGAATAATTTTTCTTTTAGTTTAGAGTTTAAAATTCTGGCTTCATGATCTAACCGGACCTAAAGTTCATCATATATAAAAATAAATTAGCCCTAAATAGCTGCCTCTACTTCATCTCTTAAGAGATGTCGTATGTCACTGCCCATTTTTTGTCGTGGATAGAATGCACTAGACTAGAATGCAAGTAATTATTATAAGGCGATAGAGACGATGTCAAAGAGGACAAAAGTAGAGGTAGAGGAAGATGGAGGTGGGTTAGATTGAGGGTTGGCTATGAGGTAACTCTTGATAGTAATTGCAATCATGTATCACAAAAACTATATTTTCTTTTTTTTTTAGCTGTTGAAAGTTGGAGATCAAAAGCTATTGAATGAGAGAGTGAAAATGGAAGCTCAAAGAAGAGATAATGAAATCAACAATAGCGTTTGATATTATAATATGTAATATTTCTATTGTTAGTTTATGGTCTACAATCAATCGTTTTGTTATAGTCTAGTAACAATTATTTAAAAACATTCTTTATCTTACATAGATGTATATGATAAAGTTCATGGGATAAATATACATTACAAATGAAATTATGATGAGATCATAATTATAAAATTCATATTGCATTTATATATTATCCCTAAATTTTCATAGTCATTATTCTATTGATATTGAACATTAATATAATGTAAAAAAAATGGCACATGTTATATTTTTCTTTATGAAGGAAGTAAACAATCTCATAGACTAATGTGTAGGTGCTTATTAGATAACAAGTTCACTGAATTGATTTCATATGAGAAATCCATTCAGAACATTATGTCTATAAAATTCTCATTGCAATGATTGTATAAGGGATGTTTTGACTTGAGATCTTCAAAGTTATCTTGTATAAGGTAGTTCAATCGGTAGCCATTGGATGTAACATGAACTATATAGAAGTAGTTAAGCGATCAATATAGGATTCATCACCCTAATTATTGATTTAGAAAATTTTTAGCCAAAGTGAAATGAAGTTTTGTAAATAATTTACAAATGTCATTAATTAAATTAATAGCTAATGGTGGAGAACTTATATGATTGGAATTAAAATAGAGTTGACATTAGCTTCATGTTTTGTATATAATTGGAACATTGTATGATAAAAGAATTAAATTATACAAAAAATCAATTACAAAAAGATTAATTAAAACTACTTTAACATTCTTAAGTATTTGAGTGGTCATGATGTATTGCTAGATGTCAATCATGACCTATAGATATAAATTGTTTAATTAGAGAATTAAAGATAAATTAAGGAGTTTAATTTATCTAATCCTATATATGATTTAGGGTTATAACTTATATCTATTGTCAATATATTTGAGAACCTAATAGGTCACATATAAAGAACGAGTTAAAGAGAGAACATATTTTAATCAAGTTGGACTTGATTGTAAAGTTTGAGAAACTTTATGATTAAATATGATATATTTAATAAATAAGAATCAATATGAGATATTGGATCTTATTTAAGTATAATTGATATTTAATTTGAATTATTTATAATTTTAATTAAATTTTGCTTGAAAGTAGAATTTATTTTCAATTTCATTACTAAAATGTTCAAAACTTATCATAAATAGGCTTAAACTCTAAGGAAGCAAGAAGTCCTTGCCTAACCCTCTTTATAATAGTTACAGAGTTCTCTTAACTCATTTTGTAGATACCGCTAGAGGCTGAACTCTTGTGTGGCTACAAGGGTTACGATCAGCCAAATTTATAGATGACTTGAGGGAAACGAAAAAAAATGACCAAGCTTCGAAATAAGGTATGAATTACAATTCATGCTTATTATAATTTATGTTTTATCTTTATAGAATTTTAAGTAAGCTTAGATTTCGAAAAATCAAACGAAAAAAACTTGTGATTATTTTGGCATGTGCGAGATCATATTCTAGCTCGATTTTTCTTTACATATTATTATTGTTGACAAAGGTGAGAACAATGTGAAGTACTGTCAAAAACTAGAGTCATTGAGTTGGTCATTAGCAACAGGCCAAAATAGAATCAAGTTAGAGTCGTGTTTTATAAATTTTAGGTCACTCAAAACTTGATCAAGTTTAAGCTTATATAATATGAGCCAAATTTAATCGGCTTTCGAATCAGGCTTAGACCATGCAATGGTTTACTATTTCTAATGAAGATAACTCTTTCAAGAAATTTATAGGAAACTTAAAAGATGACATTATATAAGAGGGTATAGCTTGAAGTACTAACTTAATTAAATTTCTTTACCTTTAAAGTGATAGGTGTTTCTTTTGTCGTCCTCCAATCTTTCTTCTGAAATTCTGATGGATATGTTTAAATATTAGAATTTAGATTGCTTAACATTGTCAAGAGGTCAAAGAATTACCATGTCCCTTAGAGGAATGAATACTTAAGCTTTTTAGAAAATTACTGTATTTGTCTAAGATTGAAAACAATTAATTAATTTTGAAGCTAGAAGCTTGATTAAACTAATGAGATATAACATTTAGATAATTTTCCCTTATCACTTAAAAAACGCAAATATTGACAAATAGGATATGAGAAATAAGGGAACAACTCTTGCAAGTAAGGAAATTTTTTAGCCTTTTCCCCCTAGATTCAAAAATTAGACAAGCTCTTAAAGCTTTCATGCATATTTTAAAATGAAAAAAGAGGATTCCTTTATCTTAGGCCTCTTGATAGTTTGAAAGAAGGCATATTGAATGGTTGAATAGGAAGAAGAAAACAAATTAAACAAATATTATTGGTCCCTATATGGCACATAAGAGAGGGGTGAATTATGTGTTCATTTTTTTCCTGTTTGTAAACTAATGAATTAATTTCCTATTCTAATAAATGATTTTAGTAAATTCACATAAAATAATTACGAAGCAATTTCAATAATAAATAAAATAGAGTAGAGAAAGAGATATAAAATCAATTTATAGTCATTCAACCAAACAATCAATAATTTACTTCTAATCCCAAACTCCATTTAATAGTTCACTAAACTCTTCCTTCAATGAGTGACGAACAACTCTCAATACAACATCTTCCTTGCCATGGATGAAGAGCAACCCCATACAATTATCTTGCTTTATTGCAAGTGAAGAATAATCTTTTACAAGACTTGTTCAACATAAAAAGTAACTCTCACAAAGTATATTGTAATTAATTTCCCTTATAATAATAAGCATATAACTCAGAAACTCCTTTTACTCATACCAATGAAAAATGGCTCAATATGTGTTATGTAATGTATATGTGCATTTTATAGCCTCATAAGACTCTTAGCAACTTTGTCTTATGTCTAGAAAATTTCTCATAACTTATATATAGTCTATTTATATTCAATAAACCTAAACAATCATTATAAACAAAAATTAGCTATTACAATAACTAATACATTGACATCAGTCAACCAATATGTCATAGTGGTCAACTAATATTTCAACCAATATGACATACAAACTTATGGTGTACAACTTTTCATTTATTCTAATATATTAGTCAATAACACCTAAACATTGGTCGACCAATGTTTTAAACAATAGCATATTGGTTGATCACCTCTATATGATGGTCAATTACACTTATACATTAATCAATCATTGTGTTTGAAAATATCATTCTAATGATTTTAAAATTCTTTTAAGGACCAAATCACATTACTTTGGCTAAAACTCGATCCAATATCATTTCAAAATTTTTCCAAAATTATTTTATGATAAAAAAATTTTCTTTAAAGATAAAAACAAGTTTTCTATTTATTATGAAAGGATTTAAGTTTACGTCCTAGATGCAAAAAATCATGCAATGACTAAGTTCCTAATTTAATGAAATGACTAAGACAAGGTTACAAGAAGGATTATAATGATTTAATCAAGTCTAATATGCTTGAATCCCCTTTATTTTTAACTCTTCACTTGAATTGTATATATGCTCAACTTTACTCTCCAAACATTAATTGGTTATTTCATTCAACCGAGTCCTTTGCTCAATTTGAACTTTTGTTAAACTTTCCCTTATAATATAACTACTAATATCACTAAAAGTAAATTCATCAATAGCAATATTTTTCAATCAAAATCATAGGTTTACAAATATTTGGTCAACAAATATATCTCATAAAGAGGTTTATAAATTAGCAACTAAACCCCAATTTCTTCATAACATGAGGGAGGAAAGACCATTCAATTTTGTCAAATGCTTTAGAAATGTCAAACTTGAAGGCCAGGTTTCTTTTTTATAGTCTTCATTAGTTTTTGAAACATTGCATATATTTAAAAGCCATTAGAATATTGTCTTTGATTAAATGACTAGCAATGAAAGAACTTTGGTTTTTCAAAATTAGTTTATCCAAAAAGAGGTTTAATTCAATTTTCTATTAATTTTGAAACCACTTTGTAAAAGATAATGCATAAGAAAATTGGACAAAGATTGTTGATGCTTTTAGGTGAATTTGTTTTTGGGATCAATCATATGAAAGTATGATTCACCAAATCAAGGGATTGACCTTCGTTGGGAACTCCAAAATTACTTTGCATAGTCTATCACAAAATGAGTTTCAAAAGTGTAAGTAAATAAAGGAGTGAAGTTTACCAGTTCTAGAGTCTTATTTAGATGTCTATGGAATAAGACTTTTGATTTAATCCTTTGACTAAGGAAGGAGAAGAAAATTATTCATATAAAAGAAGACCCTTCTTTGAAGATGGTTTATGAAATTTCAAACATTTTATAAACTAATAGAAGCATACAACAGGGCAAAAAAAATTTCAAACAAGATGGATATATGAAGAATCCTATATATTTGATATTATATTACAACTAAAGAATTTAGTATTTTTGTTTTCATATATTAGCTAGAGGTATTTAGAATTTTATCTCCATATGACTTCCTTTATATTATAAAGAGCATTAAGTTATTTTTTTAGTAAGCGGGTTTCATCACAATTTCAGTTGCCTTAAGGGTAAAAGAATTTTGTTAGAAGAATTAACTTTTTTTTCTTATCTACCTTTAGACATTCACAAATATGGATTTATTCAATAGGAAAGTTCTTTACATTTGTGATCTTGATATGATTCAAACGTATTTATGGGTTCTCTAAGGTTTATTACTAGGTGGATTCGTATAAGTTGGTATCAAATCTTGACTCTAAATTAGGTATAGATATTCTTTCATTTTTTATCATTTTAATTGTATTATATTTCTTTGTCTATAATTTCATTTTTATTGTGACTCCTTATTAATCCTATTACACCTTCTTTTTCGTATTCATAAAGTTTAAAAAATGAAATACCACAATTTTCTTCTTAAAGGCTTGTCAGTCTCTTTTGTTTTTGTTAGGTAAGTGCACCTATTATTTTTTATGGTATAGTTTCAGTGAGTTTGAGAATTGATCCTATAAGGACAATAAATACTAGTATTAACCATTTTTCTATTATCTACTTTAATAAAATGAATGATCAAGTAAAAAGGTTTTTCTTCACCCATGACAAAGTAAGAAAATTGAAAGGGTTGCTCTTCACTTGTGACAAAGAAGTTATTGTAGGAGGGTTGTTCTTCAGTCATTAAAGGAAGAATAATAGTCAATTATCCTAAAAATCATAACATAACAAGGTGGAACACAGGGCCATATTTGATCCATGTTCCTTCATGTGCCAAGTTATTAAAGAATATAAATGCCCTAGTAACCCATATTGGTGTATTATTAGTGAATATGAGATTGTGTTCAACCTATGTACATCAATAATCACTCTAAAACTTCTCCAACTTGCCTAAATTCATTCTTTCTTTAATTAGGAGCTAAAATAAGGCTTACAAGCATAATCTAAGCCACATTACATGCCAAATCATATAAAAATTATTAAAACACAATTAAGTGATCTCAAAGTTATGATGAAAAACATAACCTAATTGGTACTTATCATTAATGAATGGTGGTTAAAAAAATCATGAGTTAAAAAAGAAATAAAGATTTCAAATTAAATAAGGAAAGGATAGTAAGAATGTCAAACCATATTTGGAAAATTTTATTGATGCAACTACACTTGAACAACTTTCCTTTCCTTTTCTTTATCATAACCATACAAACTTGATCAAATAACGGTATGTTTAATTAGGATTTTGCATATTGTAATACGAAAGGCATAAAATAAGGAACTAAAAAATCCCTAACAAAATAAACAAAAGATAGGAAAACTTTAAAGAAGACAATGATATATTTTGATATTTTTTTTGAAAACTTTAGAAACAACAAAAATGAGGCACAATAGGACTAATAAGGAGTGACATTGAAATTGAAATTGTAGAAAAAGAAGTATAATAAAATTTAAAAGATACAACAATGAAAGAATAACCATAACTAATTTAAAGTTAAACTCGAATACCAATTTATTCAAAGCCACCGAGTAATAAACCCTAGAGAATCTATAAATAAATTTGAATCACATCAAGATCAGAAATATAAAGAACTATCCTATTGATTATTATAAATCAAGAACCAAATTCGGTTATTTTATTGAAATGTCATTAAAATAGTATTTGATAAGTTCAAAGTTAGACGAAGAACAAGGAAAACAAACACTACAAGAGTTAACGCATTTAGTGACAACTTTTTTGTGACTAACTATCATTTTGCCACAGATATGAGGTTTTTTGTGACAAAACAATTGAATGGCACTATTTTTTTGGATTAACTGTGATGATTTTTTTTTTGTCACTAATATAATGATAATAGTGACAATTTAGTATCTTTCACAATTAAATTGTCATTATTAATATATTAATAGTGTCAAATTTTCTTTTATCACTAAGTTCTATCACTAAAAGGCATATGCAATTTGACGTCAAAGTAATTTTAGTGGGAATGAATTGTAATTGTAACAAAACATATGTTGGTCACTAATATTTTTCTCTTAGTGTGATGAAACCTCACACAATATTTTACTTTTTGTAACGAAAATTTCTGTTAATAAAAATTCAATTAGTTAGTGTCTACTTAATGTTGTCACAAAAACAAAACTATCATTATAATCACTACTATTCTAATTTTGTGACAAGAAATTTTGTTATCACTCGATCATCAACTTTTTGTTACAAAGGTTATTGCCAATATAAACGTAGTAAATTAATGATAACTATTTCTTGTTGGAATAACATATTAAAACTAGCCACTCTAATGATTAATTTTATCATTATTGTATGAATTTTAGGGCCTAGAAACTACTTGTGATAGTTTTTTGTTATTACTATTATTTGCAAACAAATTTAAATATTTTCTTATAAAATATTCAAACTACATTTATTGATAATCCAAAAGCAATATTTTACATATCAATAGATATTTGCTAAACATAACTTTGAAATTTCATCAAAATAAAAAAATAAAAATTGTTTAAATATAATGAAAATCTTGTTCCAAAATATTAAACAAAACTCTTAACCTGTTCAAATTTTAAAAATAAAGTTATTGTCAATGCTCAATCATGCTCTAAAAGATAACTGTCAAAATATCAATAATAAAGAGAAAAGGTTAGATGAGGAGCCAACTCGTTTTTTTTTAAGTTTGACTTAAAGTTTAATCAAATTTAACCATTTTAAAGTTTAATTGGATTATTGATCAAAACACCTAACATAACTTATTAAAAGAAATCATTTTACATGAATTAGCCATTTTGTATACTAATTTGAAATTTAATCAACTAAACTTAATAAGTTTAATTTGATCAATTGGTTCGGTTGATTTAATAATGACAATCTTAAATATATCAACTTTTTGATTATGTTTTTAACTTTTTAGTTTGATTTAGTTTAATAATATTTATTATTAAAAATCAATCAGTTTATTAATTAATCAGTCATTATTTTTAAAATAATTAGTTTTGTAAATTAAAACTAATTAATTTAATTTTCATTTAACATTCTCATTTTTAATTAAACTTTAAACTTTTTTATATTTAAAGGATAATCTTATTTAATTATTTTTCAAAATTTTAGATTTTATGTAATTTTAATGAATTTCATGACAATTTAATGTTGATACCTTAAACCTTTTGTCTTACTCGTTTTTAATCTGATGTTTAAAGCATGGTAAAATTATAAATTATGAACATTCCACTAATTCTCAGGCTTGATGAGTCATATGTTCTCATCTTTTGGCAGGCAAGGAGAGACCTCGAGCACAAGAGTAGCGTCAAAGACTAACGACAAGGAACGAGGTAGCTATTGAAAATCCCAATCTTTCACTTCTCAGTAGATTCCCAATAATGTGAATCTTAAAACCATTCTATGGATCACAAAATGGCATCAACTGAGGAACAAGAAGTGGGTCCAAAGTAGCTTGAAGAGGAATTCAATGTGCAGAAGTAGAATACGTCGTTCCTTTACGACCTAGTCATCTCTCCCCACTGGAATGGTCGTCTCTCATCATCCATTTGTTTCCAATCTCCACTCCCATGCCATGCTTCAATGACCCTTCCTCTTTTGTTGTCCATCGACTCATGCTCACCACCCACGCCTCCAATGACATTCCTAACTTCCTCATGCTTGTTGATGTTGTGCTTCCTATCGCCGCTACGAAATTTGGGGTTGATGGGAAATCTAAAAATTTTGTGATTCCCAAGTCGAGTTCTTTGTGGAATTTCGATAAATGGCTTATGGGTGTCCATTGGAAATGTGAAAATGCTACTTTTGGTCTTACTTTTGTTAAACATACGATTATTACGATTGATTTTCTAAATATAGTTTGTGGATTCGAAGTGTTCTATGACATTACTGACAGAGATATTGCTACCTTTTGTCTTTAACTTTTAGAAAGATGATTACTTGGTTATTTGGAGCAATGTTATGAATACCGTATCGGGTTCGATACCAGATTGAGTTCGGTAACGGAATTGTATCGATATCGATTGGTATCGGGTACCGTTTCGAAAAAATTTTTAAATTTATGAAATAGTCTCTAAAATTTTTAAAAATTACAAAGTAGTCCATATTTGTATATTATACAGTTGTACTGTATACTTTACTAGTTTACTGTTTATATCAACCATGCTTTCAAAAATCTTAATAATA
>JAOSBK010000205.1:22352827-22370362 GCA_027568895.1 Erythroxylum shatona | reverse complement strand
AGTTAGATGACACCTTAGTCAAACCCCTTATTTAGAATATCAAAACTATCACATTCCTTTAATATGGTGATAACCAAAGCCCTTTTAAAGTTAGTGTTGTTGGGCAAATCCAAGCCCGCTTTACACAGGTATGATTAAACTATAGAAATAGGATTTTCGGATTAATAGGTCAGTTTTAACTAGAAGCATTGGTTTGTTGGGCAAAACTAAGATCAACATGGACAGAGGAAAAGTTAGGTAATGTACATTAGATGTACATATGTCAAGAGTTGATAGCTTAGTGAGTGTGCACATATCAACAATTGATAGCACTAGATTCGATAGTTGTATTAGAGATGTAATTGGTATGATCGATACCTACTGGTTGAACTAACATGGCTTGTTGGGCAAACATAAGGTCATTCTTAGGGGTATTAGATATTGACCCACTAAGAGAATTTCTCTACAAGTTCTCTCGGACTTATATTGAGGGTTATGAATTCTTGAAAATAGTGGGAGTCATAATCTCTTTAACGAAAGGTTGCTATTGGCTGAGTCAACACCATGAATACTAGTGTGAATCTAAGATCATTGATGGAAGCTAACAAGTTAACTGGACCAAACTTCCTTGACTGGCTCATCCGAGAAGCTTGTTTATGTCTTGAAAGAAGTAGTTCTTCATCCCCCTGCTACTAATGCTTCTGATGATGATCGGAGGGCATATTGGAAGCATCTTAATGATAGAGAGATGGCTAGTTATATTATATTATCCATTATGTCACTAGAGCTGCAAAAGCAATACGAGGCTATAGATGTTCATATCATGGTCTATCATCTTAGGGAGCGCTTGGATGAGTAAGCAAGATCTGAAAGGTTCGAGACTTCGCAATTTCTCTTCCACTCCAAAATAGTTGAGGGGACATCTCGAGTGCAGTATGCGCTGAAGATAAATGACTATATTGAGCGGTTAGCTTCCTTCGGTTTTCTTTTAGATCATGAATTAAGTATTGGATTGATTCTGATGGGTTTATGATAGTTACTCACAATTTGTGCTTAACTATTGGATGAATAATAAATCTAGCACAATTCCCAAGCTGGTCAACATGCTCAAAGTAGTTGAGCCATCTGTCTGTAAGGACAAGATTATGATGTTGGTGGACTCTTCTAGTAAAAAAAAAGAGCCAAAAGAAGAAGAAGTCCGCAAAGCCTAAGGGGGGTTTCAAGAAAGCAAAGAAGACTACCTCGAAGGGAACTTACTTCCACTATGGCAAGGATGGCCATTAGAAGAAAAACTATAAGGTCTATCTTGAGTCCTTGAAGCATAAGGCGTCTGATGACTTTTAGACCTAATATATACTGATGTATATGGTTTGATGTCTATACATGCCAAAGGTGGTTTTGTATACTTTATTACCTTTATCGATGATCGTTCTCAATATGGGTATGTACATCTCATAAGATACAAGTCTGAAGCCTTTGAAAGGTTCAAAGAATTAAATCACTTCGATCCAATCTAAGTGGTGAATACTTAAGCCAAGAGTTTTTTGGATTATCTCAAGGATAATGGAATATTGTCCTAGTGGACTCCACCTTACATGCCACAACACAATGGTGTGGTTGAGAGGAGAAACCAAATCTTGTTAGATATAGTAAGGAAGATTTTGGTAAATTCGCTAAACCCATCCAAGTTAGTTAATGTTACTCCATATGAGATATGGACTAATAAAAAACCTTATCTTTCTTATATGAAAGTTTGGGGTTTTCCTGCTTATATGAAGCAGTTTTAGTTAGATAAGCTTGAAGCTAAATCTGACAAGTGCCTATTTGTAGGATATCCTAAGGAAACTATAGGATATCAGTTTTACTATATTTCAGAACAAAATATGTTTGTTTCAAAACATGTTATCTCTTTAGAGAAAGAGTTTTTTATAAGAGAAGACAGTCGGAGCAAAATTAAACTTGTGGAAGTTTAAGATACTCAAACAGATGCAGATCAACAGCCTAAAGACGATTGTTCATGAAGATGATTTGACACATAAGACGTTTGTTGTTTAGGTAGGATACGTAATGTTCCCGAGAGATACAGATTTCTCATAAATGAACTTAATGATGTATTACTTATAGAAGATGATGAGTGTACTACCTATGAAGAGGTTCTGAAGAGTTCATAATCTGACAAATGGCTTCAAGCTATGAAATCTAAAATGGATTCCAAGTATGAAAATCAAATACGGAATTTGTTAAACCACCCGAAGGGATAAAACCTATAGGGTGTAAGCGGGTTTTCAAGAAGAAAATTGACATGGAGGCTAATGTAGTTACCTATAAAGCTAGGCCTATAGCTAAAGGTTATCATCAAAGGCAAGGTGTTGACTATGATGAAGCATTTAGCCCAGTAGCTATGCTTAAATCCATTAGGATAATCATAGCCATTTCCACTTATTATGATTATGAGATATGGCAAATGAATGTGAAGACGAATTTCCTTAATGGAAACCTAACCAAGGATGGGTATATGAAACAATCTGATGCTTTCATATCTATGAATGGAGAAAAGGTATACAAGCTTCAGAAATCCATTTACTTGAAGCAAACATCCAAAAATTAGAATATCTAATTTGATGAGAAAATCAAAGAGTTTGGTTTCTCACAAAATTGGGATGAGTCAAGTGTGTATAAGAAGGTTAGTGGGAGTGCAATCATGTTCCTTGTACTGTATGTAGATGATGTATTGCTAATAGGAAATGATGTCTCAACTTTGCAATTAGTCAAAATTTAGTTAACTAAGAATTTTTCTATGAAAGACATTGGAGAAGCAACTTATATTTTGGAGATAAGGATCTATAGAGATAGATCTAAAAGATTGCTTAGTCTTTCTCAGTTTACATACATAGACAAGATGCTAAAGAGGTTTACCATGGAGCAGTCAAAGAGAGGTTATCTTCCTATGGTACATGGGATTACACTCTATAAATCTATGTGTCTAAAGACACAAGATGAGAGGACTCACATAAGTTTGACTCCTTATGCTTTGGCTATAGGATTAATAATGTACTCTATGTTATATACTGGACCTAATGTATTGTATGCTCTAAGTATTACGAGCAAATACTAGTCGGACCCTAGTGATGGTCATTAGGTGGCTGTTAAGAATATACTTAAATAGTTAAGAAGAACTAAAGATGTATTCTTGGTATATGAAGAAGGTGATCTTGTGGTAAGTGGGTATACTGATGCCAACTTCTAATATGATAGGGATGACTCCATATCCCAGTTCGGATATGTTTTCACACTGAATGGTGGTGCAGTCAGTTAAAAAAGTTCCAATCAAGAGACAACTACAGATTTATGATAGAAGCGGAGTATATTGTAACTTTAGAAGCAGCAAAGGAAGCAATTTGAATCAAAAAGTTTATCATGAAACTTGATGTGATTCCGAGCATCGCTAACCCAATGCAGTTGTATTATGACAACAGCAGGGTTATCAAACGAAGAAACCGAGGTCTCATCAGAAGTCCAAACATGTATTCAGGTGCTACCATTTGATTAGAGAAAACATTGGTAGAAATGATGTCAAGATAGAGAGAGTTCCCACCGATCATAATATAGCTGATCTGTTGACTAAATCTATTTTCCAAAAGAGTTTTGTGTCACATGTACATGTTAATAGTATTAGATATCAAGGCCATTGACTTTAGTATAAGAGAGAGTTTGATATAGAAGTGCTCTAAAGGCAATAACCTATAACACTTATTGTACACATTGTTTTATGATTAACAAATGCATTTTCATTATTTAGATGTTCATGCTTTTACATATTTGATGTTGATCTTAAATTGATTTAATGAAGTCCTTGATACAAAACATAGTATGGAGGAAATCATGATGAGATCATGATAATGAGATTCCTATCATCTATAAATATGTTAGTATCTAAACTTTCCCTAGTCACAGGATTAATGAGATGAGATATCATTAATCCAGATAGACTAACACAGTTATAGATCTCATAAGCTGAAGACATGAGTTGTTTAGAGTTAACATGTGGATGGTTCTAAGGATAGTAAGTACAATGGATTAACCTACTATGAGACAATGATATGGATATTCTATTCTGATATCAATGATAGTCTCATCATAGCAATGGTGCAAGTATCCTTTAACTTGAGGTGCTCAAGGATATCTTAGATACTGATCCTATGCTTTGACTCCATTCATTGGTGCCTTTTAGGGGTTTCTCATAGGGTGGTGATTGGGTACATCTTGAGGTATTCAGAGGCAATTTAGTAACCAATAAAGGATTCACCACTCCTCCTAGAAGGAGATGATACCCACGACCTCTTATCCTAATCATTACTGGGGAGTATCTGGCCAAAGTAGATATGTGTCATAAAGAGAGTCTTCAATGATATATAGAGTAATGAGATCCTCAGGACAAGATCTAATATCACTTGGACTAGATATGACGTAGTTAGTCTTGTGGGAGTTGACACTTTGACCATACTCTAAATCAAGTGGTGAAATGACGAATTGCATAGCAACATTGAGTATGGAAGGGTTCATAGTCAAACCACTGACTTTTCGATCAATTAAGAATCATGACGTGTTATTAGATGTCGCTCTTGATTTATTTTAATTAAATGTTAATTCTAATGGGCAACATAATTGGGAACCTAATGACACACAAATAAGAGATCTGAAGGATGAGTAAAATGGTCTTGAATTATGATTCAAGATATAAAAGAGTGTTTTGGGATTGTATCATGATGTGATCATGGTGGAAAATGTTGCATGGAGTGGATTAGAAACAAGTGTTGTTGGCTGTCAATTTGGTCATTAACTTCCCAAAACTTCAATTAATACATGCTATTCATGATCATTAACTTCTTATAACTTCCATTAGTGCATGTTATTCATAACCGTTAACTTCCCATAACACACCATTAGTGATGGAGGTTAAAGAAGGCCAAATGGTGCAGAAAATCGAGATAATTTTTATGCATCTTGTGTCAAATGGTGCAAAAAATAGAAATGATTTTCGTGCATCTTATGTAAGACACAAGAAAAAGAAAGGTTATTTCTCATACATCCTTTTTTTTCTCTCTAACTCTCACCAGAGTTCTGGTCCTTGCTAGCACAAACTAAGAACTCTAGCTATCTCCTAGTGAGGTTTCATCCTTCTATCTTCATATCGACTTTGATTAGAGACAGTCGACATTGATCATTATGATTTACAACAACTCGATGCGGAGAAGATTAAAGAACGAGGAAGATCGTCAAAATGGTATGTAAATATCTTACATTTTATGTTTTTGTTTTCTATATCTGAGGTTCCATGTTATTTTCTGCTACAGATATTTGATATATATTATGTATGAGACGCATGATTGAAACCTTACAAACATAATTTAGGATACACCTATGTTCAAGGCTATGTCTTCACGAATTATTTTCTTAAGATTTACATGGACTGATATATGATTGTGGGCTAAGCTATGTTCTTTATTATTTCATTCTTTAGAGTTACATAGGTTATAATAGTGTCATGTCTAAGGTCGTTGGTAGTGCGTCGTAACTCTATACAAAATAGCTAAACTTAAAACTATAGCTAGTGATAAATCTAGGTCGATCCCACAAAGAGTGCGTGTAAAGCTTTTGAAATGAAAAAAAAATGGTGTTTAAGTTATGGTGGGGTGGGTTTTTAATTTGATTTTAAATAAGAAAATAAAGTGAAATTAAACTAATGAGAGGAAATTAAAGAAAGTGATAAAGGTGATGAATGGATTTGGAGTCTGGTCCTCAATGATGAATGGATTTGGAGTATGGTCCTCAGTTTACTCTTAGTCCTAGCAACTATTAATTGTACGTTAACAATCTGTTAACCCCAATTTCCCTTAGGTCATTTTAAGTTAAAACAAGATCTTTAACTAAACTTAGCTATCGAACAGCCTAGAATAAGCTCTCTAGATTTAATAGGATAGCCGCATTATGAGTTCAAAATTCAGGTTAATCAAGGTAACAATCACATAAGCTCGAGTTATTTAACCGAGGTTACCGAGGTTATGTTATCCCTTATGATTTAATCGAGGTTACGTTATCCCTAATGGGTTTACATAAGAACAATTTAAAAGATAATTAAGATCATTATTACACAGCACCCAATTTAATAAACATAGGATAACATAAACAATCCCTAAGAGAGAAAGAACACAATACTCAATAAAGAAGTGCCCAAAACGTGTCTTTGGCTTAGATTTCACCTCGAAATCAGAATTGGGAAGCCTAGCCCTCCATAAATCTCCAAAGAGTGCGTGTTCTATCCCTTATTTTCTGCCAAAACTGATCCATCTTATATTTTTATATTCAAATGTCATTTTATATTAAAAATTAGGGAGCTAGGTAGTCACATAGTTAGATACGTGGCCGTGTATCCAACCAAGTATGTCATAAAATGTGCCCAATTTGTGAACTTACATGGCTGTATATCTTCCATACCATCTTCACAACTTCACTTTCTTCCGTTTTCATGTCCCATCTTCACCCTAATCTATCTCCTTCTTATTCTATAATGACAACTGAGTTTGAACATCAGGAGGATGACTCAAAGAATGTGCTTTTAACTTGCTTTAGCTCTTATGCTTCCAAATTGTACATAAAATCAAATATGAACTAAAATGAGTTTCTTAAACATTTCATATGAGTAATTACTAAATGTTATGGAATAAATATATAATCAATTAAGCATATATCAATTTCCCCCACACTTAGCTTTTGACCATCCTTGGGAAAAATGATAAAATCAAAGTCACAAACCAAAACATTTACTCATTTTCCATATTTTCCAACAATAGATAGTCATAAAAAAGAGGAATAACTTTCAAAACCATGAAAAGAAATCAAATCTCAGTGCCTCTACTCATGACCAATCAACAATCATTACCTTTAAAAACTGAGTAATCTAGAGGTAAACTTGGACAAAATGTATTTAAATATGATAGATTCATGGTACACTCATACAAAATTCATGTTCATGACATTCCGTAACTTTGTATATCATTTCATTTCTCTACCACTAGGATTCACATGCATAATCATGAATCAAAGGACATTTTAAGGTTGTAATGTGGCAAGGGTCAAGGTGAGATGTATTTGGGTAATATAACACAAAAGCCAGCAAAACTAGTGAAGCGAAAGTAGCAGTCAATGTAATATCAAGCACAAAAGCTAACATTCATTTAAAACTAGGTACAATCAGCTATAATGAATGTAAAACTATGTTTCACAACTCAAATTCAATCTCTCACTCTACAAACCACATGAAACATAACCAATTGAAAGGGATCACTTATGAAAATTGATGATAAATAATACATTGAAACTATAAAGACTGATCCTTCAAAACAACATCTACCTCATATGTATCATACGCAAATCACATATTCCATACAACTTTTGGAGGAAAAACTTTTCCTCCTCATGAATAACTTTGCAAAACAAATGAATTTTCTCCTTGATACCTTTATTTAAACATATTTTTCTTTTCTTTTCTTTTCTCTTTCTTTTTTCTTTTTCCTTTTTCTAGAAAAAATTGAAAAAAGCTACATCAACATTGAAACTCATTGATAAAACATAAAATGACATCCCAATAATGATAACTAACCTGCAAATATACACACCTCAACACTTATACTTTTGTGCATCCACAATCATAAACAATCAATAAATGCTTCACTAGTTTTAAGGCTTGGGCAAAACATTTAATTAAGCTTAAGGCAAGTAAAGTGGTTAACACAAAAAGATAAGGAAAATAAAGTTCAAGGGGGCTTAATAAATGGAAAATTCATATAAATAAGTGGGTTATTTAGCTAATGTGCTTATGAAACAAAAAAATGCCTTTATGATTTTCATGCCAACATACGTGATAAAAATGTGGTCTTGAATAGAAATTCAAAACAAAGTTAGGATGTACATGTCATGAAGGTCAAATATAAACAAAAGACAATGAGATTGATATAGATGTCCATCTAAGAAGGTTCAAAAATCTCAATGGCTTGCATCTACCACTAGTCACTACTCTCCTAAATATTGACCAATCATAAGAGTAAAAGTACATGCTTAAGCTATCATGAATTTGTCTAGTTAATTCACTCTCTAATCATGACCATATAGCCGTCAAAGTAATAGACGAAGGTAAAATGTTTGTTTGTTTGTATTAATTCTCTCTCTTTTTGTTTGAACACTTAAAAACAAGTAAGAAACAAACAAACTTAAAATCACGCATGTATATCCTATCAAATGCAAAAATGTAAAAGAAAATAAATAAACTTCCCTTAGATTGCCTCCTAAACAGTGCCTTTGTTTATTGTCGTTGGCTCAACTCCTTATTTTCCTCATCACTTGACAAAGTTATGATCTTTAGGTGTCACAACTTGTGCCTTTTCCACTTGAAGTAATTCGGGATAACACCTGAGTAGATGGCCCCTAATGTTCAATGTCTTCCTAATCTTCAAAGTTTTGATCTTTACTGAGTCCCTGCACTATTGAAATATCTCGAATATCTCTTCACCCTTTTCCTCCTCATTTAATTTTTCTAACCTATTAGGTAAAGGTGAAGGATTACTGTTAACAACAATAAGGGACTTAACACTCACCTTCAAGTTAAATGATATACTCTTTTATCCTTTAAACACCTTCTCCATTTCTTCTTCACAAGCAATCCCTTGAATAGTCCTCTTGTTTTCACACTAACGTTCTTTAGATAAACCTTAGATTGAGATAACTGCTTCTTTTTGTTTTGCGAGTCTAAGCAGTTGATAACTACCGTCAACTAACCCATTTGGCTTACCAAGTTTCGGATTCTAGACGTTGAACCTTGCTAAAATTGTATCATCTCTTGCTGAAATTACAGAGTATTAGTAGCAAGATACATAAATAAGTGTTCCAGATATACATCTGAGTTAGAAGAAGAGGCTTTTGGTCTATGCAGGAATTGTTATACATCTTGTAGCTCATCTAAGAAGTAGTCATGTTGGTTAGCCCCTCCATAACCTAAGTTCAGATGAGCACTCCAACCTAGGTTATAAGATTAGGAATATGGGCTATAGGAAAAGTTTCCATCAACGGCGTTGACATACTCCCTTTGCAGTGTCTTTTTTAATAAATAAACACAAAAACATGTGAAATGATAAAAACTAAATGTAAAAACTAATTAGAAACAAATATAGACAAAACACCAATTAAAATTAAGAACAAAAATTAAAGCATCACACTCCCCGAAAATGGCACCAAAATTAGTAGCGCATCATAACATTACACAAAATAACTAAACTTAAAACTATAGTTAGTGATAAGTCTAGTTGATCCCACAGAGAGTGTTTGTCTGCTTTTAAAAAGAAAATAATTGGTGTTTTAAGTTATAGAGGGGGTTTAGTTTAATTTCAAATAAGAAAAAAGTGAAATTAAAATAATGAAAACAAATTAAAGAAAGCCATCAAAAAGTGATTAATGGATTTGGAGTTTAATCCTTAATTCAATCTCGTCCTACACACGAATAAGCATGCTTCAATGTCTTGTTATTCTAATACCTCTCCTAGCAACTATTAATCATAAGTTAACAACAAGCTTTATTGACCTTATTTTTCACTTAGGTTTTTAGTTAAAACATGCTCGTTAACTGCACCTAACTATCAAACAACCTAGAATAAGCTCACTAGATTTAATAGGATAGCTGCATTACGAGTTAGGAAATCAAATTAATCAAAGCTTGGGTCATTTAACCTAGTATACATTATCCCTAATGATTCGACACCATTAATTGTCACAAATGAATCCAAACACAAGTATTACATATTGTATTCAAGATTCTAGCAAGGAGTTTACATAAAAACAATCTAATAGAGCATTAAGATCATTCTTACATATCACCCAATTTAATAAACATAGGATAACATAAACAATCCATAAGGGAGAAAGAACACAATACTCAATAGAGAAATGGCTAAAACATGTCTTCGGCTTCAATTTCACCTCGAAACTGAAATGGGAAAGCCTAGCCCTCGATGGTTCTCCAAAGAATGTGTGCTCTATCCCTCATTTTCTCCCAAAGCAGATTCGTCTTATGTTTTGTCGTACAAATGTCATTTTATATTAAAAATTAGGGATCTGGGTAGTCATATAATTGGATACACGATTATGTATCGAACCATGTTTGTCATAAAATTTGCCCAATTCGTGAACTTACATAGCCAAAGCTTCACTTTCTTCCATTTTCTTGTTCCAGCTTCACCCCAATTTGTCTCCTTATTTCATAATGACAATTGAGTTTGAACATCAAGATGATAGATCAAAGAATATGCTTTTAACTCAATTTAGCTCTTATGCTTCCAAATTGTACCTAAAATCAAATATGAACCAAAATGAGTTTTTTAAACATTTCATAGCATTATTCACTAAGTGTTAAAGAATAAATGTACAATCAATTAAGCATATATTTTTCATATTTAGATAAGATGAACCATAAATTTCAAAGTCTTCTCTATCCTTAGCTTGAACCAAATTAACTAGTGGATAGCCTTCCTTTAAATAGAACAAGCCTCTTAAATAGTTATCAAATTGTCATTTCAAACTTAATCAATATATATGTCTTGAACCAATCCACTTAGCGCCTTCCTAACCTTTTTGTTCCTAGCTGCTATAAATGGTATATTAGGCATTAATAATAGATCCTTTGAAGTTTGACTACCCGTATTAGTCTTAATCTAACTATGATGGATGTTATTCATCCTAGAAAATATTTCCTAGTTTTTTTCGCTTAAGTGTATGTGATTTCAGCATCCATCTTTCCATTCATTACTAGAAAACTAATCGAATCAAAACTCAACTTCTAGAAGTGAGTGGCAAGTTATTGAGTTTGAATAAATCCATATTCTGGCATTAAAGGTAGATAAAAAAGAGTGAATTCTTATAGCAAAATTCTTTTCCCTTTAAGGCAACTAAAATTGTGATGAACTTCACTTACTAGAAAATGAACTTAATGCTCTTTATGATAGAAAAGAAATCATATAGTGACAAAACAAAAACTCATTTCTTTAAGTGTAATACAATATCAAAGATATGGTATTCTTCCAATTTATTTCACTTAAACAAAATTGTTCAAATCCCTATGAGGTCTACATCTGGAGGCTTTGCAAATTCGTCTAACTTATTCTAAAAATTTCTAAGGCCTACCTTATGGCCTCCAAGTTGAGAGATATAAATTTAACATGTATGGTTATCCCCTATTGGGTTATAATATCAAACCTAAATTGAGGTTTTCTAAACCTTTTTGGTTCACCTCAGCATTGCCTACTTTTTTGACTATTGTTGAGCAATTTTTGGATGTTAAATGAACCTCCCACAAGGTATTTTTAATGCGACTGGTTTCCCTTCGCTTGTAATCAATTTTTTATAGTACCTACTAGCTAATTGTTCACTCTTTCTAAATGTGATTTCTATGTTTTATATGGTTGAGCCTAAGGGCATATATCATATCCATTATATTTGACTTTTTTTTTATCTCCATGTATGCTTTTGTTAGGTGCTAAAATATTTCAAATTTCATAAAACATCTTTAAAGAAGGGTCTCTTCTTATATGAATATTTTCTTCTCCTTCCTTATTTAAAAGATGAAGTCAACTGTGCCTTATTCAATTTGCATTGAAATAAGGCTCCAGAATTGGTTAACTTCACTCTTTCATTTACTAACAATTTTAGAACTTTATGATAAACTATGCAAAATAGTTTAGGAGTTTCTAATGAAGGTCAATCCCTTGATTTTTTGAATCATACTTTTCATGATTAATCCCAAGTACAAATTCACTTAAGAGCATGAACAACTTTTGCCCAAATTTCTTATGCATTTTCTCTTACAAGCGGTTTTAGAATCACTAACAAATTGAATTAAACCTCTTTCGGATAAATTAATTAAAAATCAAAGTTCGTTCATTCCTGGTCGTTAAATAGTGAATAATATTCTAGTGACCTTTAAATATATACATTGTCTCAAAAACTAACACACACTAGAAAAAGAAACATGGTCCTCAAGTTTGATTTCAAAAGCCTTTCATAAAATTGAATAGATTTTCCTCCTTCATATTATGAGACAATTGGTGTTTGATTGCTAATTTATAAACCTTATTATGAGATATATTTGTTGACCAAGTAAGGAATTAATACCATAATTATGAGGAATATAAAGCATATTGCTATTGATAAATTTACTTTTGATGATATTAATTGCTCTATTATAAAGGAATTAAGCAATATATGAATGATGAAGTTTAACAAAATGGCAAAGTGAGCAAATGTGTCAATTGAATGAGTTTGAACAATTAATAGTTGGAGAGCAAAGTGGAGCATACATGGAATTTAAATAAAGAACCAAGAACAAGAAGGAATCAATCATGTTAAGACTTAATTAAATCATTATAATCTTTCTTGTAACCTTATCTTGATGATGCCAATAAATTAAGAGCTCAATCACTTCTCCAATAAGATTTTAACTTGTTTACATTCATTCCTTACTCTTCAAATAGGAAGTAAAATAGCATCTATGAACATAATATAAGCCACATTATTAAGCATCGAATTGTATAAAAATCTTCAAAACACAAGTGGTCTCAAAATTATGATAAAAAATGACTTAATTAGCAATTATAATTAATGAAATAATAATTAAGAAGAGAACATAAATCAAATTTCAAACAAGAAATAGAGATTTCAAATAAAATAAGACTAGCAAGAAGGTCAAATTCTAGTTTTAAAAAAATTATAGAAGCAACTGTTTGTGTACAATTTTCCTTTTCTTTTCTTCATCATAGCCACGAGGAATTGATCAAATAATGGTGTAATTAATTGGAATTTTGCCCAATATAATAAGAAAGAGTGACACGGATATTTGCAAGAATCACATGTTATATATGCTATTTGCTAGAAATCTTTGAATGAATAATATATTGCATGTGTAATTCGCTACTTGGGGGAGCTTGAAAGTTGAAAGAGCAGTGTAGTTAATCATTAATTGGGTACAAAGGTCAAAAGCAATTTTGTTCAGTTTGATAAAAAATTACACGTGGCGACAAATGTGAAAGTTTCACATGACACACTAAATAAAAAGATGTCAAGTAGGTTACATGTAGCTCGAAATGAATTAAGACGTTACTTTGTTTAACCGACTCTAAGTTATCTATTTAAACTTTTATGTTTGTTTGCTTCCTCCTAGCTCACTGTTGAGATAACTTTAATCTCCTTTTTAATGGCTTTCTTTTGAGACACATTAAAGTTACCTTCTGCATGTCCTGAGGGTGAGTAAAGCCCTCGTTTTATGTTGTAATAAATATGTCGTTTCTGCATAAATAATACTACTTAATTCCTGGGATCTTTGTGTTTCTGCCACCTATAATTTTGATTCATTTCTCAATTTTGTTAAACTAAAAATTCCAGCACACATATGATACAACTTTGAAAGTAAGAGAGACAATCCCTCACTCCTCCTCTATTATTGGTATTACTGAGCACATCCCTTCTTTTCAGGTACAGGTTTCAATTAGGTCTCTCCCAATCTGGCTCAGGCACACGTTTTATGTGTATTGAAAGTGACACATAATATATACTATATAATAGCCAATCATATATCTTACCTTGAAGTAATAATAACTTGGTTGAAATTAACGTCATAAAAAACAGAAACTGATTGAAAGGACAACCTCGGATTATATTTATTTGCAAGGACTTTTGAAGTTTTTAGTTCATACGTTACTGCAAACGTTATAAAGTAGAAGTTGTGGCATGCAAGACAAGTAACTAAACATCCTTCTCATATTTTCTTTTCAAGGCATCAATTAGCAGCCAGTTGGAGTTGGTGATGAAACACCGATGTCGCCAACTGTGCTTTTGGTAGGTCTATTAATTCATGACTGGCCTCGGATTAAGGTTGGGATAGTCTGGAATTCGTGGACCTCCAGAAGGCCCTGGTGGCAAAGGTCCAGGAGGCCCAAGTACATGAGGAGGTGGACCTACAGAAGGCACAAGTATAAAGGAGGCAGTGGTGGGCTTCCGAAGCGGTCGGCTAGTATCCAACATCAGCATAAAACGTACAGCTGGAAGACAACACACGTGCAGGAATTAAACGTCTTTTAATTTATGAAATTAGCGTAAAAAATGGTCCATTATTTTTTAGTCAACCAAAAAATGCATTGGAAGCTGTTACTAACCAAGACGACACTGAACTGCACAAATCATTGAAGAGACCGTCAAGGAAACCGTTGGTAGTGGCCGGCGGTGGACCCCATCCAGGCAAAGGAGGACCTCCTCCAGGACCAGCTGCTCTCATATTCAACCCTACATTACACACGCACAAACTAGATCAGAAGCTTGTAGTCGAGTAGCCCGTACACACTAGATAATAAAGCTTGTAGTCGAGTAGTTTTACCAACGAAGCACGCACTGGAAGAAGTTAATGAGTTTGGATCAACTAGACAGTCACTGCTTATCAACATACCTGCTCAATATAGTCAGGTTTCAACTTCAATCCGTCAAGTTTTAGCTGCTTAGTCATCTACCTGTCAACTTCAGCTACTCAACCTAGCTAACCTTCTTTCAGGCTTGCTTTGCTCGTACTTCCAACATATCATGGCTTTCCATTTTTCAGGGTAAAGAAGGATTAAAATCCAAAGTTGTAGAAAGAAGAAAGTCGCATTTTGATTGCTAATACGATGTTAAATTGCTGTTGGAATAGTAAGCTCCGGATGACCATGCTACGTTCAGTAGTTTGTTAATGACGATAAAACGATTCAATTTAACAAGTTTAAATTACTTTTTCTTTATTATTCTTAATTTTAGGTGAATCTCTTGTTATTATCTAAATTTGTTCTGAATTTTTTATTGTACCAAACACGAAATATTAAAACATGAAAAATATCAACTTAAATTTATAAATTAAATCAATTAAAAATTAAATATATATTTATGATTATATATTTTTAAACAAAAAATATTTTTAAGAATAGAATTATTGAGCTAAAGTCCAAAATATTTTTCAATTCTAATTATAATAAGAGTCTAAATTTTCATAATAAAATTTTGATTATTTTATATTTAATAAATAAAGTTTTTATGATAATATTTTCTTCTATTCACAAAGTAATTACTTTGGTAATTAAAGGAGAATACAAACACGAATTATCCTTATAAAAATAGAAAACTCAGTAATAAAGTAGGAAGATAACTAATAAGGAAAAACTCTTAAAATTAAAGTTATGAAAAACTACATCTTTTCTAATAAATAAATAAATATACAATCTACTATAACCAACGCTTCCTCTCTAAGCTGCTGAGAGGATGTCTTCCATTACCAACTTACTAATGATATCTTGAAACCTTGAAGTAGCCAATCCCTCAGTTAGAGCATCTACCAATTGATTTCCTGATCCCAAGTGAAGAATGGTAATGAGTCCACTATCAATCTTCTCTTTAATGAAGGGTCTATCCACCTCAATGTGTTTTATTTGATCATGTTGAACCAAGTCTTAGGCAATATTAATAGCTAATTTGTTTTCACCTTATAACTTCATTGATCCACTTCTTTCACCCATGAAATCTTTTAGGATTATTCTAATCCAAAGAAGTTTACAAACATCGAGATCCATAGTATGGAATTCTGCCTTTGCACTTAATATGGCCAATCTTTTAGGATTTTTCTAATCCAAAGAAGTTTACAAACATCGAGATCCATAGTATGGAATTCTGCCTTTGCACTTAATATGGCCATATTAATATGAAAATGCAGTATGAAACTCCAGTAGCCTATGTCGACCTTCTATCTATAAGGGATCCTACATAGTCAGCATCAACGTAGGCTTCTATGGTTTATGTTGCTTCCCTTTTTGAACAAAATGCCCTTTCCTAGAGTTGCCTTTAAGTATTGGAGAATCCTTTGAACTAATAAATTTCTTCCTTAAGATCATACATGAATTGACTAACAACACTCATATTATAGTGAATGTCATGTCTAGTCTGTGACAGATAAATCAATCTCCCTACTGGCCTCTAATAACTTCCTTTACCAAATGCTGCTCCCCCTTGCTTTCTTGGGTCATTCAATGATTTGGATCAACATAATTGCTTAAAGGTTTGCACCCAAGATTACCCAATTTTCTTGAGTTAATAAAGAAAGTATTTTCATAGGGATATAAATATCCATTGTTTGGAGTATGCCACTTCAATCCCAACGAATTACTTTAGCCTACCAAGCTCTTTAATTTCAAATTATCAATCCAATTGTCTTCTCAGTTTCTTCTTTTCGTCATCATTGCTGGTCACTATAATATTATCTATGTACACTAACAAGACCATAATCTTTTGCTTATGTGAATGTTTTAGTAGCAAAGTATGGTCACTATGACTCTTCTTATAACCAACCTAAATCACAACCTTATTAAACCTTCCAAACTAATTTCTTCATAACTGTTTTAACTCATACAAATCTTTCTTTATTTTGTAAACTTTACTCTCTATGTTCATATTTGTCGTTGGTGCAAAGGTCTCTTGACAGTCCACCTCATAAGTCTATATATAGCCTTTTGTAACTAATCTCATCTTGTATCTTTTAATTGTTCCAGCAGCCCTAAATTTTACAATAAAGACCCATTTATAGTCAGCTATCCTTTTTCCTTGAGATATAAAACATATCCTAAGTCTCATTTTTGTCAAAGGCTCATCTGCTCTTTCATTGTATATGCCAAATCTTTATCTTTTAAGTAATACTTTTTTAGGTATTTTGATTGAGATTAAAGTGAACAGGAAACTTTTTATATCAAGAGGATAGTTTATGTGAGGAGGTAAAATTTGTTATAGGATGTTGAGTACACTTCTATGTTCCTTTTCTCAATGAAATGAGAAGGTCAAGACCACAATTTGGATGGTCTTCATAAGAGACAATATTGTTAGTTTCAAAATTTGGTAATTTCAAAGTGTTTCATTACTTATGCTTGGTGTTGGCTTTTGGACCTGTTTTGGCACTTTTGAGAGCTATACTCTTCTTGAATATTATTATAGCAGCTTTAATGAGGGGTTGGGTTTATTTTTCAAATGTGAGATTAGTAATTTTTGCATTGGGAGATTTAGCACTTTTTTCAAATTCAATAGCTATAATAATTTATATAGATTCAGATTCGAAATTCTACTCAATGTTTTATGGTATAACATCTAAATGATGATGGATTCTCAATAAGGTTTATGCCTATGTCTAAAAAGGATATTGAACTTAAGCACACAACTTCTCTAGAATGCTCCATATGAAGATGATTAAGAGATAATTTATATAAAACCTTTAGTGTAACATCCCATCACCGATGGGAAGGGTAAATTGGTCATTTGGGACGGATTAGGAGTGTGGAAACATAGCTCGACATATTCATGCATATTATGGCCGCTAAATATATACGAATGGCAATTTTTGCACATGCACATGACTGTACATGCATTCATGACATTTCCCGGCATATGTGTCTATTAATGTAA
>JAOSBK010000205.1:22341891-22352727 GCA_027568895.1 Erythroxylum shatona | reverse complement strand
TGGTCATTGATATTACCGATGATTGTGTATGTTCATTGTTTTCCGCATTGTGCATGTTTGTGTTTCAAAAAAAAATTTATACTGAGTGATGTAGCACGCCACCCTCACAGGGCACGGACTCGGATATCACCATCGATGTCGGGTTCGGGTCATGTGGGAGTGAGGTGTTACATTTAGACTTATGGAATATGACATTAAAATATACAATGTTTTGTTAACTGGAAGGGTCATAACACTTGTAGCCTTTTCTTATGAAGGAATAGCTAATAAAAATGCACCTTTTTGCTTGTGGTTCTAATTTAGATCTATGATGTTTATAAATATGCAAGAAAGCAACACACTCGAACGCCTTTAAGGGAAGACTTTGATTAGAAATAACATTTGTGAAGTGTTTTGATAATAGGTTGAAGGAATGCAATTTATGAGATAAGTGGTAGTTAAAATGGCCTCCCTTATAGAAAGTTAATATCATTGGATTAAAATAGAGGAGCATAAGTGACTTCTATGAGGTAACGATTTTTTGGCAATTATATTTATTGGGGTGTTTCAACATATAAGGATTTATGAATAATACCCTCCTTTTAAAGAAGGAAGAATGACATTGATTGAAATACTCTTTAACATTATCTAATTAAGACCTTTTTATTTTTATGTCAAATTAAGTGAAAATTCACTTTTTTTGAAATTAGGGAAGTAATGAACTATTGGTAGAAATAATCAGGCAGTACGAGTTCAATCATCAATAAAAGTTATGAACCATTTTGTCCTATAAATATCAAAATTTTTTGAAGGCCTCTAGACATCAAAACTTATCAAAGAAAAAAGGTTGGCTACATTTTATAGATTTTGTTAGAAATGAAGCATGATAGTGTTTTGAAAATTGACAAACTTCACGCTAAAAATATGAAACAACTACATCTCTAAAGAAAGAGGGAAACATCTATTTTAGCAATGGAAAAGGTGGATGATCAAGTCAAAGGTGACGTGCCCATATTTTATTCTTGGTTGATGTAGTTAAAAGGACTTGAGATAGGGTGTATTGATTTCCCTTTATTCCACTGCCTCATAGGTCCTTAAGGTAGTACAACCTATTACATTCTCTAACAAATCCAATCATCCTCCCTGAGATCTTATGCTAAAAAACATAAAGAGAAATTAAAAAGGTAATTTTGTAATAGAGCTTTATTAGTGGAAAGTTTCAAGATTTGAAGGACATGTTTAAGGGTTAGTAAAGGGTTAAGATGTAAGATGCCTTATCTAGTAATTTCAATAGGAGAACCATTATCTACAATGTTGTTTTGATTTCCTAAAGTGGGTTTACATGAATCAAAGAGAGTAACATTATGAGTCATATGTCAGTCTCCCTTAAATCTACAACTCTTCTTCCAAATTGCTTAGTAATTGATACATTAAAGAATTATTCATAAGACAAATACCAATTTTAATAAGAGAACAATAACCTAATTTGTCAAGTAAGTCAAGTAGATGTCTTAGTCTTTTTACATCTTCCTTATTGAAATATGTGAAATCTTCTTTGATTGTTTTTATAGCTTCATTCATTGTCTCCTTTTTATTTGCTATGTTAGCCTGACTTTGTGCTTGGCCTTGGAAACTTCTACTTTGTATCAAAACTTGTTCCTTACCATACAACTTTAAACAATGCTCATTCAACCTATTATCTGGTCTTAATATAAACAACAACAAAAGTTTCCCTATCATTTCAACTGATGCCCATCTATCTTCAAAACTATCTACTATAGCTAACCTTAACATTAAACCACTACCTTTCAACTACTTGGGGATTCCTATCACCTCTAGAAGATTATCCTATATAGACTGTCAACCTCTTTATGACATGACCAGGAGAAGAATTGGTCACTAGTCTAATAGAAATCTTTCATATACATAATACATGCATAATACAACTTATAATATCAATCTTCAATAGCGTTTATATCTATTGGACATCCCATCCAATGCTACCTAAGAAGATAATAAAATACGTTGAAGCTCCTAAGAAACTTCTTATGCTTAGGGGATCCATTAAAAGTCCTTATGCCAAACTTAAATGGAAAAATGTTTGTTTACTCAAGTCACAAGGTGGATTGGGAATGCCTTTATTTCTTTACCGAACAAAGTCCTGCTTGCCAAGCACAACTGGATGAGTGTTCAACAAGCATGCAATCCCTTCTACAATGAAACTAAGATAATGAAAACCATTATATAAGTCATCCAACCCAGTTCAACTTTCTAGGGATGATAATTCTCTAATTAGGGTGGCTCTGGGCTAAACAATTTATTCTCTCTGGAAAGACAGGAATGCAAGAAAGTTTGCAAATACTAAGCTGCATTTTCATAACCTAAGGCTCATAAACCTTGGTTGGATCAAATAGATAATCCTCTCTAAAGAAAAGGATCTCAAGCTTTCTTCAAAATTAGCAAGCAACTTCAATCTCTAAACATCTTATAATCTAATTAACTAGTTGCGTCGCTTTATACTTGTTTAAATATCAGTCGGCCACCTTGCATGCTGAACTTGTGTTACTCTTTTAAATGCTTGTAAACCTTGGATGCTTTCTTTGGAATACATTATTTATTAACTTCTAAAATAAACAAAACCCAAAATAATATTTAATGTTGATAAATACTGATACTAAAACCAGAATTAATACAATCTCCTATTCATTAACTTTTGAACTTTATGAATTGATACCGACAAGACCATACAAGTGCAGAAGTGACGCTTCTAAAAGGGACAACTTTTCTATTATGAACTGGTGAAGACGTACTTGTACTGCGAAGTGTACTCCATTTGAACACAGCTTGGAGCTACTACCATAAGGGATACCGAGGAAATAGTTTATCAACGTAAGTAGTTCATGATATCCCGTTAATTTCAATCTCTTCTGGGCCACGGATTTCCCTCCGCTTCTTGTTGTTGTAGAGGTTGACATTACTGAGAGCATTTGCTCTTCCTGCTCTTATTACAGCTATGTCTATTCGCGGTTATGTCAGATGATAATTAAACTTCCCCAACCAAACCAAGCTTTGGTTGCCTCCTCAGTTGAATCTGGAAACTAGAATGAATGTTGATCATCTTTTCTGTTTTGGGGCTCAAAAGGGAAAATTAGACCAGTGTTGAATTGCATCGTAGAGGTTCTCATCCAAAAGAGTTTTCAATCATTAAAACTCAAGAGCCTTTCAATCATAGATAAGGGCACTTCAAACAATACAATATTCCCTCAATCGCATTTTGGTCTTATTAATAAATCGTTTACATCTCTCCACATGCGTAAAATTTGTGTAGAAAGAAATGTTTTGTCCTTACAAAGACAGGACAAAGGGGTAGACTTGTTAACATCCAATAATAGCATAAGCTGCTTAGTCATCTTTGACAAGGGACTTAAAAAATAACAACAGGTTCCGCCAGAACAATAACCAGACAAGAAATCAACATCTTTGGTGTATATATCTTTGCATTTAGATCACTGAAAAAGAAATTTATCTTACCAAGGTCTGGTCTCTACTTTTCATACTCGTTAAAATTAATGGGAGCATGATATCTAATTGAATGAAACAGGGAAACAGCAGTAGAGAAATTTTCAGCATATTTTGTAAAACAAGACAAATCTACAAAATTTGATTGTACCTTTGAAACACAAACCACAAAATACAAATTTATCATTTTTCTACTAGCCTGAATCTAGGTTTCCACAACATTAAAACAAAAACATATACAACTCCAGAAAATCTTCTCACAATTCAAAATAATAGAACAAGGAATAAGATAAATGGGTATAAGAATGTTTTTACCTATTCTTGCAAGTTAAACTGGCTTTTGCAGAACAAATACAAGAAAGACCGGATCAGTAGATTTTCCAGTCCCAAGAATGATCTCATGAACAAGCAGAAGTTATGTTACATGCCTTCTGTGTCTTTAACCCGAGCAGAATTTCTTTCTTTCTGTCTTTTTCTCCTGGAAGCACCTACAGCAGTTGGATCCACCAATGGGCCTGACCAAGTCTGAATAGGTGCTTTGGCATAAGAGAAATTCGTAGAACTGAAAGGGACTTCAGGAGGATCAAAACCTGGATCCATGTGTACAGAGCCCAAAGGATAACCAAGTGTTCCATCTTGGTGTGGAGGAGGAAATTTCTCACTCTTACTCTTTGCATTTGCATGTGTAATTAATCGCCGCCTCTGTATCAGGAAAAGAGAATGTGGTAATACCATCATCACGGTAAAATCAGCAGGCTTTATATGAATCAAGGATAGCAACAAAGGTGAACCTAAAGGCAAGACAAATTGTCAAGTCAGAAGATCGGGTTCAGATCCTCTGTTCTCATTAGCCTGGTCCAACCCTGTTTCCGCCCCAATACGATGTCGTTTTATATCTAATTATACATAAAAAGACGTAGTATTGGAGTGGAAACACGGTCGGAACAGGCTAATGTGAACAGAGGATTTCATGCCCAAAAGATCAATGTAGTTAAAGTCTTGGGTTGATTACTTTGGGGCTTAGATTGACTATCTCATGCTATCAATCCAAATGATTCCAATAATAATCACATTAACATTCACACAAGCACCCCTCCCTTATCCATGTTTTCCAAAAAGAGTACTTCCAACGTTGTTACTCAGAAATAAATGCTTAGAAATACGTAAAATTATGATCTAGTAATATTATGCCCAATTATCTATAATATCTACCTACAATAACATCCATGACTCCACGGAAACACATGGAAAAGAAATCAACACCCCTCTTGATATGCAACTCTTTTGACTTCTATGTCCACCACAAATATGGAGTTGGATAGAGAATAAATAATTCTGCTCCATGCAACACTACCAAAATAAAAGTATTACCTTCTTCTTTTTTGGTAATTGCATAACCTATTTACATTAAAGTGTCTTATCATAATAGTTTTCTCACACGCACGCAGTTTTCTCACACAGATGCATCAATACATTCCTTAAGAAAAAGCAGTGGACATATGACGGATGATCTTAAAGACTGGAATTCAAAGAAATGCCATATCCTGACACCATAACTTGGAGTCAGAAAGTAGAAACACAGCATATTCCCATGGACAATGATCAAAATTAAGGAATCTTATGCCTGTTCAGAGTTTTAACAAATATATAGTAGGATTAAGCTCCGAAACACTCAAATCAAAAGAATTTGATGAAGCTGCACTTAATCAATCTTGATTGCTTTCCTTGCGTATCCAATTTTTCATTGTCCCACAAAGCAAAAGAAGCTTAGCAGATTTCAAGTCAGATAGAGCAGATTTAGAATGTAAAGGCTTGAAGTAAAATGGAAGCAAAAAAGAGAAAAAAAGAAGTTCAAAAAGAAAGTGGCTTAATAGACTTACATCAAGATTAGCTTGCAATTCAGCATTGGCCTCTGCAGCAGGAATTCCCCTAACAGCTCGGTCACGGTGGCGAGCCTTCACACCATCAGCATGAGTCTTTCCAGCAGCTCTCAATCTGCAGCAATCAATACCATTTTTTTCTTAAATCAAAGGCAGAGATGTAATAAATTGCCTAAGTGATAGCACAAAGGCGTAGAGGAACACTGGAGAAATGAATCAGGAATGTAGAAACTCATGTACAGGTCTTTGCTTGAGACAAAAATAAAGGAGATAAGAGAGCATTAAAGCCATTCCACCTTCTAGCTTCTTCATCACGTAACTTGGCATCCATCTCTTTGCTAGGAGGGTATTTTGGAAGACTAGAAGGATCACAAGCATATGGCTTGGTAGTGAAGAACTGCAAAATTCTAAACATTATAACCAGCTAATCACATCCACAACGACAACCAAAACAACGGTTCTAATATAAGGGTATGTTTGGATGTCGGTGGAGGGATGGAAGGGAATGGAATGGAATGACCCAAATGACTCAGGCCATTGTTTGGGAGTCTATTTTGAAACAAAATGGAATGGCAATTGATGGCTTTGGAAGCCATCCTTTGCCATCCAAAATCTAATATTTTGTGAACTCCCAAATTGGGTGGTCAGGAATGAAATGGCATGGCTTGCCTTCCAAACCCTCTTATTTTATTTAAACTTTCAAACAATGAAGTAACTCATTCCACTCCATTCCATTCCGTTCCATTAATTACCATTCCATTCCATTCCATCCAAAACTCCCAAACATACCCTAAAGCCCAACACACAATTGCGTTGCTCATCTGCATAGATAACAGTCATAACAGCCAAACTTCATTCTCAATTAAGCAGTCAACCAGATAAAGCTCAAAAAGAAAATGCCCTAGAAAAACCATTAGCCAGCAAATAAAGAAGTTCAACTCAAGCAAGCTTAAACAAGAGCCTAATCTTTCATGTTGATCTCCATTTTGATTTCATAAAAAAATATTTTCTGGAAATTATATGATTCTTGAAAATTTGTGTGCACATTTTCCACATAAAGAAGCAAACTATGGAATTTTCTAAATGTCAATACTCCATAGCAATGGAAGATAAAGTCTTAAGCTACCAGTAATACTAAAAAAAGTTTATAGAGGTAACCATGGTCAAGGTATCCAAACCACAAAAATTGAGAATGAAGATTAGCCTATGCAGACACTCATGCTACTAGATTCCTTGTTTAAAAATTTTGTCAAAACCAAATCTAAAAAGCACAAAGCCCAAAAGCACTTTGTGATAAGGTCATTTCTAGGTATCTAAATATAGAATGGCATATTGCAGCTCCAATATCATCAAGAGATGAGCATTTTCCAGCATTTATTTTCCAGTCTACAAACATCAAAATAAAATCAAAAATTCAACAACAAGAGAAAAAAGTAATGGGTTTGGTGAAGAAGGAAACTAACTTCACTCCTTAATGCAACAGTAGCAGTTTGGCGATCAGATGGGTCAATTGCAAGTAGGGTTTCAATTAGTGACAGGGATGATGGTGGAAATGCTTTGAAGGTCTCTTGTATACATCGCTTGTATGATTGTTGAGGCTTAAATATGGTTGCATGTGGCAACTTTAACTTTTTCCAATAGTCATCAGAAGGAGACCCGCACAATTTAAATATCTTATGTAGTTGCTCCACCTATGCAACAACATAGATTTCAGCATAAAAAGATTAACTAATATACAAGCTCTTAAATAGGTGCTTTTCTTTCTGTCATCTAATCAGCCAATAAGAAAGCAGCATCAAGAACTAAATAACTACATATAGCAACAAAAAATATAAACTACAATAACTAATTTCAGCAGTTCTCCCTGTTTCCCACTCACCCTCTAATTAAGACAATTATCTTAGCAAATAAAGTGGGAAAACTGATGAGACCCCGGCTTTGTCAGGATCATGACATGATATGCTAGTTTTGTTGAATTAACTATGCCAACCAATATAAGTATAGAAGACCACGGTGTATACGTGCACCGGATGCATGGCAAACAATCACCCTTCTTCATCAGTGAACTTTATTATTATGTTATATTACTGATTGGAAGCAAATAACCATTGTATCAATCAGCAAACACCTTCCTAATATTAAATATATTCAACAGCTAATGAGTAGAAAGCAGACTGCACACAAAATAATATGTATGCTGGAAGAATGAACAGGTCAACCAAGGCATCTGAGAGAGGAATAAAAATAATCGTAGATGAAATTGAGTAATTGAACAATCAAAAATCAAAACTTACCTCTGTGCGGCCGGGCATAATAGGCTTCCCAAATAATAACTCGGCCAGAATGCAACCAGCACTCCATAGGTCAATTCCAACACCATAGTCAGTGGCCCCCAAAAGAAGTTCTGGGGGTCGATACCACAAGGTGACCACCCTACTAGTCATGGGTTGCTTGTGATTAGGATCAAAGAAGGAAGCCAACCCAAAATCAGCAATCCTAAGAATTCCATCATTGCCAATAAGAAGATTTGACCCTTTAATATCACGATGAAGCACATGATGATAGTGACAGTGCTCAAGGCCAGACAACAACTGCTGCATATAGCATTTGACCTGCCAGACATTCTCAAAATTTGAGAATCAAATACACACATCCCTAACGACAAAATAATGAAAGATAACAAGTACATCACCTGAGCATCTGTGAACTTAATATTAGGACTTGCTATAAGGCCAGCCAAATCATGCTCCATATACTCAAAAACAAGATATAAACTGCAAGACATCCTGGAAGTAACCAAACCCTCCAATTTAACAACATTGGGATGGTCTAAGCGACGCAATATCAAAATTTCCCGGGCCATGAACTTTACACTCTCGGGCTCCAAATTGTCAAACCGCACCTTCTTCAGTGCAACAATTTTCCCGGTAAGAGTATCCCTGGCTTTGTACACATTACTATATGTACCTTGTCCAATCTGAACATCAGATCAACAAACAGAAAAAATATTAATTTAAATCCTGATTCCAAATTCTTGATTTTGTATCCCTTCAAGACAACTAAGGTCTCTAGGAACTAAATGAAACGAATGGGCAGAGTATCCAATTGTAGAAATTTCCTAGTGTTTGTGTGGCCCATTTTAGATAACTATTGAACAGAAAAGACATGAGAACTATAGACAGAAGCCATCAAACAAAAAGAGACAAAAACAGTACTTTATCAGGCTTCTGAAAAGTGTCAGCACGACGGGGGGTCCACCCATTAATAGCTTCACCGGCGACGGCAGAGAGCCAAGAGGGCCAACCAGCAGCAACCTGCTCGCCGTGAACATGGTTTGGAGGATTACTAAGCCTCGGATTCGGTCTCGACGACCTCCTACTCCTCTCCCCTCTTCGTCTCACACTTTGCTCCCCATTATGCTTCGGAATTCCTCCGTTTCTAACTTCCCCCGCCGCAGCATCAACCCCAACCTCCTCAACCTCCCTCCTTTCCCCGCCAACCGCCTTCTTTAAGTCTTTCCCAAACACACACCCCATCTCTCATTCCCCATCACTCCCTGCTCTGCTTGTAGTCGACATTATATTTTCCAACAAAGACAAAAAAAAAAAAAAAAGAGAACAGAAATCAGTTGGTGATGGGTTATACAGCAGGAGGAACAAAAGGAGAGAGGTATGGGGACGGGGATGGCTTCTTTTAGGACAAAGGTAAAGAGGGAGAAGCAATGATTTGTAGTTGTCCAAAGACGACAGTCAAATAAAGAGCAGCATATCTGACTATTATTATTATTATAATGATAAGGACTACATGAGTAGTAAAGATGGGATGCTGAGGGAGGGAAAGAGAACAGAGATGGACCTGTGTCCGACTCTGACTCTGTTGCTTTTCTTTTAAAGGAATTTGGCTTCCAAATTATTTATTTCAAGTGAAAAAGAAAAAATTATCTGTTATCCAATTAAAATACATTGATGAGTTCGCCTAAATGGACCATCAGGTCAATTGGACCATTCAACAACTCCATTTTCGCCTAGCGTAGAGCTAGAGCCTGCCAACTAAAAATATTGGTACGACAAAACTACGAATAAAAAATATAAATACAGCATAGCTACTCCCTTCCGCCTATTGTTTACGACTTGACTTATTCCAACTTTTAACAAGTTTTCCTCATCAGGATGGATTGGTCAGGCGGCTTCAACCAATAAAAAGGTCAGGTCTAAGGAGAGAAAAGGAATAAGCAAGCAAACCGACTTGAAAGTATCATCTTTGCTCTAGTGAGGTACACCAAAAGCATGGAGGAGGTCAGGTGACGATGAGTTCTTTTGGAGAGGTTTTTAGGGCATTTTATAACTTTATTAATAAAATTTATTTATCCAATCCTAAATTTGTTACAAATACAATTTCATTGTTTTCTTTTTAAATGCCACATGTGGACTCTTTTAGAACCCATAAGGACCTTACATGAAATATTTAGTTAATTAATAAACAAAATTTTATATTTTGTCAATATTATCCCATTTGCCTCAAATTTAATCAAATCCCTAATCATAAACATCTAAGTTCTCCTAAATTTTCACGTGATTCTAAAAACAATTCCTTTCAAATGCTATTTGCAACTACCTAGAAGTTTAATATTTGTTTCTTCACAAAAACAAATAACATTGTAACACCGCACTCCTATTTGACACATACACTGTAACATCCCATCACCGATGGGAATGGTAGAATAGTCATTTGGGATGGGTTATGAGTGTGTAAACTTGTCTCAACATGTTCATGCATAATATGACCTATATATACACATGAATAGTAATTTTTGCACATGTAATGATTGTACATGCATTCATGGCATTTCCCAGTATATGTGTCATTAATGTGATTATTGTGAAAAATATAATTTTGGTGCTTGAAAATTTAATTAGAGTGGGTCTTTGTGTGTTTTGAATTTTGGGGAGAAATTGGACTAGAAATTGGAAATGGATTGAAAGAAGTTAGGTGAGCAAATGAGAGGGTGACATGTGGCAAGTGACGTTTGTCACTTGCCTAACATGCCACCTTAGTTACTTAGGCTAATACAAACTAGTCATTTACGATGCTTTCCTTAGAAAGAGTTAAAAAGGTGATTTAGATGAAGTTCCTCCTTCATAATCCGTAGCACTCTCTTACTCTCTCTTATTCTCTCTTGTTTCTCCTTCGTTGGTTCTCCACCTTACAAGAAAGCTCCTCTTTGTTACTTGCTTACTCTTCCTTTATTCACACACAAATCCAAACCTAAGCTTTGTGATGATGATAATCGTATATGTGTTGGAAGGTAGAGAAGTTGGTGTCTTGTTGAAGAATTGAAGAAAGTGGAAGCTTAAGTAGGTAAGGTTGTGTTTTATGTTCTCAATTGGTAGTTAAATGCATTAATTGTGGTGTTATGTGAACTAATTGCATGGGATTGTGCTTTGATTCTATGGGTAGG
>JAOSBK010000205.1:22266292-22283951 GCA_027568895.1 Erythroxylum shatona | reverse complement strand
TAATTTTCACTAATCCCTCAATTAACTTTCATCCCTCTAAACACTATAAACCTCAATTTATTCCAACATAAATCAAACTTCAAATTAATCTTTTAAAATAACTTTAAAACATGTTTATTGGAAATCGGGGCCCAACATAGAGCATGCATATGTGAAAAAATTACCACATCCCAGAAGGCAGCATGGAGTAAGAACTTTGTTTCATAGGCTGGTTTGAAGCTGAGTACCCCAAATGAGGCTAACCCTGTAGTCATACCGTACAGGCAAGCAATGGACATCGCAACAACAAAGTATCTGCAATATTCAAACCATTAGTTAGATAGAAGGGCAATCAATGTCTAGTCACAAAGAACGGTCAATTTCTTCTTTATTGGTATCCATTCGTTACTGCTACTACTAGTCAACAAAATGAACTTAGCGTAACAGCTAGGTTGTTTACCTTATACTTTTTAATCCAAAATAATTAATAACGTTAATTTCCTGTGATGTTCACCCCTTAGTATTTCCGGCAAACTTGTCATATGCGACGAGAGGCAAGTTTCATTGCCACAAAGATTAATTAAAACTTCTGCTTATATTAACGAAGGATACGTTTCATGAGCCTCATCAGAGAATTATACTGTGCACAGCAAGTACAATCTATTATTAGGACATAGCCGATATTCAGACGTATCTAATAATAACTCATCAGGAAATCTTGCAATTTACTGGCATCCGTTTCCCTGTTCCAATCTTTCAAGTTTTGAGTTCTAGTCCCCTCAAAGACTATCCAAAGGTTATCTCTTGGGGTAAAATTATCGGCGGCTACATTTTCAATACGGCATTTTTCCAGTTCCTTGTTAGGAATGATCCATAAAAAGTATCAACAAATCAGATATGAATACGTCAAAATGAACTGCTGATGCATGAACCGAAAAGAATCCCAATGTCGTTGAGATCTTGCTGTAATTTATTGAAGTAAGAAGATAGGAGGACGCTGACCCCATTGATCATAAAGCACGAATTTTCAACTAAAAAGCTTTTGAGGTTCCAAATTCAATGGGGCTGGTCGAAGAAGGAATATTATAATATGTAACAGGCCGCCAACTATAATTGTATATACACTCAGAATCTGATTAACTCTTTTTTGTTGACCTCTATTCTTGCAGTAAATTCCATGGAAGGAAAATAAACTGATATGCAGATAGAAGATTTCAAAGGCGTGATGCAGAGTCTTATACATACTGTGAACATCTAACTGGCTGTTTCTGGAATGGAGCCACTAATATTAATAATGAAATCAGCCACCAAATTAAGAGAGTTATCGGAGAAGATTTTGGATGCACGTGGGTAATATTTAACTTACGTGAAGGCTGGCGACTGATCGAACTTAGCATCTACAGAAACTTTGTAGCCTTGCACGCGAGTTAACTTGGTTTGCTTGGAAGTAACCATGACCACAAGAGCAACTAATGTGGCCGCAAACAATAGGGCCCTGAGAGCAGCATTAAGCACAAAGGTGTTTGTAACGTAAGGAATTGGCAGGGGCTTCGGAGGCGGCGGTACTGGTGCTGAGGATCTTGTGACTTCAGGGTCGGGCTTATCAGTGGACGCCACGAGAGTCTTGTACGTATCGGATGATGATTATGATGATATATATATTTATATGTATGGGTATAACTCTTAATATCAAGTATTGTCGGTACTTAATTAGCAGAGAATAGTTAAGAATGGAATACAAGAACTTGAGTGTACATATATATATATTCAGCCGGCTAAAGAAAATGGTCGAGAGGGATATATATATATATATATATATACACATAGATAATATTAATTTGATTGGTGGCACACATGGAAGAAGAGTGAATAGTAGTGTGTTCTGAGCAGCTTGTGAAAGTGTGGTGTGATTTGGAGTTGGTGCCTTGGAAGATGGCGTGGTAGATATCCTTGGTGGGCTGTAATGATATAAACTTGCTGAACATATTGTTTGATTATGGCTATGGCTGCAACTTAGAAAACTGTCAGTGTTGCACATTATTCTGATTTGCGTTTCAGTGCAAGGATTTGACACCTTTTTAACCAATAATCGATTGGATTAATTCAGGTCATGGCAAGTTGTCAGCATTTTTCATGTTCACAAGAAGGTAAAAAAGAAAAACTTAATCGAAGTTTAGGAGATCAATGCTCTTGAATTTGGGATAATCATTTCTAATTAACATCTTATAGATTTGACCCTTAATCTTCATACTTGTATTGACGAACCGAACCTGAAAAACTCAATTCAAACCATAACGATTACAAACTTTTATTCCATTATCTATTTTACTTCATTTTATGACAAAAGTTAATATACTGGACTAAGTTTTAAAAGAAGCTGCCGAGTATGGGAATTAATACTTGCCGTCTTGCCCCTCTGGGGAAGTCCTGTCCCCTTTACTCATTTCCTGTCAATTTTTCAAGCCCGAATTTCAGAGGACATGATCTTTTGGCCCGTAAATGCTATCCTAACCATCTCAGCCGTTTATTTATGTAGGATCCACATAAATGAGTGGTTGAGATGAGTAACAGAGTTGGTACAGGGTTTACAGCCAGCGGATTTGAGGGAGAATTTCAGAGTATGTGCATTGAGATAATCATGGCAATAATTATAAGCTGCATCCATCCATGTGCTACGGTCATGATCTTTACCGATCTTTTCATTGGAAAAAAGGCAAGAGATAAATTTAGTAAAAGAGGACTCTTAAATTTTAACTCAGGCGTCAAAAAATATTTATACTTCTTTAAAAAAAACTCAATTATTCATTTGACAAATAGTTATTATAGGAATCATCACTATCCACATAAGAATTTTTTAAATAATAAATATATTCAAAAAAACTTGTGTAATTTAATATTGTAATGAATAAAAGAGTAATTTACTAATTACTAAGCTTTTTTGAGAAGTATAAATCTAACTTCGACTCAAGTTTTGATTTGTCGCACCCATTTCAATCTCTTCTTCATCTTTTACAAAGAAGCACATTTGTGTAATCATTTTTATTTCATTACATATTAGAACTCTAGACAAGAAGGTAGTAAGAGTATGAATAATATAGAAGTGAAGACCTCAAGGTTGTATCTATTGACTCAACAACTTTTCCAAGAATAGTATATACAGATACTGGAGAGCCCTCTTCCTCTTCATGGTATTAATATATTAAAATCTATACCTTATAGCCTCGTCTGTTGGAGATTTATTTACATATGTTGAGAGAAATTGTATGTATTATTGCATCTAATATTGAATACAAAGAGGCCTATTTATATACAAGAATCACATCCTATTTAGGAAAGAAGCTTGGCTTAAGCCTAAAGCTAAGCCTAAAATGAAGCTATAAGTATATTATTCACAGCTGGATTATATACATTAGCAACATATATGTTTTAGTTTTCATGGTATTTGTTATATTTGGTTTTGGCAATTAGTTCAATGTGGTTGACATTTATTCCTTTATTCTTAGAGTCTACAAAAAAAAATTTATTAGATAACTATCTCCTCCACAAGAAAAAGAGAGCATTATAAAGGCAAAATGAAAGATAATTAGTAAGCATGTCAAAATAAATGAGGATTATATAAAAATTTGATTTTAAACTTTAAACTGTAGGTTGGGGATAATGTTGTCACTGATAGAACAAGTCAGCATAGCTGCGAGATAAAAAGCAAGGTATAAAATTTGGACCTATTTAAACTAACCTACTAAAGTTTGATCATAAAGTACGAATGTATTCTAATTATGAGTATAGTGTATTTGCAAATGTGGTATTATTTTGAGAAGGTATACAAAAATCAATGTAGAGCCTAACTACTCTTGATCAGCTAAAGTGGGACATCGATAGATGATTCATTCAACTCAAATAGATGGAGAGGTTTCAATCAACTTAAACTATCAAGTGCCTATCCTCGAAACTTTTAACTTGTAACAGCATAAAGTTTGTTGATGTCATATGGTTCAAGGTTGAAGCTTAATTTTAATTTATAATCTTCATAGAGCTTTTCTTCACGAATCATTAACTCTCTCTCTCTGTCTCTCAGACACACACACATAAACACACATTAGTATTATTATTACCTTATTCTCTTACTCCAACTCACATATGTATTAACACTTTTTTTAAGTTCTTCTCAACATAAATCTCCCGTAATATGATTTCTTTATTTTTCTTTCTCAGTTTTTTGATCAATTTCTTATAATATGAGCGTGAACTTATAGTTTCTTTACTCAATTTTTGTGTGTTAATGTTTTTATGTTGGTTTAGGTTTGTTAATCAGGGTCTGAGGTCTTCAATTCTTTTTTGCTTTATAAATCTCTTATTAATTCCTGTATAGTTTAAGAACTAATGTAAAATAAAGCAAAGGTATGAATAAGTGTAAGAATCTTTAACTTTGTTCATTTATGCAATTTCTTTTTTTAAGTTATGTGATTTGTGGTTTCTAGTCTATAGAGGAGGAGAAGGAAAAATGGAGGTTTTAATTGGTTTTGAAAAGTTATATCTGAAAATGGATTATGCTTTGAAGTTTCAACCAAGATATAAGTAAAAGGCATCTATTAAGAGTAGTAAGTCATTTCAAGAAGATAAATAGAGTTGCTCTAAGCATGATATGGATGATGAAACTATATCTAGTATGATTACATAGAAAGTTGTTGCTGTTAAGTGGTATATAGAGAATCTTTATGATGAGTGAAGAACCTTTCTCATTATTGATGACAAAGTGGAGCTATTATAATTTTCTACTGGATTATATGACACTAATGATGGGTTTAAATTATTTTTTAAAAAGTGAAGTAGAAATTTTAGTTTATACTTCTATTAGTTTAAAGTTTAAGTTCAATAATTTTTAAAATATTAAAGCCTTTTCTAAATCTTATTAAATACTAAGGCTTAAATTAAATTCCAATACAAATAACGATCGAAAATATAGTTTATAAAAAAATATTTTCAAGCAAGTTTAAATCACTAGCTTATGATAGACATTAATCTATGTGCCAAAGTTGTGAATGCCAGTGGAGATCATAATTTTTAGTACTATTACGATATCATATTGATATAAGTAAATATTAGATCAAATTAAAGATATTTTTTAAATTTTAAAATTAATCCTTCATTTTTATATAATCTGAAGTTGATTACCTATTATAAAAATTATTTTTTAAAAAAGGTATAAAACATATGAATATCTTTTAGATTGTTTGAAAGCATTTTTCTTCCATAAGAGATGGAATTATATCGAGAAAATAGTAACTAAAGCCGTAAGTGAATTTTTGGACAAGGGAAGAATGACAAGAAAATAAACAAGACATTTATATAATTGATTCTTAGGGTATATTGTCTTAGATCGATTAGAGATATTTCAGAAAACGGGATGAAAATCATCATTACTCAAATTGTTGATTCTACTTAAGGAGCGTTCATGTAAGGAAGATTGATAGGTGATAATATATTATTGGTTTAAGAGCTTCTTAAGAGCTATAATAGGAAGGCTTCTAGTAAAAAAATATGATATTAATGTGGATTTCAATAAGGCCTTTGACTCATTAAATTAAGGTTTTATCTTGAACATTATGTATGCATTTGTATATCCACATAAATTTGTTCACTAAACTGTACAATATATCACAATAGTCTTGTTGGACCCCGAACTTTTCTTAAAATTTTGAAGTATAAATTGACATAAAATGAGGAATTTGTGGTGAATTATTCATGCGCAAAGAAAAAGAAAATTCAAGAATGTAAATTGTTATGTGAGATTAAGATAGGTGAAATATGTTTTTGTTATTGATGTTTATGATTAATTATGGCCTAAAATAGTGTTTTGAGTTTAAATGAAAGTTAAAGTGAATGAGTTGATTGAAATGGAAGTTCAAAAAAATAAATAGTGAAAGTGTGAGAATTTGGAGAATTAAGAAAGTCTGAATTTTGGGATAAATAGTAGCAGGGTTGACTTTTTGACTAGAAATTTTTGTGAATTTTTCTGGATTGATTTGGGCTAAATTTGAGAAAATGATCTTCGTGAAACTTGTAACTTCTGTTGAAATCTTTCTATCGCTTTAAAGTATGACATTTTTTCATATCGGGATTGAAGGTTATGATCTTTCGAAGTTAAGGTTATTTTGTTTTGTTTTTAAAAATGCTATTAAGGGTAAGTTTGTATGTACTGTGCTTTAAGGCCAATTTTGTGCTGATGTGGTTTGAATTGGAGTAAGTGGTCTACATGAAAGTTATAGAGAAATTGCATAGCTTTACAATGATGTATAATATGTTATTTTTGGTTGTGGAAATTGGAAGATATGAAATTTGGAAGTTTGGATGTTGTTTTAGGATGACAAATTTCTGGCAGAAACTTTGATTGAAAAATTGACCTAGTTAGAGGTTGAAATTGCCTTTAAGTGCTTCATGAAAGTTTAGATTATGTTTTGATCTTTCCATTGATGTGAAGTATGCAATTTTTGGGCTATGAAGTAGGAAGTTATGATTTTTACAAGTTGCAGTTACTGTTTGGGAAGAGTATTAGTGGACAGGAACTTTGATGTGGTTTTTGACTCCCTTAGAGGCCAAATTGATTTTTTTGTCCTTCATGAAAGTTGTAGGTTGCTTATTTATCTTTGCATTGATACAATATATGACATGTTTGGACCTTGGAGTTGAAAGATAAAAATTTTAGAAGTGTGTTACTGTTTAGGGTTATCCGACCCTTGCCCGTTCTTTTGCTTCTAACTTTTCCTTCCGACATCCGATTGACCTCATTTTTAAAGCGTTGGATTCCTAAGACATTCCTATACCTCTCCATGAAAATTGTGGATCTTTGAGATTGATTTAAAAAAGATTTATTGAATCAAATTGAGAGGATTGATTACAGAGTTTGAGTTGGACATTTTTCTGAACATGCTTAGGTATTTTGGTGATATCTTGATCTGTAGAGATCCAATTAAGTTGATTTTTGTTTCTAAATAAACTAGAGACATGGATCTATAAGTTATCTGAGGGAATCGAATTTCAATTCAGTCCCTAAGATTTTCAATTTCTGAATTGAAGTATTAAAGTTATAAGAATATATAAGGGCAAATTGGGCATGATACTTAAAGTTATAAGATATAAGGCTTTTATTGAGGGGCAAAATGGACTTTTTAGAATAATAAAGGGTATAAAAAGAAGAAGTTATTGTTTTTCTTGGAAATGGAAGGAGAAGTTGTGGAAGAAGAAAAGAAGAAGAGAAAGACTAGGGTTTTTGGGAGATCTTTGAAGATTTTGAAGAGTTTGAAGCCAAATCAAGTAAGTATAAGCATCATTCCTCTTGATTAGATGAATGAAACATGTTTTGATGTTAGTTAAGAGAGGATTTTGTGTGAGAAGTTGTAGAATGGGTAAAAGCATATGTTTGGTTTTTAGGGTTAATGATCAAAGATAGATTTTAATGTTTTTGTGAATGATATTGGTTTGAAAGGAGCTTGGAAATGAAGTAGAAGAGATGTTTTAATGTTAAGATAGGTTATTTTTTGAAAGATGGGAAGAATATAGCTGAAGATTGTCAAAAATCAGGTTTCGGAAGGTCTTTGAGCTCGCACATCGCAGTGCGCGCAAGCATACACGTCGCAGCGCGCCCAAGCAAGCGTCCACTTCACGGCGCACGCAAGTGCCCTCGTCGCAGCGAGCTTCTGGGTTCGCAAGCTCAACTTTCCTGCACAGACATGTTTTAGTATTTTAGCCATAACGTTTTGTGAAGATGTCTAAATGAGGTGATTTTTTATTCGTTGTAAACTAGAGAGATAGGGCTACAAGTTTTATGAAGAAATGAAGTTTTCATTCAGTCTCTAAAGATCCCCAAATTTGGTCGGAAGTTGAGTATAGATTCTTGTTTCAGCATAAGGATAGTCCCAACATGTTTGGGGTATAACTTCCATAGTTCTGAAACAAATTGAATGATTTTGGAGTCATTAGAAACTTAAGACAATGGGGAACATTTCTTCTAGAAGAGAATATTACCAGATTTTGTCATTTACTTGATCATAGTAATCATGGAAAATTAACCCGAATGTTTGGACTTTTGGAAGAGTTTGAGTTTTTAGAATTTATCTTAGTGAATATGCAATATATGGGTCCTTAAATTGTATTCCTATTAAATGGAAATTTTGCATCTTGATAAAGGAAATCAAGGAAGGCAAGAGGATCAAGAGGAGAGGCATCTTTTAAGCATGGATATAAAGTGGGTACCATGTTTATAATTTGATTTATAAGCTATATATGAGTTTTCGAAGAATAAAGAAAGCAAAATTGTTTTTTTAAATTATTATTTTCGAATGATTAAATTCATTGGTTTTGTAATGATTTAAGAAATTGCTACAATTGTTAAATTGATTATTTTCGAATGATTGTAGCATTCTTTAGTTTTGAATGGTTGAAGAATTACTATGTGATTTCGTTTTGTTATGTGAATTTTGATTATTGCTAAAATTGTTGCATTCCTGAATGATTGCGATTATGTTATGTGTATTCGATTGGTTTTGTGAAATTGTGAATGTCATTGTGTTGAATGTGACATGATCATGAAAGAAATTAAGTTTTCGAAATGTGCCTTCGGGCAATCCGATTTTCAAGTATGAATTATGTGTTATGTGAGTTTGGTTAGGTCCCATAAGTTTGAGTCAGTGCACTGGTCTCGTTTTTATAGGCTTCGCCCGCCTGCCCGCTAGTGGCACTGGAGCTCCGATTTTGGACTCCCATAAGTTCACGGCTACACTGGACCGCTATGCGGGAAAGTGTAGTACGTTCTGTTCACGGCTGCACAGGACCGCTATGCGGGAATGTGCAGTACGTTCCGTTTTGGACCGACCCAAACCATTTTGATGTGTTATGTGTTTTGATTTGTGTATATTTGTGATGCATTCATGTTTTGAATTTGTTTATGAATTATGAAAATTTTGAGAAAATTGAGATATGAGAAAGTGAGTTTTTCAACCATGAAATTTTGGAAATTGTTTATGATTGATTTGAAAAGTTGAAAAGTTTGAAAAATAAACTATTGATGAATTATCTACCGTGAAATGTTTATAAATGGGAAATGAATTTTGAAAAATGATTTTTGCTTATTTTTCAATTTATAAACATGTTATCCACGAGCTGTCAAGCTCACTCCCCTCTTTCATCCCCATCTCCAGGTTTCGAGCAGGAGACCGGATGAAAGAAAGTCAAGACCTTTGCTCGATTTTTTACAGTTTGTGTTTTGTATAATGGACATTTCCTAGCCAATTACACTCCGGAAACCCGAGAGCGATTTAATGATCTCCTCAACCAATGCCCTTACCATAGATTTGATACATATTTGTTGACTCAATTCTTCTGCTATGGTCTCATTGATCACAACCAAACTCTAGTGGATTTGAATGTTGGGGGGAATATTAGTGAACTAAGTTCCTAAGAATTGTGGAATATTTTCAAAAAATTTGCAGAGAATTCACATTGTAAGGTGACTAGGAGCAAGTTGTTACTCTGAATAAAGTGGGTTCCAAATCCAACATGGCCTACCAAGTTGCCGAGATTAATAAGAAGTTGAATTTTTTAGTGAACAACAACAAGTCTAGTAAGGATCCTTGCATTCTTTGTGGTAGATTTGGGCATACAGCAACTGGTCGTATGAACATTGAAGCAACATTGATAGAGGAAGAGGTGAACTATGTAAAAAATGGTATACAAAGTTAGAGATTTGATCCTTTCTCGAACACTTACAATGAAGGTTGAAAGTTTCATCCGAACTTCTCATGGAAAAATCAAGGGGCTATAAAACCAATGGGATGACCTAAGTTCCAAGCACCACTAAAACAACAGTACTCATCCCCTTCATCTTCTTCACCACAACAATTCCCTTTCCCGTGGCAGAAAAAGGTGGATTGGCTTGAAGATATGTTTTGTCAACTTATAAGCAAGATGGATCAAAGTGCTCAAGCTAGGTCTCAAGCCTTGAATAGAATGGAGCAGAATATTCAATCAAACCAAGCTGCCATTAGAAATTTAAAGGTGCAAATAAGTCAATTGAAAAAAAAAAAGGTGAGTGAAAGAGGTAAAGGAAAGCTGCCCAGCAATACCCAAGTGAATCTGAAACAAGATTGTATGGCAGTTGTTCTAAGAAGTGGTAAGGTGGTAGAAGGTGTAATTCCTAAAGAAAAGGAAGCTAAGGAGGCAGAAAGTGAGAATTTAGGTGAAAGCGAAGAGCCAAAAGACATAACACCAAAGAAAGAGTTAGAATTTTCTTTTGTACCACCTTACCATACACTCAAAGGGTCAAGAAGAAGCATGGTGATTCAAAATTTCATAAATTTATTGACCTTTTCAAGAAGATCCAAATTAGCATTCCTTTTACCGAAGCTCTTGCGGAGATGACTACACCAAATTCTTAAAGGAAATCATCTCTAAAAAAAAAAGCTTGATAATTTTTCTATGGTAGCATTAACTGAGGAGTGTAGTTCTATTTTACAGAATAAACTACCCCTTAAGTTAAAGGATCTAGGGAGTTTCACTATTCCTTGTCACTTTGGTGAATCTAATGTTTTTTCATGCTTATGTGACCTAAGTGCAAGAATTAATCTTATTCCTTTGTCTCTCTATAATAGGCTGGAAATCGTGAACTCAAACCAACTACAATTTCATTGCAACTTGCTAATAGATCAATTCGATATCCTGTTGGTATAGTTGAAGACTTACTAGCTAGTGAAAGTTGGTAAGCTTATAATTCCAGCTGATTTTGTTGTGCTTGAGATGGAGTTTGACATGCAGGTTCCTATAATTTTAGGAAGGCCATTTTTAGCTACTGGTGGAGCATTGATTGATGTTCTGGGATGGTAAGTTAACTTTGAGAGTTGGTGATGAGGAAGAGATGTTTAACATTTTCAAGGTTTTAAGGGGTCCCTCTTTCGATGAAGTCACCTATAGGATAGATGTAATTGATTCTCTTACATTTGAATCTATTCCTAAATTAATGTGTGATGATGCCTTGGAAACATGCCTAACTTTAGGAATAGAACAGAATGAATTAGATAATGAGCTAGTGGACTATGCATATAGATTGCAAGGTAATGGTTTTAGGTATAGACCCCAAATTGAAGAATTAGGCCCTTCTAAACCTAAATTGTTACCTCTATGTTAAGCCCACCGAACCCTAAACTAAAACAACTCCAATTCATTTGGGATATGCATTCTTGGGAGAATTAGATACATGTCCAGTTATCATTTCTTCTTATTTGGATTCCTCTCAAGAAGAGAAGTTATTAAGGGTACTACATGAACATAAATTGGCTATTGCTGGGAATATTACTAACATAAAGGGAATTAGCCCTTCTATTTATGTTATCAAGATTCTAATGGATGAAAACCACAAACCTAGTGTGGAAAATCAGAGGAGGCTCAATCCTAACATGAAGGAAGTTATGCGATCTGAGTTAGTTATACAAGAATTATCTATCCTATTTCTGATAGTTCTTAGCTAAGTCTTGTACAGATGGTGCCAAAGAAAGGTGGCATGACTATTGTTTCTAATGATAGGGATGAATTAATTTCCACTAGGGTTGTGACAACGTGGAGGGTCTGTATAGATTACAGAAAATTGAATACAACAACTAGAAATGATCACTTCCCTCTCCCCTTTATTGATCAAAAGTTGGAAAGATTAGCGAGGCATGATTATTATTTCTTTTTATATGGTTATTCAGGCTATAACCAAATTCTGATAGCCCCAGAGGATCAAGAGAAAACCACCTTCACTTATCCCTATGGTACATTTGCATATCGCAAGATGCCCTTCAGTTTGTTCAATGCTCTTGCTACTTTGTAACGTTGCATGATGTCCATATCCTCTGACAAGGTGGAGAATATAATCAAGGTATTTATGGAAAATTTTTCTATTTTTGGTTCTTTTTTTTATGCATGTTTGTTCAATCTAGAACAGGTTCTACAAAGGTGTGAAGAAACCAATCTTGTGTTGAATTGGGAAAATGTCACTTCATGGTACAAGAAGGAACCATCCTAGGCCACAAAATTTATAACGATGGAATCGAGGTGGATTCAGCAAAAATTGAAGTCATCAACACATTGCCACCTCCTAATTTGGTTAGAGTGATAAAAAGTTTTCTTGAATATGTCGGGTTCTACTGTAGATTTATTAAGGATTTTTCCAAGATTTCTCAACCATTATGTGTTTTATTACAAAAGGAAGTTCCTTATGAATTTATAGATGAATGTCTTGATGCTCTCAACAGGTTGAAGAAGGAACTCACCTCAGCTCCTATAATGGTTGCACCGAATTGGAATATCCCTTTTGAGTTGATATGTGATGCTAGTAACTATGCACTTAGGGCCTTCTTAGGGCAAAAACAGGATAAGAAATTACATGTCATTTATTAGGTTAGCAAAGTTCTTAACGATGTTCAAATTAATTATGCTACTATAGAGAAAGAATTGCTAGCAGTAATTTTTACATTCGATGAATTTAGATCTTATCTTGTTGGGTCCAAGGTCATTATTTACACCAACCATTTTGCTTTGAAATATCTACTTACAAAGAAAGATACAAAGCTAAGATTGACAAAATGGATTTTACTTTTGCAGGAATTTGATTTGGAAATTAGAGATAAGAAAGGATCTGAAAATTCAGTGGCTGACCATCTTTCATGACTTGAGCAAGGAGACAAACTGGGAGTGGAACCGATTAATGATACCTTCCCTTATGACAATCTATGATCTGTTAAGGGAAATGTTCCTTGGTTTGCTGATCATGTCAATTTCCTGGTGTCTAACATTATTCCTGATGATTATCATACCATAAGAGAAGGAAATTCTTATCAAAGGTAAGGAATTACTTTTGGGAAGAGTCGTTGCTTTTTAGAAGGTTTACAGATGGGATGATTGGAAGATGTATGCTAATGAGGAGAAGTGATCAGTTCTTCATCATTGTCATGCTTATCTCAATGGAGAACACCAATGTCAGCAAAGGTTTTACAATCTGGGTTTTACTAGCTACGTTATTTTAAGGTTGCTAGAACTTTTGTCATGACTTGTGATAAGTGTTAAAGAATGGAGAACATTGGCAGAAAGCATGAGATGCCTCAATCAGGAATTCTAGAAGTGGAACTCTTTGATATTTGGGGTCCGGACTTTATAGGACTGTTTTCGATATCCTTCGGCAATGAATACATCCTTGTGGCTGTTGATTATGTATCCAAGTGGACAGCTTTGTCAAACAACACTATAGCTAGTGTTTTCAAATTTTTCAAGAAGCATATATTCTCAAGGTTTGGTGTTCCAAGAGCTATAATCAGTGACAATGGGTTACATTTTTAGACCCATCAATTCAAATCTCTCTTGGCAAAATATGGGTGCCATTTTAAGTTTGGAACCACCTACTACCCTCAAACTAGCTGGCAGGTTGAGGTATCTAATAGGGAAATTCAAGTAAATTTTGGAGAAAACTGCTAATACCTCAAGAAAGGATTAGGCATTAAAGCTTGATGACGCTCTCTGGGCATACAGGACAGCATACAAGACTCCCTCGGGGATGTCTCCTTATAGATTAGTCTTTGAAAAATCCTGTCATCTTTCAGTTGAAATTGAGCACAAGGCGCTATAGGCAATCCGTATGTTAAACTATGATCTCAAGGAAGCTGGACAAAGAAGACTAATGGAGTTGAATGAGTTAGATGAATTTCACCTAGATACTTTTGAGAATGCTCGAATGTACAAGGAGAGAATTAAGGCCTTCTGTGACAAGCACATCCTTTAGCATGAATTTAAGCCTGGTCAAAAGATTTTGTTATTTAACTCTCATTTGAAATTGTTTCTAGGGAAATTACGATCAAGATGGTCGGGACCTTTCATGGTAACAAAAGCATATCCACATGGAGCTACAGAGATGAGAAGGGATGATCAAGAGCCCTTTTTGGTCAATGGCCAATGACTAAAGCATTACCTAGAGGGAGAAATGGTTAGATGTATTACCACCATCATATTCCAAAATTGATGTCATGATGGCCGGGTCCAGCTGAGGATATTAAATTTAGTGCTTGTTAGGAGGCAACCTAATGTTTCTAACACTTTCGTTATTTTTAAAATTTTCAATTTTTGTCACATCTTCTTATTCTAGTTTGCTGTGTGTGCATAGGGATAGTGTTTATGAGACATCCCAATGAAATCTTCCAATAACATGAGGAATGGCATGATCACAACTCTTCAAACCTAGAGGTGAGACTCATGTTAAGTGTGGAGGAGGTAAGTGGCAATGTCTCTTTGTTTTATTTTAATGATCTTTCATTTTTAGCACTCATATATCATGCATGTAGTCTTATGACATCATTGAATGGTTAGAAGGAACAAAAGAAGAGTGGACAAGGTGAGAAAAGTTTGGAAAAAGCTGAGAATGTCTGTTTAACGAATTACAAACTCAACATAGCACAGACAGATCCTTAAAGGTCTGTTATAGCTTCAAAACAGTCCGTTTAACGGACATCATGTCCAATTAACAGACATGTGTCTTCCAAACACCCACACAGACCCGTAAAGGTCCGTTTAGCAGACATTATGCCTGCTTAATGGACATTAATTACTTTCATATTTAAAACACCTTTTTCCTCTTTCTTTCCCACACTTCTCTCTACCCTAACACTCATGCCTCATCGCCCCTGTACTCTCTCTCCTACTTTCATCCATGCCAGCCACCTTCTAGACCAAGAGTCTTCATTCTTTTACTTCATTTTTTCTCCCTTTCTCTGCCTTCACAAATCCCTCACCCTAAAACTCCATTCCAACCAAACCCTTATCTTTCAAGTCGCATCTCTCTTCTGCCATGGTTGAAGATTTTGAAGGAGTTTCTTGAGGTTAAGGGGTGAAATACATGTCATTTCCACTTCAATGTTGTTTAGGTAAGTGTTCTATACATCATATTATGGGTTGATGCTTGAAAGGGAACAATCGTGGTTATTCTAGATTTTGGGTGAAATTGTGGGATAAAATTGAGGATGAATTTTACATTTTATTGATTTTAGGCTGATTTATATTGAAATGTGAGTTATGATTGAAAGAAGTTCATATTGAGTTTTTGAATTTGAAGAGCTGATTAATGTATGAAAGTGTTAGGATTGATTGAAGGTGAATTTCAATTTGTGTTTTGAATGTTGGGAGACTGATTTGGATTGCAGTGATGAGCTAAATTTCGAGAGAATTGTAGTTGTGTGATTGAAATTGACAGACTGGTGTGTGTTGAAGTGTTTGAAGAGATTGTAGAGATTCGGGTGTGTGGAGTGGGGAGATTATGATTGAAAGGAAACTGTTGTTTGATTGTGGGGGTTGAAATCCATTTGGTTAAAACTATCACGGGTTGTGAGGCTACCATAAAATGTTGAGGTTTAAGCAATCCGCAAGGAAGAACCTAGTCAATCCTCTCGATGTATTAAAGGGAAAAATTTGGTCCAGGAAGAACCTGTTCCTGAGTAACCAATGTTCATCAGTGTGCAATGCGAAGAGTGGTATAATAAGAATAGAAACAACAAGTTTGTGATTGAAGTATCCATGGCGGAGAATATTGATGAAGCGTGCCACGTTAGGGCGAACTTAGATAAATTCCATTGGGGAAAGTTGTTAACCCTCAAGGGTGCATATTACCTTGAGGAAGTCAAACAATTCTATGTCAATCTCAATGTAGAAGCCAGAAAACAACCACCCGTGCTCACTTCAAGAGTCAATGGGGAAACGGTGGTTATAACCGAGGAGCTGATTTGTAGCCATTTAGAGTTGCTGATGGGAGGCAATGTCCCATCCTTTGAAAAGAGGGCCAGGTGTTCATATGATATTACATGGATAAACACAATGTAATGGATCAGCTCGGGATTAGAGCTACTTGGAGACCTAAAAATTAATGGTTCTTTATGCACTGTAAATTCCTTGATATTGCCCTAAGGTTGGTAGCTTTCCTGTTGGTACAGAATAAATGCCAAAGGCAAGCGATTTTGGATACCTTTGAAATGAAGACTTGTTCATTCTGGATAAGATGCTCTTTTATGATGACCAATTTCAAGGCATTGCTGCTGCCAAGATGATGATGACCTCTATGTGGCAAGTGGTCCACCACAAAGTAGAGACAAAGACATTTGTATTTCTAGTCTTATCAAGCCAACTGTTTAAGCATCTCAAGGTCTCAAAATAGATGAAGCAGTGGATTATACTATTGAGGGGGATGTTATTAATGCATACAAGATGAGGGAATTCAAATACGAGGACAATGCCTTTTATGGGTGGATCAATCCACATCGGGAGCGGTGCAATCCGAATGCCCTTATTGTATAACAACCAAGAGCCCATCCAGTTTTGGGGGATACTCTGACTTTGGTTTAGATGCACGCAGACATTAAAAGTCTTCGAGTAGGAATGGACAATCTCGCAGCTTCTCAAGCCAAGATTGAAGAGATGTTGAGGGCTGTTATGAAGCACCAATAACCACCGCCATAAGGATAATGATAGCATAAAGTCATAGGATTACATTTGCATCTAAACTCACATGCATGTAAAAGTGAATTTTACTTTTAATCTTAACCTAACTTTGACTTTGTGTTGGTACAATGTAGGACTAACTTCAGTTTTATTTTCTATATTTTGTATATTTGATGGGAGATATGAACACAGGATACGAAATTTGGGCAATCGATTATTTCAGAGGATTTCTCTACCCTTAATATGCTTTTCGTTAATTGCTTTGCTCTTTCTTTTTCTTTCCTAACATTGAGGACAATGTGGATTTCAAGTGTGGGGGAGGATAAATTGATGATAGTTCATACATTGTTTAGCATTAAATATATAAAAAAAGAGTTAACTTTACATCTTTCACGTTCTAATTGTCATTATAATTCAATTTAATGAGTTAATTGCATTATGGATAAGATTGATCTTGAATAAGATGCATAATACGATTAAATAGATTATAAACCTTGTCACAATAGGATGATATAATGTTAAATTTATTGAATGAGCATGTTATTGAATGAGTAAACATCACCAAGCGAGCTAATATGATTTTCTCTTCCATGTATGTTTACTTCTAGAACTTGCATTGCATCTCTTCGAGGTTACATAATCATGTTATGGTGTATTCATGAAAGTGATAAAAGGCACTAGGATTGAACTTGAGCTAAATAGCTAACCCTTTCTATACATCAATCCCCTAGTGACCATTTTTGTGCCTAATGAATGTATTTGAGCCTTTTTCTTTGTAAACATATTCCAAAGAACCTTAAACCAAGAAAAACAAGTTCACCCTCATTTAATAGTTAGTAGAGCTATTAAGGTTGTGCATTTAATATTTTCATTAATAAGTATACAAAGGAAGCAGTGTGGGGGTGTTTTTATGGTAATTGAAGAAGCATTCTGTCAAAAAACAAACAAAACAAAAACAAAAACAAAAACAAAAAAAGGAATAAAAAAGACAAAGAAAAAGAAAATGTGATAATAATAAATAAAGCATGTTTACTTCAGATTTCAAGGTGAAGGAATGAGGGAAATTGTGACAATAAAGTTGATAGAGTTTCATAAACATCATGATTGTAAGATTTGTGATTTCTGCTCTACTAATTGTTGAATATTTGAATTCCTATCCTTTCTTTCATAGCCCACT
>JAOSBK010000205.1:22234480-22249261 GCA_027568895.1 Erythroxylum shatona | reverse complement strand
CGTCTGCGTCTGCGTCTGCTTTGCTAATTGCGTCTGTTGTTCTTAGCGTCTGCGTCTGCTTTGCTAATTGCGTCTGTTGTTCTTAGCGTCTGCGTCTGTCTGACTTTCTTCTGTTGATTCTCTTTGTTATACATCAAAATCATATCTTAAGTAAAGTCATTTGGACTTAACACCTGTGTTGGTAACCCATTCACCAAATTTGATTTGCATCTTTTATACTTAATGTCACTTCAAATTCAAGAATTCATCACTTATTTGGATACTTTACATCAAACAAAATGCATACACTCTTAGTAGCACTTTCTAGCTCTTATGCTTGAGCCTCCGTTAGAGATATGACTCCAATATTCACTTTTGACTCATTTGTTCCTTCATTAATCATTCTTAAATTGAATCATCTGGTTTACTGAACCTATCTCAGTGAAATTCTTCTTTGGAAGAAGACTTCTTGATACTATCCTCGATACTGCTCATGAAATCCTTATCAATCAACTATTTTCCATGATTACTTATGAGTCATTCTTATTACCTTAAGAAGATCAATTTCAACTTTTCATAATATCTCAATGAGATCAATTTATGCCATAACTTATATGATTAAAACATCCTTTATAATAAGGCTCAGTAAGGCATTAAGTAAATTCATTTACTCTAATACCTTGGTATATGTATACCATCAAAATCATTACATCTTATCTGGAGATGTATTTATGTCAATTTGCCAATTAATAACATTCGCTAATGATACTTGAATTCCAACTGATTCTAGACAATATTTCTACCTTTGTTCCTGTCCATGATTGGGGTATTCCTACACGATAGTGATATAAACCTATTTTTGTCAAGCCGCTATCGCACCCCGCACTTTCCTCCTCTCATTATCAAACATACTAACACAAATTTTACTTCAATTTTTCAGAATTTACCTCTTCCAAGGCTACCTCATTTTGTAATGAGTCAACTACCATATTGAGTGCATTAATTCTTCTCATTTGATTCATTATCTTTTTCTTCATCTCATTCATACATAAAATCCTCTCTTATATGCATTTCTAACTTTCTCTTTACTACACATCATTCATTTCTTATTAAGTTGTTTATGACTATTTCATTCCCCTTTTACTCTTTCCTCATTTCCATCTCATTTTCCTATTGTCATTTATTCATCTTACATATATATATTCGCAATCCATTTAGAGTTATAGATGCATATTCATCCTGAAATTCCAATCTCAATTTCTACTAATATTTTCTTACGGAGGATCATAACTCTTATCACATTAATCAACAACTAGTTCATCTTCTTAAGATCATAATATATATATATATTTTTTGTTTTCTCATTCTATTCTGCTTGTATACTTTAATCTCATCATTTCTGCTTATATCCCTATTTTCCTTAAATAATCCATAATTGTGTATTCACATCTATATCACATTTGAGGATATAAAACCAAAATACAATATTGACATCATATTTGACAATACATCCACGAATACCAAAGCAGTGAATCTCTATCTTATTGAACCATATACTATTGCTCCTTTCTACATATCCATAAACTTTCTTTTTCTTACATTCTGATAGATTATCATTTTTCTCAATGCTTCTTACAACTCAAACTCTTAAGGAATGCTCATACATGTGACTTATATTGGGGATCAGTTGCCGTTGTCTGCTATGACATGACAAAATGCATGTCACTTGACACATATTTCAAAAAAGCCCAAGTAAGATAGTAATTCTGGACTCTGATACCACATATGTAGCACCCCACTCTCAAGAGACACGTGTCCAACATCTTGAGTGATATTCGAGACCGTGCCCTGCAGGGGTGGCATGCTAGAGCACTTAATTGATCAAAACTCAGTATAAATTTTTTTTGAAACCACAAACAGAGTATGCAAAAATCAATCATCAAATAGAGCCCACATTATTCCATAATCATTTTTCAAATCATCAGAGTTTTGATAATCACTAGGGCTCATTCTAGAAACAAAACACTCATATTCATACTGTCAATACAACATGATTACATTCGCATACACATTGTATAATAATTTCAGACTACTTTCCTTAATACAAAATTTGCGAAAAATACAATTCAGTATGAAAATAGAGGAATACAATACAGATGCGATATCATCCCGACCTCTATCTCTCACTTGAATGAAGTAGGTATACTCCCCTTACCTAATGGAGTATTCTTCTAATCCTGAAAAATATTTGCAATTTTTGGGTGAGTTTTGCAAACTCAGTGAGGTAACCATCATTGATGGTTCTCTCAATTCATGCAACAAATCATTTCACATAACAAATATTTCACAAAATTGCACTTTACATCAATATCACATTTTCACTTAAGCATAGGCAAATTTGGCATTTGAATCCAGCAAACATACTTAACAAAATGCATATGAAATGTCATGAGACACTTTTTTAGTTATTACGTTGTTGTGACTGAGTGTCTGTACTGTCCCATATCTATTTTGGATCCCGAGCTCATTACTAATTGTCCCTTATCCGATGAGGATACAAGGCTCATTTTACATAGTGAGCCTTAGGCTCTTAATCACTGTCTGAGCTTGAGGCTTTTTTAACATGTTGAGCTTTAAGCTTTGATCGGTGGCTACTTTAGTCACAACTATCATTATTTAATTGTGCATTCATCTATGGAATGCATTTATCACAATCAATCATATTACAAAGCACATAGTTCTTCACATTCACATTTTAAGCAGCACTTTAATATACATTCCACATTTAACAATCATAAGACCTTTTGTCCGGAAATCAACATAAATCAATTCACATTCATTTATCAATCAAAACATAATTTAAGCAAACAATAATTGAGAGAAACTGTCTAGGTCACTCATAGTATACTCCCGAAGCTAAAGCCTGGAAGTGTCATCAACGTCTAGAGGTTGATGTTCCAATTGCTCCTCTAATTCAAATAACATACACATATATCACAATTTGCATAATTAGAAGTGTTCAACAATGCACATGAATGAAATGAATTATGTACAATGTATGTTCATGACAATCCCAGGTATCTTTCCATAAATTTCATCACAAAATCATTTTCATATCAAAACCCATCTAAGTAACAGGACTGTCCAGTTTGTAATTGATCTAAAGAGGAAGTTATGGTTAAAAGAAACAAGACAGTCCAGTTTGCAAATTCCTCTCGGGTGGTTAGATCAATTGCAAGTCATAGCTACTATTGAGAAAAATAGCAACTCAATGTGACAAATAAATATGAGTCTTGCAATTAACTCATGGGCATGAGAGAGGAAAGCCACAGGGGTGTAGAAGTCATGGGTGTGAGAGAAACATGAGTGTGTAAGAGTCATGGGTGTGAACTATAAAGACAAAAATTGGGTGAGAGCATAAGTCAAACCTGTCCACTTTTTCTCTCAATTGGCTATGATTTTTGGTGCAGCAGTAGAGCAACATCTTACGAGTGCAATGGTCTAAGTCTTATCTCATTTGGAGGTCAGACGAAAAAGATATTGCCAAAAAACCATCGAATGTTCAATACTCTTGAAAACTTCATGCACGATAGCAATCTTCTCCTACAAATCACCACAAGCATGATGGTGAAATTCCAATATCCTCAAAAAGCCGCATTTACACTATACCTCAAGGTCACCATCGTGCTTATGAATGATGGTGCATTGTGTCTAAATTCTCAAAAGTCACTGTCGTGCTTATGCACGATGGTGCATTTCCACTTCTTCTTCTCCATCAAAATCTCAACTTCTAAACTCCATAACTTTTGATCCAAAACTCCAAAATTTGCAAACTTTATATCAGTGGAAAGATAAAAGAGAGGTATACAACTTTTAAGAAGATAATTTTGTCCAAATAAATCTAGATCAGCACAATAATTTCCTAGAAGTTCAGATTAAAAATTTAACTCTCTTAGTATTCATTCCCAGAAATTCTCATACTTCCATTCACTGTAATCCAACACTTTAATTATTACTAGTCTTTTTACTCCATTTCAATCAACTTATTCACCACAAATTCATACAACCCCTAAATATGCAAATTTAGTCAAGAACCATCAAAAGCTAAAAGTTCATGGTCCATCCTATTTATGCTCTATCACCTTTTCTACATTTTCAACATTTTTCCATATTCTCAATTTTTTCCTCTCAACTTTCATTTATACACTCATACCCATCTTAGACCATCATTTCACAACTACTCTTCAACTCAAAAATCATTTTCTTGATTATCTCTAAAACTCTCGCCTATCCACTTACACACACATATATATACATGCACAGTGAATAAAAAACAGAGCATATCACCTTGTCATACTATCATTTCCTACACTCATCTTATGTACTATTTTATTGCTATTTAAAACTCCAAAAATCATTCCCACATCACTTGATCACTAATAATTATCAAATAATAAACTAACATTATAACCACAATTTTCATCCCATTAACACAGTGTTGATGAATAAACACGTAAATGTCATGTTCATGCAATTGATAGTAAATTCATCATATTTATATCATAAATCTATAACTCTAAAGGATTTAACCAATACTTACTTGTTGAAAACTCCAAGAGCTTCAACTTTCCTAAAGCCATAAACTCCATGTAAAAAATCACGTGTTCACTGGGAACATTAACCAATCTCTGGTTTTCCTTAAGGTGGAAGAAACAACTTGTAAGGTGGGATTGGTATAGGAAAAGGAAAAGCGCAAAAATCTCTTAGAAGGTGTTTGATGAAAAACTTTGTGTATTGGGAGGAAATTCGAAGAAAGTGATTATTAAGAAGTTAACAGGACAAAACTTAACCTTTCAATTCTCAGAGAACAGTAACCTACTCCTTTAGCAAAAGTATAAAAAGCAACTTAACACCTGTCACTTTCCTAAGGTACAGCTTTAACTAAGTTCCTTCTTGACTAATTCCTTTAATTCTCATAATTCTCAACTTTACAATCTAATTATCTCCAAATATTCCTTTAACTCCCTTTTTCCCATTTTCCAAAAAACTGTATAATTTTTTAAAAATTATTCCTAAATTCACCAAAATTCAAAAATACTAAAATCACTCTAACCAATAAAATTTCCAATATAAATAAATTCAAATTCTTAAAAATAACACAACTCAATCCAATTATACCTAGAATTATTCATGAATGTATGTACAATTATTTTCATGTGCAGAAAATTTCACTATTCATGTGTATGTGTATGACGTATTATGCATGAGCATGAAAATACTTTTCGAAGCTCTCATTGATCACTCCTATTACTATTCTAACCTCTCCACAAGTAATGGGATGTTACACTGCATGAACATACGTGACAGTTATAAAAGAGATTACAAGAAGAGTTAATAAGCCATTGAATTGATACAAAATTGTAAGGGATTAAGATCGAAGGAGAGGAAATGGAAGAGAGTAAAAATGAAGTAAAGGAATGGCACAAAGAGACACCCAAAAATTCTTATTGAGAGGAAGATAAATAAGGACAATTAAGCAAAGGTTTATGAGTCACTTGCAAAGCTCCAACCATATGCAATGTTATAAGTGAGCTTCAGGCAATTTCAAGATTTAATTCTAGTTTTCGTTTATAATCGCTTAAAAAACCATAATTTCCTAAATCAATTTTGTGTTTCATTATTTTAGGATTCACTTTAGTCACCTACATGATTAATATATATTCCTATGCTTAAAAAATGTCAACTAAGCTTCACTAATGAAATACTAACAAAAAATTAGGGTTTTATCATTCTTGGGGTTAAATTATACAATCTTTCAAATGTTATGATCCTTTTTAATCAAGAAAAAATTTGCATTTTCAACCCCAAGGTTTCAACCAAAATATAGGTTAAAGGCTAATTAAAAGTATTCAAAATAAGTCCTGAAATTTGTAAAATATTTAATATAAATCTAAATGGATAAAAAGAGTAGACGGAGTTATATCTCTATTTGTTATGTGGCATGTCAATGCTAACATGACATGATTTTATTATTTTATTAGTTAAGTGAGTTCCACTATTTCATATGTCTATCATGTGGCCTATTGAGACCCATATTTTTGTTAATTTTAAATTAATTTTAATTAAACTTAAATTAATTTAAAACTAATTAATTAACTAAATTTATGATAATTTAATTTTAATCAACTTAACCTAATTAATTTTATTTGATGCCCTTTTGATAACCATTAGCATACACAAAATCTATAATTCGTGAGAGTCAACCTAATAATAAACTTGGCATAATTTCTCCACCGCAAACAATCATCCAATACCTCTTGTTAATAATGATGTATCCACCGCCACAATATACAGCTATTAAAGCATCTTATGGCATGTAACACCATGGTTTGTTATCACGCATTCATTATATAAGTCTTCGATCATTTGCTTCACCACTAATAGCAATGGAATCCTTGAAGACCTAGATAGAGGCAACAACTCTATTCTCAACCGTAGTAACTCATCATGTTCATGAGTTTCAAAGCATCTAGAAACTTAAAAACTCAAACACCTAAAATCTAGCAACATTAACAACCCCAACAACAAGCCACAAACCCAAGCCACTGAATCCGCAAGCTTTTGGCTATATCACCATAAACAAGCAATCAATGGATAAGGGTTTCCAAATCTTATACACATAGTGAACATTGTATTACTATTATTCTTTGTAACAGATGGATAAAGAGAAGTTGCATGATGGAGATGAAGATATTAGGATTTATTTGAGATGGTAGAGATTCAAATGATGAATTATCAATTTTCATATAGTGCATTTAATAAGTTAGAGTTTCTTTGAGTTTTGTTTTCAGATGAGCATGAATTTTGGTTAATAAATTTAAAAATTCACGTAATTAGGGTTTTAAATTAAATTTAAGTTAATTGCAATTAAGTAAGATTATTTACGTTAATTTACATTTTTAGTTTTAATTAGATTTTAGTAAATATAATTAGAATTAAGATAAATAAACATAATTTAATTTAGTCTAATTTAAAAATATGTACCTCTACTATGTTATGTAGCATACATGTGGCATAATAGGACTTAATGACTAATAAAAAATAATAAACTCCTGCCATACAATAGATAAACACATAATTACATCGATTTTTTCCTCGATTTAGTGTTTATACTGAACGTTTTGTAAATGTCAGGGTTCATTTTGAATTTTCTAAAAGATTATGATCTAACTTGTATTTTAGTAAAAACCTTAGGGTTAATGCACTTTTTGCCTTTCTTTCATTGATAAATATTCAGGTCTAACTTAATTTTTTTATGCAAACATTAGGCGGGTTAAAACATACCTTCACACTTATGATGAAAAACATCTATGTTTAGTTGTTATCACTACTTAGCATTATTTGGTATTTTGACCATAAATTTTTATTAAAAATATTATAGGATTGAGGAGATTTAAAATGCTATAGAAAGATAAGAGACTTATAAATATTTCATAAAGAGACACTTAAGGTAGATTCACGCTTAATGGTTAACTAATATACATTATTGGTTGACTATTCTAAATTAAAACAAGGTTTTAGTATGTATCGAGAGTTTGTAAGGACATATTCAGTTGACCAATGTTCTTGATACCTAATATTGGTTAACCAGTGTCTTATATTAGTCAACTAGTATATTCAAATCTACTTTATAAAAATTATTTTGAGGTTATGAGGCATCATTTTTACAAGAAATAAACCTTTTGAGAGTCAATTTGAAAGGGAAAATAAGTATCCTAATGGAATACATTAGCATCCATAAGTTAGAAAAAATGACTTAAGGCACTTTTTGTATGAAAATTGGTAGTATATGCAAATTAGGCTTTTAGGCTTATTATTTTATTAATTTTATACAGGAAACGTCTTATTGAGTGCTAATTAATTGTTTACAATTTTTAAGTTTTGTTTTTGGGAAGATTGGTAAAGAACCTTAATTTAAGGTATTTGATAAAATTAAGGTCTCATTAGTTTATTAATTATAAGGAATGAGTTTATGGTTAATGTGTGTGCTTTGTGTGAATTGTGAATATATAGAGATTAAAAGACATGTAACTTACAATTGTTGGTGTCAGTAAAAATGTATTGCTAACATAAAAATAAATTATAAATGTATTTATATAATTGAATGTCTTACATGCATGTTAGGCACCTTTTTATAAATGAATCTTATCATTGCATGGTTTAAAATCCTAAAGAGTGGTCAATGAATATGTATAGAGGTATGACAAGGAGTCTAGCTATCTAAAGCCTAGAGATAGCACCAGAATAAGGTAGATACTATTCCGTTGCCTAGGACGTAGTAGTTCACATTATTTAGAGCCAAATTTGAGTATGTGTAGGTCAATTGAGAGGGAAAATTTAGTCAATGCCATGTACCATTTGTAAATTTAATGTTTAACATTCTGAGCAATATTTCCAGGTATAGAATTCACCTAAGATTCAACACCTTCAAACCCTAAAATTCATGTTGTAAAGAAAAGAAAAAAATATTAACCTTGATTCATGCTTAATATGCGTAATTCCTTTTTGATCATAAATGTTTCTCTATGCAAAAGTTTTATCCACTCTCGCTTTCTTCCCTTTCTTCGTTCTTTTCAATGATGCAATAATATATGTTTCTTTGATATATGTTAACATTACTTGAATGAAGGGAGAGAGAAGGGTTTTATTAGTTAATATTAATGATTCTAATTTCCTTTACAAGCTCAATAACCATTATTTTAGGCCTACTTTAGATTAGAATCAAATAAAGTAATATAGGCCACACTTTATGATTATTAAATTAATCTAATAATCTCCTACTTAGCCATGTTATGACTTGATGATCCAACAACATAAATGTGCCACCATATATTAAATCTATTAAGCCATCAAACTTGAATGAATTGAAATAATGGGATCATGGAGATCACAAATCATCTAATGATATGATTCTTTCCATGTATCACAAATCATCTCAACTCAAAATAACTATAAGGAATAACATAATTCTCAATTTTAATGTTATCTTAAAAAATATAATTTGTCATCATAATAAAATAATGTGTGATATGTGCTTAATTGATCATGAATTTATTCCATAACACTTCGTTATTATTGCTATAAAAATGCTTAAGATACTTACTTTGACTCATATATGATTTTAGGCATAATTCGAAAGTAAAGAAGTTAAAGTGAGTTGAAAGCATGATATTTGGGTCATTTTTTGAAGACTAATATTCACTTTTCTCCATGGAGTAAGAAGAAAAAAATTAGAGCAAGAAGAAATCAAATTCAATCCAAAAGAAGACAACCAAGAAGCTGCTGGGAGGAGCACCAAAATGACAGTGCATAAGGCAACTAGAAGAGGAAACAAAGGCAGCTAGAAAAAAGACCAAAACACGACATCCATGGATCTAAATGGTAGCATACATTGTATGCAAACAATGTCTGAATTTCATACATTAGTCATGAAACAAAAAAAGCATAGCCAAAAGATGTTGAAGACCAAAACAGAACGCAACTGGAAGGAAGGAGTTATATGAAAGGCAGCTCAACAGATGGGAAGCACACCAAAACACTAGCACAAATAAAAAGAAATGACGCGGTAAAGGAAAAATTCCATTAGACAGCTTAAAAACATAGTAGGGTTTTATGTGTTAAGAAATAAGAACAGAAGTGTGGGTTAAAAAAAAGATAATAAGGACAGTAGTGAGGATTATCTTCAAATAAAGGAATATTCATTAGGGCATATGCATTTTCTTGAGAGCTCTTGGATTTAATGAAGAAAAGGGGCAAAGCTCTCAACCTTGGGACACCCATAGAGGGTTAGCTTCCTAACGCCCATTCAGAGGCAACATTGATGCTGATAACTCGATTAAGCATTCCTTTCATTGTTTTGTTGTTTCTTTCTCTCTTTGGAAATTGATTGTGTTATCCTATGTGTATGGATTTGGGTTTCGTGTATAAATCATCGTGTTATCATTATAGTCCAATTATTTATGTATGAATCTATTGGGTATTGTGAAAAGAAGAATTTAATTCATCTATTGGATCATTTTATTACAAACCCATTGCTGGAATATTCAATGTAATATGTAATTGTTATGTTGAAATTCATTTGTAGCGATTAATAGTCCGTAATCATTAAGGATAACATAACCTAGGTTAAATGACACATTGAATGTGATTGTTATCTTGATTAATCGATTTTTCTAACTCGTAATGCTACTAACCAATTGAATCTAGAGATCATATCCTAGGTTATTTGGTAGTTAGGTTTAATTAATAATTGTATCTTAGTTAAACAATATCTAAGGGAAATCTCGGGTTAATTAGGTTTAATTAATAATTGTATCTTAGTTAAACAATATCTAAGGGAAATCTCAGCCCATGATTAATAGTTTCTAGGAGAGGTTTGAGAACACCAAATCAATGAAATATGTTTAATTACGGTGTAGGCCAAGATTGAACCAAATAACCAATTCATTACTAAATTTCCCACTTTTATCATTTTAACGCAAATGTTGTTTGCATGAAATGTAGACGTTGTTTGCATATGACGTGCATTGCTGTTTAGCTCCATAGATGTTGTGTATTGGTTTTTTTCCAGTTGCCCTTGGTTCCTCTTCCAGCTACCTTACACATTGCTGTTTTGGTTCTCCTTGCAACTGCTTCTTAGTTGTCTCCTTTTTTAATGAATTTGTTTTTCTTCTTGCTCTAATTTTTTGTTTCTTACTTCATGAAGACAAGTGAATATTAATCTTCAAAAAATGGCCTAAATATCGTGCTTTCAACCACTTTAACTTCTTTGCTTATGAATTGTTCCTAAAATCATATATAAGTTAAAGTGAGTATCTTAAGCATTTTTCATAGCAATAATCACTAATTGTTATGGTATAAATTCATGATTAATTAAGCATATGTCAATGCATGTACACAACATAATGTGACAACTAACAAATAAGCATATAACATTAATTGAATTCGTAAGTGTTAAAATAATTGTAGCAATCTCATGCTAACAATGACTTATCTATAATGTCTATCCTTTCAATATGGCCAGTAAATATTTTAGGTCATAATCATTTGATTAACGGATTCGCTACCATTAGATTAGTTTCAATATGCTCAATTGACACTTTATATTTTTACACTTCTTCTTTGACTGACAACTATTTCAAATTCATATGTTTAGCACCCTTAGAATACTTGCCATTTTTATAGAAAAGGCAGTTGCAAAATTATCATAATAAATTCTTAGTGATCTAGCTATGATGTTGACAATACCTAGCCCTAAGATAAAGTTCCACAACTATAATGCTTGAATAGTGACCTCAAAGTATGCCCACAAATTCGGCCTCTATAGTGGAAGTAGAAACGATATACTATTTTTCACTCTTCTAAGAAATTTCCTCTCCTGCTAGTTGGAGTAGATAACTGAAGGTAGATTTCCTTAAGTCTACACGACCACCATAGCCTGAATCTGAATAACTGATCACTTTTAAGTGATTTGATTTCTTATATATGAGCATGTAATCATTGGTGCCTTGTACATAGCTAAAAACTTTCTTTTTATCTTTCCAGTGGTTTAGTAAGGATTAATTTGACATTAGCCTAACATTTCAACAGCAAAACTGATATCTATTCAAGTACAAGTCTGAATACAAATCAAACTCCCAACTATAAATGCATAGGGTGTTACAAATTCTAATTCCTTTCGTTTTAAATCATTCTTGGGACATTGCATTTCACTAAATTTATCCCCTTTCTGAATTAGAACTACCCATGCAAAGCATTTTTCCATCCTAAATCTCTCTAATATTTTACTGATATATCCTTTCTAAGATAACCCTAACAATCTTTATGTCATTTCACGAGATATTTCTATTCCAATCACATAGGATGCCTCACCCATATCTTTCATTTCAAAGTTATTATAGAGAACTTTACATCATCTATCAAGCTTAAATCACTAGTAGATAAAAGATTATCATCGGCATACAGCATCAAAATAATGTAAATTACTCCTACTAACCTTTATCTAGATACTCTTATCAACAGTATTCTCTCCAAAACCATAAGAGGTAATGATATCATTGAACTTAAGATACCACTATTGGGAAGCTTGTTTCAAAATATATATAGACTTCTTTAATTTACAAACTGTATTTTCCTTTTATACAATCACAAACCTTTTGGTTGGTCCATATAAACTTCTTCTTCTAAGTCACCATTCAAAAAAATGATCTTTACATCCATTTGGTGAGTCTATTTCATAATGATCTACCAATGCCATAACAATTCTTAAAGAGTCCTTTTTTGAAACTAGAGAGAAGGTCTCTTTAATGTCAATGTTAGCCTTTTAAGTATAACCTTTGGCTATAAGTCTAGCTTTGTACCATTCATTATTACCTTTCGAGTCCCTTTTGGTCTTAAAGACCCATTTACTTGCTTTGAGTCTTCAAGTAACTCAACTAGTTCCTAGACTTGATTATCATCCATATATTTTAACTCTCTTTCAGAACATTAAGCCAATTTTCATAATTGTTACATTTTATGGCTTCTTTAAATGAGATTTGATGCTTATCAATGCTTAAGTCACACTCGCGCTCAAATGAATACACTGTATAATCATCTAATATATCTAGTCTTTTATCCCTTCTAGGCCTTTACAATATTATTTCTTATGGTATCACTTGATAATTTGTGACTTGCACATTATTTAATGATTCATTATTGACATTCTCTTGTTGTGGTTTTGGAATATTAACTTGTTACTCTGATATATTATGTGACTGTGATATAACAAGAGGAATAACAAATTGAGAAAAGACAATGGGTGAAGGATTTTCGCCTGAATCTCTTGAATATCCACCTTTCGTGGTTCCCCACTCTAGCTGATTCATGTAACCGTATCCATAAGAGTATGATTTTGCCTTTTAACTACACCATTTTGGTATGGTGTACTACGCATTGTATACTATGCACAAATACCCTAACTTTGAAGAAAATTTTTTAAATAGACCTGGACACTATCCTTTCTCATCATATTTACCATAATATTTACCACCTTTATTAGACTTTACGACTTTCACTTTTTTTATCTAATTACCTTTCTTCCTCATTAATCAACGCCTCAAGAATGCCCACTAATTGAGACTTTTCATGCAGTAAAAAGAGATAAAAATAATGTGAATTGTCATCAATAAAGGTGATAAAATAATTTTTACCACCCAAGATGGAATATAAAATGGACCATATATATCAGTGTGTACTAATTCATGTAACTCAGTACTTTTTGTGGACGAACTCTTAGATATATGTTTAGTTTGCTTGCCTTTAATACAATCTACACATAGATCCCAATCTGAGGTAAGATTTCACTTTTCACTAACCTCATCACCCTTTCTCTAGATATATGACCTAACCTTTGATGTCACAAGTAAGTAAAGTGTTCATTATATGCACTAAGTTTATTACTAATATTATGTTCAACATAGAACAAGAATTTGGAATAATTAACATCAAGGTTGAAACAATAAAAACAATCCACTAACATACCATAAATATAACAGTAATGTCATTTATACAAAGAAAAAAATTGTTTCCAATATTGAAATTAAAACCTATCTTATCTAACTTACTAATAGAAACTAAATTTCTAATGCATTCAGGAACATAAAGACAACCTTCAAGATCTAGATTACAACCACTGTCTAAGATCAATATGTACATCCCTATTGCTTTTCATTCTATTACCCATATACAGGAACTCTTTAGTTTCATTTATGGTTTGGATTGAAAGGAATCCCAGCATAATATGTAACACATGAATAGTTGCACCAGAAGCTAACCACCAAGTATTGCTAGGCAACTTAATAAGATTTGATTCAAAACATACTAAAATATAGTACTTACCTTTCTTTTCAAACCAATCCTTTCTCTTAAGGCAATCTTTCTTGAGGTGACCAGATTTTTTACAGAAAAAAACGTTATTCTTTATGGATTTGGCCTTTGTTAACCTTCATTGAGGCTTTTTCCTTCTTATTGCTCTTCTTTCCTGGCATTCTCTTTCTATTGCCAGCTTTTTTGTGTATTGTAAGATGAATAAAGTTTCCTTCATTTTCTTTAATCCCCCTTCCTCCTACACTAACATGGCCTTGATTTCTTGAAAGATCCATTTTCCTTTAAAGTGTTGCAATTCACTTGGAATTGACCAAATTCAGGAGAAGTGAGATAATGAAATGTACTAGGAAGGATTCAATCACATCCATACCCATTGATTTCAACCTTGTAGCCAAATTTAGCATGCCTATCATATGAACATAGATAGGTTGAGATTAGTCAAACTTTTTGGTCATCAATTGACTCATCATACTTCCTATAATATACGTGTTAGTTGTATCTGATTATGAGTATTTTTTATTTTCATCATGAATTCCCTTGCATTGTCTGTATAAGTCATTAATGGCTTAACATTTTCACTCATTGCCAATCGCATCAAATTTAGACTTAATCTATTAGACTTTTCCCAAGTCTCAAAATATGTTCTTTCGTTTTATGCACTAGTCTCAATAATATTTGCAGACCTTTTAGCAACTAATGTCAGGTTCTTATCCATAATACCCAACTGAAATTGGATTTGCCCATACCAATTTGCATAGTTTAGCCCATTGAACTTGATGAAAACATTGGCCATAGCTAATAAATTATTAAAAGTTGCAAACGTAATACAAACTCACACATTAATGCCTTGAGTACAATTAATAGATTTAGACAATT
>JAOSBK010000205.1:22210680-22225365 GCA_027568895.1 Erythroxylum shatona | reverse complement strand
ATATATAAATATTCAAATAAAATTTGATTTAATAATTAAAATATATTTCAAATAAATATTAATTTATAAATAAAATTATTTATTTTTATTAAAATAAAATAATTTTATTAATAATTTGTTAATAAATATTATATAAGAGATTAAATAAATGTATTTAATTAAAATTAATTTATCTTTAAATTTTATGTAAAATGTAATTATTATTAGTGATAAAAATACAACTACATTAACATTGACAATTAAACAAGTTTTTGTTTTTATTTGAAAGAAAAAAAAACTGAAAACTGCAACAAAAAAATAAAAGTTGGCCCCTGAGTTAGTGATAGAATTTACCGACAGACTAAGGTGTCGAAGAAATGGCTGTAAGTAATAATTTGCGACGAATCACAGAATGCTCTTCAAAAATTTATAGACGAACATTTTGTGTAATCGTCAGTGAATATACCAACAGTTATTCTGTACTATATTCAGTCGACAAAGTTACCGACGGATGAGATGTGTATGTTGGCAAACTAATTCAATATAGTATAGATCACTATTTTAGAAAAAGAAAAATCAGGAAATTTAACATGCACAGGATACGAGCTAAGAAATGCTATCATTTGTTGAACTGATCCTTATGGGATTGAGGTCAAGCGAAACAAGAAAGAACAGTAATAAGCATAGTGGGCTGATATATGTACCTAGGCTTGTGGAAGATATATGACACTGTTTGATGTAGATTCTATTGGCTGTTAGCTGATAGCTGATTCTATTAACTGATTTAACCAGCGGATTGTATTAGCTGTTTGTCATTTGATATTTGATAAAATTAGTTGTTTAATATTAGCTGTTTATATGTAAAATGACTTACGAGGATATGACTTAAAAAAAACTATAAGGGTATGGATATTATATATCTTAGTATCTCATTGAATATTCTTATAATAATTTAAATTTTAAATATTTAATTTTACAAAAATTAAGTTTATAACTCTAAAAAAAACATAAAACATATAATAATAATAATAATAATAGTAATAATAACTCAAATCCATTACTAGAATAATACTCCAAATTTGTCCCTCATAATTCTAAAGGAATATGGATTGAAGCATGTTTGTTATTTTATGAACTTTGAATTTATACAAATATGGAGGAGTATTCTAAGGTAATTGATTGCCTAAACTTAAGCTAAATCTACAGTTACAAATCTTTATAGTTGACGACTTTAATTAGAAGATTACAAGAGGATTATGTACAGATATGAGGGCTTCATCTATGGGCTCTGTTACGGCCCCTCAAGCTGGCGAACATCTACGCAGCCCAAGCTTGATCTTGAGCTCGAGGAAGCGCGATCGGGGAAGAGGTTTGGTTAGGGTATCAGCTGTTTGGTCATCGGCAGAGATATGAGAGACTCGGAGAGCACCGGACTGCACTTGTTCCCTGACAAAGTGAAAATCGATAGCTAAGTGCTTCATTCGTGAATGAAACACTGGATTGGAGCTTAGTTGTGTCGCCCCAACATTATCGTAGTATATCACCGGTGTTTGTGAAGGGGTTCGGTTGATTTCAGTGAGGAGATGACAAACCCAGTTCAATTCAGCAGCGGTGTTGGCCACAGATCTGTATTCGGCCTCGGTGGATGAGCGAGCTACTGATTTTTGCTTCTTTGAACTCCAGGAGATAGGGTTGCGCCCTAAATAAACGATGAATGCTCCAGTTGATTGATAATCAGTTTTGTCGCCCCCCTAGTCAGCATCGGAGTACGCGTGGAGCAAAGTATTGCAGTGTTGATCAGTAAAGGCATGAAGACTGGTGCTTGATCAACGATATAGTTGTAAGCCATCATCAGCTGTGCCAACCAAATAGCGAAGGAGACGTTTTACAGCAACCCAATGATCAGATGTGGGGCGATGATTAAATTGGGAGAGTTTATTAACAGCAAACGTAACATCAGGCCGAGTCAATAGTAAGTACTGTAGACTTCCGATTATCTTTCTGTATTCAGATGGGTCACTGAGTGGTGTGCCTGAATTTAGAGCTAAAGGTGGATGACTTGCCATAGGTGTAACAACTGATTTAGCCTCTGCCATTTTTGTGTGCTGTAATAAGTCAAGGATATACTTCTTTTGTGAAAGAATTATGCCCTCACTATTTGGAATAACTTCTATGCCCAAAAAGTAGTGTAGTGAACCAAGATCTTTTATGGAGAACTTGTTTGCCAAAATAGCAACATAATTGTCTATAAGTTGTGAATTGCTGCCTGTTACAATTATATCATCCACATAAACCACAAGGATAAGAGTACCTTTAGGTGACTGCTGAATGAACAATGATGCATCCGAGTATGAGTTCCGAAAGCCTGTTTGTAGTAGAAATTGCTTTAAAGCTTGGTACCATGCCCTTGGTGCTTGTTTCAAGCCATAAATGGCTTTTTGAAGATGACATACATAGTTGGGTCGGTCATTATCTTTGAAACCTGGGGACTGTGTCATGTAAACATTTTCTGTTAGTGGTCCTTGTAGAAAAGCATTGTTGACATCCAATTGCTTTAAAGGCCAGCCACTTGTTAGTGCAATGCTCAAAATAAAACATCATCTTTGACACATAAAACATCATAGCCAATAAAGGAATATGGATTGAAGCATATTTGTTATTTTATGAACTTTGAATTTATACAAATATGGAGGAGTATTCTAAGGTATTTGAGTGCCTAAACTTAAGCTAAATCTACAGTTACAAATCTTTATAGTTGACGACTTTAATTAAGAGATTACAAGAGGATTCTGTACAGATATGAGGGCTTCATCTATGGGCTCTGTTAGCCAACAGCTAGAACATGATCTCCTTAAAATGCAAAATTTTAACAATAAACAAAGAATATGTTCAGTTTTCGTGAAATTGACATATCACTAAGAATTCCAGCTGACGCCAGATATATGCATACCGGTCAGGGAATTTCAGTTTCTGATTGGAAATGCATTCGATACTCATTGATGTGCAATTCAGAATCTTCAAAGCTTTTTTCAGTATGCACCTTATCAATCAATTCCTTTTACTTATTCATGACAAGGAATTATATTCCATCTTAAATTGCTGAAAGGTACATCAGTTTTTCTTCCAGCAATGCATGGAATTGTCTTGGTGATGGAAGTGGAAGTAAAAGAAACCAATTAACTACAATGTCAATATGTTGTCTATCAAGTACATATAAGGTCATGATTAAGGAACTTAAACCTTCATGATCAAAATGTTGAATACATATCATCTGTCGTCAGCTAAGAATCCATGACGACGAAGTACAGGAGTTTAATTTCCTTTGAAGGAGTAAACGAAGACAAGAAACAAGAAGCTACTTATGCCAACTGTATATGTCGCATATATCCGGGTAATCGTAAATTTGAGGAGCTAACCGCAATAAGTATACAAAGCCAAAAGAGCTGCATATTAACTGGGAGAAATCTAAAACAGTGTATGACTCTATAGACTGTTTTCCATACAGTACATCTTTTACTCGCTTCCTGTTAAAGAAGAAAACAAATCTTAAAGAAAGCAAAACCCAGTTAGCCTTATTATACTTTTTAAGTAATAGAAAGGGAACGCCTTGATGACACCATGGTCAATTCCTATGCTAAAGCCAAATCGCTCCAGCTTCTTTGAGCAACTTCTTCAATGAACCATTAAGCTGAAGGGTCATGACAGTGTTTGCAGAGCCCACAAATTTGCCTCCAATGAACACCGCCGGCACTGACGGGTTGCAGCCAAGCCTTATGAGAGCCCACTCCATTTCTTTTGCTCTAGAGTCCTCATCGAGCTCGTAAATTGCTGGGCTAACTCCTTGCTCATAGAACAGTCTCTTGATTGCATGGCACATGCAACACGAACTCTTGCTGAAGATCACCACTGCCTTCTGTGATGCCAACTTGGCCACACGATCCATATTCTTTACAAATATGTAATAAGCTTTTCCGTTTGTGCAATAGCGGAACTACAGAGATAGTTAGAATCCAAAGAAGAGATGGACCAAGTGATTATGGAGCTGCAAAGATATGAAAGTAGGTAAACTTCTGGTAGCAACGCAAGAAGGGAAGACTAGGTACCCAGATGCTAGCGACGATATAGGAGAAGATTGCGAATACTTGTAAGTAGTGATAGCTAGAAAGTTGCTAACTTGATCTGTGATGGTAATAATGAAGCTAATAAGAACTTATATATATAGTATAGGTCCAATATCATGGCGATAAGGAACTGATGCATGCATTGAACAGTTGAAGAATTAAACAAGAAAAAAAAAACAAAGGAAGAGATGATGAAAAGTTGAAGGTTCGTTGAGATATTTGGATTGATGCCCTCAAAATTGAACCCTTAACTTGAAAGCGACCCTTGTGGGCTTGATGAAACGAAATGTTTAACCTAGCTAGTTGATGCCACAGAATCTGGAACCCTAATATATGGATAAGCCAAATGATGCCGAAAGCAAAAAAGAAGAAGATAAAACATATTTGTAACGTACGGTACATTTCCTTTTTCCTGGGCATGAATGCTAACATTTATATATATGAACAGAGTGTTACAGTTGCAGAGAGAGTGATGATGACAAGAGAATGTCAACCTTGGATAGGAAAATAATACGCGGGGCCAATAGTTTCATCAGTTATGATGCATGTGACGTGTCTTTAATCATATATTGAATGCTTCTTTTCATTTTTTTTTTTTTTGCTTTCTGTTTCTTCCTAATTGCTTGGTGTATTAGAGTGTTGATGGATGCTAAGTTAATTGAATAAGTGAACATGGAAGAGAAGGGAGGGAAAGAACAGCACAAGAGATTATATTGTTAATTGAGCCACCTTTAGATATTTTCGAATTTCATTTACTTAAAATTCAGTCTGACTGACCCTATACAACATATCAAAGTGTGGCGTGGTGGGTGCTTGAAAATGAGATTTAACGATCCTTATTTCATTTGCATTTCTCAACCAAAACAAAGGATATAGCAGCTTAAAGGGATGCAACATCTTTCTATTAAATTGTATTAAGATTTTCTATTGATAAATAATTAATACGCATTGGTTCAGCCAGATTTTGGCGAGGTCGCGTATCATTGTTGAGATCCATGAGAACTGCTTGTATCAGCTGCGATGTGCCTGCAAAACAAAGAAGGCACGTCGGGGGTGGGTTCCCGATTAGCCCCTCCGACGCTCAAGTCAGTATTTTTGTGGAGGTGAGGCAGCTGAATGTACCGAAAACTAGGTTATGATTGCGTACCTGAATCAAGGTAGAACATTACCTTATATATGAAGCAATAGCTAGGTTTAGGTCTTTACGTTTGTAGATCTTTGTGTTTGCATGGGAGTCTCTCACATGCAGATGGGCTGAGGAAAACATAGATCGAGCTTAGGCCTGACATAGATATTAGGTGTGAGACTGGCCCTTGAAGGATTGACCGATCGGCCCACAGGTCGCTTTAACTGAGTCCGAGTCCAACACGGCCAACCCGACCACGCATTATACAGTAGTAATAAGAACTTTTTATTTCATATGAAATGCTCATCTTCTTGCGTAACAAATTCTCGGAAGTCAGTTGCAACGATACGAGGACATTCTTCAAGTGAATGTGTCAGAAACGTCAGGAGTTAGCAAGTGGTTGACAATATTACATTGGCACATCAAAAAGCTGCTAGCTGTAGCAAGCGCCTTATGAAGATTCGATTGATGTGCTGGTGGGTTTTAAGAAAGCAATCCCAATCCTAAGTCTAAACGCCAGCATATATACAGTTTATTTAATATAAAATTCAAATATATTATAAGAAAAAGTTCTATTTTTTAGAATCTACAAAACATGGGAGTCCAAAATACATTATTAGAGAAGAGTGTCCATATATATATAGACATCCAGTATATGCAATGCATACATGTCATAGACATTGCATAGTCCAAATTAGTCAAAAACCTTTAACTTGACACCACACATGCATATGAAGCATCTCGATAAGGATAAGATCGGAGGGAATACAAGTGGGAGGGGCAACTGAAAAGAATTTCAACTTTTTAAGGCAAAATGATGAAAAAGAGAGAATATTGAATTAAGAATGCATGGACGGATCGTGGCATCTCAAAAACAATTGCAGTGACTTTTCGTGTGAGGGGGACCTTAGCTTTGTACCAATATATACATATTTGACTTAACAGCTAAGTTCGCTAATTTAATATTGTTGAAAGATCGAGAATATGTAATATTATTAAAATCAGTTTAATATTATTTTTTAAAAAGCAATATATAATAGAGTCTGTACTATTTTGTAGAGCTTCAGGTGTAAAGTAGTCGAATAATTTTATACGCAACTGAAAAAATGAAACAGTTCCAAATAAAGGAGTTAGATCCAAGTGAGACTTAACGTGACAATTGTTTAATTATTATTCTCTTCAAGTATATGTGCGTGTGTGTGACCATAAAAAATTGATCACTTTTGCCCAATCGTAATGAAGGAATCAAACCGAAACTCATGATCTGAAAGTATTTAACACATGCACTGTTATTTCATTGAAATCATAGAAAAATTTTCAACTTTTTCCCTAATCTTGGAGAAAGGCTTCGGACTTCGTTCACCAGAAGAACCGTTCATATATCAAATTTATCAATTATTGTCTTTTAATTTTCCCAAAACCCGCCTCAACTTGAAAATTTTCAAAATTCGTAAACTACAAGAAAATTACAAATTACCGACGGAACATTACTGATGGAAACAAGACCATAGTAAATTAGTGCGGAATTGATTTTCCATATGTAATATTGTCGGAAAAAATGGTATTCTGCGATGGACAAAATATCTATCGGTAAAAGCAAAGGAAAATTATCTCGATAATTTTGTAGGCGGAATATAAAGACAAAAGTGCGATGGAGGATGTCAGATAAAAGGCGGCAATGGTTAGTGACAAAAATAAGCATCGGGGTATCCGACAGAAGCAATGTCTGTCAGTAATTTACCAATAGAACTATCATTACGTCGGTAAAATTAAATTAAACGTCATTGTTTGCTTCGGCTTCAACATTTTTAAGAAAAGAAAACGACATTGTTTGGTTTAATATCAAACAATCGATGAACATTGCTTTCGTTGATAAAATTAAATTAAACGTCATCGTTTGCTTCAGCTTTAATGTTTTTAATATAAAAAACAAAATCATTTGGTTTAACACTAAAAGATGCCGTTTCGTTTAATCTTAAAACTACCTGAAGCTGCCGTCGCTCTGTCCTTCATTCTCTTCCTTCATTCGTCGTCCATCATTCGTCTTTCACTTTTGTCCATCGTCCATCATCCATCCTTCACTCTCGTCCATCGTCCATCGTCTTCAGTTAATTGTTGTTAAATGCTTATATATGAACGTTAGTTTAGGTATTGTGTTTGAGTATTGTGTGTTATTTGAACTGTGGTTGGTGAATAATGTGTTTGAACATGTTTATGTTGGTGAATAATGGAAAAATACAGTAATTTTCTGTTATTTAGAGATGAATTCAGGTTGCCTACGAAACGTTTGATAAAATGTCTAAATTTATATCAAACAATGTGTCCCTCATTTATGATGAATTTATGCTTTTTTTTTATTGTCTACATTTCATATAAGAGATATGTTAAGACAGTTGAAGTGTCAAATAAAATAAAGAAAATACGAACCAGAGAAAATAAAAGTTAACCAATTAACTTTTAGAGTTGCTCCCACTCGTCTTCTTAAACAAGGGGTCACTACACTTCAAATATGGTTGTATTTCATATGTTATGACTATTATTTTTGCACAACCTATTGAAAATATGTTTTTCCATGTGTTTTCTAATCTTAAGGTTTAAGAAACTTATGCGACAATGCAACTATAACCCATATTTATTCTAACATGAGTTCTATTATTACCATCTTATTTAAATTGATTATATGTTAGCAAATTAATAAGAGGATCTCATTATTTTTCTAATTATAATTTAAATTTCGCTAAATATAGAACCTAAAAACTTGGAATATAATTGGTTTAGATAGAACAATGAAGGCTTATATCACTTGAATACTCGTCCTACCAATCTAACTTCATCATCACCCCTCACTCAGTCATCAAAACTGAATCTAAAACGTCTCTTGTTTTCTTTCATTTAATGAAATAATATTATTAGTCCAATTTATGAAATTATAGAATGAAATTGCCTTAATTCCTAGATTGAAACTAATACAATTTGTTGATGTTTTTATTGCTTTTAATCCCTACTTTATCCTTGATGTTTTCCATATGGCTAAGAAATGAGTATTGAATTTCTCTTCTAGAATAATTGCTCGTTCTTATTTTTTTGAATTAGTTCAAATGTATCTTATGTCAACACTAATTTTTTCTAGTCACCAATTACCTTCTTATAATGGTAGTTGAATTTAGTAGAATTATTTAGGGTACATTTGATAAAAAATATCAAAAGTTAACAACATTGATCTTGTCTTTTTATCATTTTGTTCTTACTTAATTCCAAATACAAATCAAAACCATTTGAATAGTATTATATCTATTGTGTTTAATATGAAGGCCCAATCACTTAACAACTTTTAAAATTATAAAGAAAATGAAATTCTAAGACATAAAACCAATACAATCTATATCAAGATACAATATCCCAACCCCATGAGCATTTAGGAACATTCATATAGTTAAGACCAAATAATAGGTTCTTAAACAACCAAATTAAGTAAAAAGATGCGAAAATGTTAATAGAAGCATTATATAAGTATAATGCATATCAGAAGAAGTATATTATTAAAATATTGTAAGTACATTATTTCATTAAATAAAAGTCTAACTCAATTTTCTAATAAAGAAGAACCTCATGAACTTTTATATTAAGAAACATCAAGCCGAATAACCAAAAACAAAAAGAAGTGACACAACATGACCTATCAAGTTTTGACTGAATTTTCATGTAATTCAATATGAACATAAGCCGAAACACTAAGCGTTAATAAGAGACCCAAGAAATTATAAAACTACAACTATAACATGCAACCATAAATTTAAGGACACAACACAAAGATAAATAATTAACATAGTGCTAAAATGTGAGAAACCTAATAAAATACTTCATCTAATTATAATTTATTTCATATAGCAACAAAAAGAGAAAACAAAGAAATCCCAAAGATCTTTTGTATTCAAAATATAATTTATAATACGAAGATCCATATTCCACTTAACCAATCAGATATAGTACAATTGAACAAAGAAGTCATGTATTAAAAAACAAGATAAGCCAATTATATTGCAATAAAACTAGAAATCTCTTTGTCACAACATTAGTCAGAAAGAATAACAAATCTTAGAAAAAGCAACTTACACATAGTTCTAACAAATCAAAGTCACTTCAAATTCCATAAATAAATAACTAAAATCAAGTACAACATCCAACATGCATCATTTGATTAACCATCATTTTGTCTTCCCTAAGTTGGCTTTGAATTATTTACTAGTCTAACATGTTAAGGCATAAAACCATTATTAGATTCATAAATAATAAATAAAAACTTTTATGAATAATTAAGTGCATAAATGGTAGCTTTAGAAAACCCATTTGCATTTCCCTATTGCTATTTAGAAAAATCTATAAGTAGACTGATGTAGATGTCACCAATGAAATTGATAACAACTCTATAGATGTCACTAATGAAATTGATAACAACTCTATCTTTCTCTTCTTCTTCACACCAAAATATCTTCACAAATAAAGTAAGCACATTTTTATTCAATGTAATACTTTTCATCTATATTTATTACCTATCTTGAGTTTTAGGCTCTCAAAAATCTAAATCACCTTTAATTTTTGCATTTAATTATGAATCTAATTAAAAAATGAACACAGAAATAAAATTCAATTTTAATGTAGGGACAAGTTTTAAAAAATTCTTAGTTAAATATAAATCCACATGTCCATAATTTTGTTGAAACATAAAATGTGTCAAGTTATGTCAAATTACTTGATAATAGTCATTAACAAGGATTAATGTTGAACTATATTTCAGAGTTCAACAAAATATGCTATCAAAATGACATAATAAACTCACACAAATATGCACATAAAGAGAAGAGAAGAATTAACTTAATCACCAAAAATATATTCAACTACATAGGCTTGGTCACAATGCTCCCTTTTATAGGATACAAAAAGTATTAAAATAATAACGACTTAACACAAAAGAATGCTTCCTATTGGAGCACAAATTGGTCAATTCAAAATGGAGTGCTTAAGCTTAAAGAAAATTACGCCTCTTATAGCCCCACATCTAATGTATAGCTCATCCTCGTCACTCTCACTTAGATAGATCTTATATATAATTTTCCTCGTCCTTAGACACTTTAAACATCACCTCTTATTGTTGAAGTAAGCTTTTTTTCATGTAATTCATTCATCTACATCTAATAAGTTAGTGATTAGATTAGCTTTTCCAATAGTATGGTCCTTAATTTTTATATTTTTGTTTATTGTACTTCTTACAGGAAGTGTTTTATGTTGAAGAGTGTCGATAATTATCCAACCTCATTCATCTTCTTTATAGTTTGCAATTGTCCGTCTATCAAGGTAAGTCATTCAACTAAGTAATGTTTACAATGTGATCAATTTTATGTTGTTCTTTGTAATTTTACTTATAAAAATGATTGATGGGATTTTAAGCTAGGGTTTAATAGTCTAATTATTTATGTGGGCATTGTTTAAATTGAAACATAAAGACTTCAACTTGTAAGTGATTAATTCAAACTTAGTATTAATATAAGAAATTCACGTAATTGATATGACAATTCTTTGCATACTAAACCCCTAGGATGGTATATAGGATGGACACTCGTGATGCAACTCCTATGAGGCTTATTGGTGAAAAATTCCATAAGCATAAGAGTCACAACAAGAACTTGCTTTCTTGATTCATATGGTGTAACAATGCCACGTACTACAGTGTTTGTTTAAAATCAACTTGTGGGTGATTAATGCAAACACAGTTATCTAGGTTTTGTATGTTGTTGTTTGGAATATTGTTAGAATGATTGATGGCTAAATGTATGAATTACATGAGTATTTACTGCATGTCAAATGAGTTTGTATAATTATGGATGATTGAGGCATAATAACGCCTAGGATGGTATATAGGTTGGAAACTCGTGATGCAACTCCCATGAGGCTTATCGATGAAAAATTTCAAGAGCCTACGAGTTACAGTGAAAACTTGCTTTCTCAATTCACAGGTGTAAACAATGCTAAGTACCATAGTGCTTAGTTGGCATATTGTTTTATTTGACTGATACTCATATATATTGACTTTTTTAATTGTGAACTTATATGGTAGGATAGGTTGGCTTCAATTTGGAGGCGAAATGGTCAAAGACCTATAAAAACTTAGGGAATGTTCTATAAAGTAAAGATTAAATGTTCAATAAACTTAAGGGAAATGAAGGATACTAATTATGAAATCACTTCTTTAAATAACAATTTCGCAGAAATGAGTAATGTTGATAGATCTTAGATGGATAGACGATTAACACCCGATGTTTTCATTAATCCTGAGTTTGTTGAGGCAGTTGAAGTTTTTATTCACTATGCATGTTCTCAGCCTGCATATATGGAAGGTCCAAAGATCAGATGTCTATGTAAAAAAATGCAAACATATTTGTTTTCTTCCTATTGATGAAGTGAATCTCCATTTGTTAAGAAAAAGGTTTGTTTCAAATTATTTTAAGTGGACACAACATAGGGAGCCATTAATTTGTATCACCTCAAAGGGTAATGAAGTAAACTTGTCAATAAGTGTGTCCTAATGGTTTTATTAATCCTATGTTTGTTGAGGGATTTGAAGCTTCAGTATGTATGTTCTCAACCTGCCTATATGAAAGGTTCAAAGATCAGATGTCCATGTAAGAAGTGCAAACATATTTGTTTTCTTCCTATTGATGAAGAGAATCTCCATTTGTTAAGAAAAGAGTTTGTTCCAAACTATTTTGAGTGGACACGAAATAAGGAGCCATTAATTTATAGCACCTTAAGAGGTAATGAAGTAAACTCATAATAAATGTAGATGGTTTGAAGGGGGACTAGATTTATAATAAATAATCTGGGTGCAACTAAAAATCCTTACACCTAAATGGTTTATGATGTAGTTGATTATAACTTTTAGGCAAATATAAAAATATTGAAGAAGAACCAAACCTATCTACAAAAAAGTTTTTTGACTTACTAAAATCTAAACCAAGAATTATAGAAAAATTATAAGACCATGACTCAATTATCTTTAATTGCTCTAATATTGAACATAAAGTATAAAGGGCATATTTATGATCAAAGTTTAGATAAAATTCTTTCTTGGTATAATGAATAATTGCCTCCTAATCATACAATAGTTGATAATTCAACAATATAAACAAACTTATTAGGGGTTCTAGTTTGCCAATTGAAAAAAAATTAATTGTTGCAATTTTGTATGTGTGTTGTTTTGAGGAGATGATGTTAAATTATAATAGTGGAAATTTTGTGGTCAATCTAGGTTCAAACCTAGAAAGCGTTCTAAAAATAGAAATTAGTACCTTGGAAGCAAATGTATTATTTTCTGCTAACTCCGACACTTCAAAGACTATTTGCCTATGATGTTATTGCATCTCAAATGAGATGGAATAATTAACATGAATAGGAAGATGGAATAATGAGCCATGCATCAGATACACTCATATGGAAACATTTTAATAACACCCACTTTGAGTTTGCAACTAAAAGTTGAAATGTTAGGTTAGGATTGTCGACAGACGAATTCCAACCTTTTGGTCAATCCACCAACAATATTCATCATTACCAGTCATAATTATTCCTTATAATTTTCCTTCATGAATGTGTATGAATGAGGCATATATATTCTTGACGGTGATTATGCCAGGTCCTACTAATCCAAAACATAAAATTGATGTATTCTTACAACCATTGGTCTTTGAATTGTATCATTTTTGGGAATTTGGTGTGGAGACATATGATGTATCTCTGAAACAAAATTTTTTGTTAAGAGTATCATTAATGTGGACTATTAGTGATTACCCTACGTATGCTATGTTGTCTGGATAGAGCACAACAGGAAAATTGGGTTGCCCTTACTGTAGTAATGATTTTGATAAGTTTATTAGTTTAACAACCACAAGAAATTTCTTCCTCTGGATTATCCATTTAGATGCAATAAACAAAAGTTTATTAAGAATAGGATGGTATAAACAGTTCCTCCTCCTCACAAAGATGTTGAAGATATATTGTAGGAGATTGATGAATTAGGGTTGCTAAAAGTTACAGAACTTGAAGCTGAAGAAGTTAATAGAAGCTTTAGTAAAAACTTTGGTTCGAGAAAACAAGCTATCTTTTGGGATTTTCTATATTGGAAAAGTAATTTGATACATCATAATCTATATGTGATGCATATTAAAAAAATATTTTTGAAAATTTGTTCAACACCACAATGAACATTGAAGGGAGAACAAAGGACAACGCAAAATCATAAGTTGATTTAAAACTCTTTTTAGAAGGAATGAATTAGATAAAGATTTTTGCACCGGTAAATATCCAAAATCATGTTATACTTTGGACAAAAAATAAAAGAAAATTTTGTGTGAATGGTTGAAAAGTCTAAAGTTTTCCAATGGTTATGTGTCAAACTTGGTAAGGTGTGTGGACATATGGAAGCACAAATTATTTAGGATGAAATGTTGGACCCCGTCTCCGAAGCCCAACATTCGGAAGCACAAAGCATGAAAGACCCAAAACTGACAACATACTGACCACAATTTGGGAAACTTGCAATAGGGATTTCAGATCAGCTTCTTAAGGACATTTGTTCTCCATGATCTAACGATTCCAACGCCACCGAAAACACCCAATTCGAATTAGAAATGAAGAAGTTATGGCCAAAATACTGTCTTAAAGAAAAACAACCAAGACTGAACACTCTACCGACTTCATGTCAGAAATTGAAAGTTTTTTAGGCTAAATTGCCAATCGGCTCCTTCATGTAACTTGTAGATCTATGTGTCTAGTTTAATTTAAAATAAGAATTGCCTCAATCGGAGCTCTATAGCTCAAGATATCTCCAAATTACTAAAGCATAGTCAGACTTCATCAACCGACCGTCACACTTTGTTTCATTCCACCTTTTTCAATTTAAAGGCAATACTGATCAATTGAGTGTGGAAAGATAGAAAAATGTCTTAGGAGTCTATCGCTTCAAAAATAAGGTCGATCGGAGCTCTGAGCAAAAAGTTATGCCCAAAAAAAGGAAGAGGGGTCGGTCGGCCAAGAACCGACCCCAAAGTGGGCCCTCGCCCAAGCTCGCCCGAAGGGCGAGCGATCCGAGCACCTGGGCGCTCGCAGGCGCTCGGGTGAGCGAGCTCCTAGGTGCTCGCATGCCCGAGCGCCTGCGCGCCTCGCCCACGGGGGCTGAGCAACCTACCCGACGATCCGACATATCTGACTTCTAACTCTCATATCTTTTGACTCCGAGCTCCAATTTTGACAAGCTTGGTATCGATGGAAAGATAAAAGAAAAATTTACATTTTTCAAGAAGGACTCACAGGTAAGCTCGGTCACTAAAGGGATCAAAAGTTCACTCTAAGACCGATCAACTAGCTCTTCCTAAACAGTACCAAAACTTGCAAACACCATAACTTTTG
>JAOSBK010000205.1:22188522-22204497 GCA_027568895.1 Erythroxylum shatona | reverse complement strand
TTATATATGTAATTTTCATACTTATTTAATGAATTATTATTTTATATTTTCAGTGAGCCTCAAGGAATTTTTTTAAATTATTATCTTATGCATTTAGCGAGATTATTATTTTATCCCATTGGCCCAAGTTAGAATCGGAGAAAATTATTATTTAATCGAGATTATTAATTTATCGAATATTTATTTATCGAGGTTTTACTGTATATTAACTTGATTATAACCTCTATAAGTTGGTTCCTTTTCCGAAGTGGATGGCGAATCTTGTTACATTCAAAAAAGGTCCCAAATGGATAAATCCCAACTTCTGTCTACAATTCGATCAATTTATGTCTCAATCCACATCAAAGCCAATCGCTCAAAAAATGCACCTTACGTTAGAAAGGAACTCCTCATGATTTTACCACTCAAGATCATATTACGATCGATGCAAACCGTACATCATATGCATGGGACATTGTTTATTTTCTTGTACATTGGAATTATATCTTTTTCTTTTATGGGAATCAGTCTATATTGTATGTTTCCGTATGCAAGATTCGATACTTATTGTGCAACAAGTTACTTTTGTATATGGAGTGAGGCATCGATTGCTCGTCAGGTAATTATCACATTGTGATCTACAAACTGACACACACATATCATAGAGAACATTCTCACTTGGCTTCATAATCGAACTCTGCCTAGTTTTTCTTCTAAGATGATGCCAATCATGATCCACTATAAATATACGACACTTCATGGAGCTCGAGCACTCAAACCAAAGCCCTCAAATGTCTTCTTCACTAGCAAGATAGTTTAGCTATAATAACTCTCGTTTCTCTCCTTCATCATCACTGCTACTACCTCATTGGCATTACACACCAGTTGCTGTTTTCGAAAGTTAACAATGGAGAGGGTTAAGCAATTGGTAGCAGAAAGGCCAGTGGTGATATTCAGCAGGAGCACATGTTGCATGTGCCATACCATCAAAACCCTACTTTGTGACTTTGGTGTTAACCTGGCGGTCTACGAGCTCGATGAGATACCTCGGGGTCGGGAAATCGAGCAGGCACTGTCGAGACGGGGGTGTCACTCGCTGCCGGCAGTGTTCATCGGTGGTGAACTTGTGGGTGGAGCTAATGAGGTGATGAGTCTTCACCTTAACAGGTCCTTAATCCCAATGCTTAGAAGGGTTGGAGCGTTGTGGCTCTGATAATCAATCCGACAAGCTAGTTAGCATTTTGGCGCATCAGTCACTCATTGATATATATTTAACGCTAATTAATGCATTATGGTATGATAGTACTACATGGTGTGCGATGGAAACTTAATTATGCATTAGTCCACGACCACGAGCTATCCGTGTACGTGTGTGAGGGAGAGGTTGTAGCAACTAATTAACCCTTATGCTCCTTTTTGCTAATAAAACTGCAGTTGTTTTACTTCTCTTTTTGCATAGTACTTAGCTAAGCTAATATGAGTTTGATTGGAATTCGATGCTACTTTTTGATCTTAAGTATATATTCCAACCAAATAATCAATTACTATCCTCAAGATTGAATTTAACTTTAGTCAGTTGTCACGCAATTTTTGCTTAACGACGAGTAGGTACCTTCACCATCTTAAACACATTTCATCTAACCTTTTTTTGGATGAAGAGGAAATCTATATTCGGTGTAAATTTTAAAAAGATCTTAAAAGAGTTGAATTTGAGAAACTGATGTGAAAAACTTGTATTGCTATTTAGTTAAATTTATGAAAATCAATAGTTAAACGAATAATTCAATAGAGCTATGGTTCAAATCTAACGAAAAGCAATCAGAGTATAAGGAAACTCAAAAGTTCACATTTTATGTTCATCAAATTGAAAAGCCAGTTGAATTAAAACTTTCATTTTTCTAGTTTACAGGCATTATCTGTAGGTTCTAATTCTACATTTCCATAAAGGATTAGTCTCCCCGAAAAGAAAGAAATAAACCTCTCCATTTGATATACATACCGATCAAACCCAATACTTCTCTTTCCTATCGAACATTTTACCGCACTTTTGAAGTAAATTATCTTTCGGGCCCTTGATGTTATTCGCCTTAAAATGTCATCAAGCAGTGTCATTATTTCACTACTTTCTGTCATCAGGCACTTCCACTCTTCTATAACATTCTCTCCACGATATTTCTGCTATTCAATGCTCTTGTTAGCCTTGGCTTCTACAAAAGCTCAGTCTCTTCTTGGTCTCCATCAGCATCCTCTACCTCATTTTCTTCATCTTCTTCAGCTGCGTCTGGATCCACCCCCTATAATGAGGATACAAGTTTAGTCCTTGGAAAGTCCAAGTCCCCATCATGGCAACACCGCCCTCTCCAAGTCCCACCTAGATGTTCATCTAAAGTAATCTTGCCTTACAATTACATCACCATAACTTACACCACATGAAAAATAATTACATACTTTCCACGATAGATGGTAATTGTTAACAGTGCAGGACCTGTCTAAAATTTGGATGTACTAATGGGTACACAAGCAGGAACTACTAACCTTCATCTGTTTCTCCAAGCGTTCAATTCCTTTTATAGCTGCTTCATTCAAAGGGTTTATTCTGCAACACACATCTAGGGTTAGAATTCGGAACTCAACAGACAGGGTGGCGCAATAAGTTGAAACAATAACAACAATAATCACAGCATCTGTTAGACATTTATGTACAGGTGCACTGCTTTAGATAAGCAACAGAGAAAATATGTTAAAACCTTAGTGCAGCCTGATAATGTGACAAAGCCTCTTGCAACATGTTTGTTGCAGCAAAAACTTGTGCCAACTTGACATGAAGAGAATCATCAGCCCAATCCTTAAGATACCGTTCAAGTAAAGATACTGCATCCCCATTGCGACCCTCTATTACATGGAGCTCCGCCAAAGCTAATGCAGCACCAAGGTAGCCAGGTTCAAGCCGCAGTGCAGATTCATAGAATTTTTTGGCCTGTAAACGTTAGATCACACACTTCATAAGAGGATCTCCTCCCAAAACTGACACAACATTGTCCTCACAACAGTAAAACATTGAAAGGAAAATTGCTAAAATTGATTTGATACAGTTTTAACCTTCTCTCTGCCACTAGAGTTACTAGCATGCACATCTCCAACTAATTTCAGAGCTTTTGCAGACTGAGGCATGGCCTTCATAGCCTCCCTGGCAGCATGTAGGGCCTCCTTGATTTTAGAGAATTGCAAATAAGAATGAACCAAACCTAAGATTGCCATGGAGATCAATTACTTGAGGCTTAATTTCTCATTGCTGTTTGATTAAAAATTAATTAAAATTCATACAATTCTATGTAGAGACGCATGTTATCCTACTGCATTTTGAAACCTTTATCATATCATTTTAACTTTATACACAGCACCTTGATACGAACGAAGATCAGATCTCAACTCTTGAGCTCCCCGGAAAGCAACTACAGCTGCTTCTGGCCGCTTCATTGCCAGCAGTAGATTACCCTGAATGAATGAGAGATTCTAGAGTTTGTTTCTGTTCAAGCATTTATGAAGCATACACATACTAAACTGGAATCATTCTACATAATAATCTGTTCAAATACTCTTGTCAATCAAGCATGAATTATTGCCTACCTTCATTATGTAACCTGGTATGTGCCTCTCATTAATTCGAATGCTCTGGTGACAAAGAAAGTGGAATTTAGAGATTATACAAGTTGAAAATAAGGAGACCCATGCCAACTCAGGCATTAACTAACCTTCTCAGCGTAGGAAAGTGCTCCTCTCTCATCTTTCCTTTCCCACAAGACTGACAAGGCCACGAAAACTTCGGGCCTAGTAGGGTCAATATTCAGTAGATCGTGCACTAACTTGTTGAGTTTTGAGTAATCAGACTTTGTCTTTAAAAGCATTGCATACTCATCCATATAAGTTACGATATATGGATCAAGTGATCGAGCCTGCAAAACAATAACATCGTATGCTTGGCATGCAGTTTGTCAAAGATATATCAAGTAAGCAACAGAACTTCTCCTACCTTTTCAAAATTCATTATAGCTTCATCATTCTTCCCAATAATGGCTTCAACCTTCAGATAGGGCAGACAGTAAGTCAGGAAAAGAAAACGGCATAAATACTAATTAGCTTTGATTAATATGAAACCATTACCTAACCTTTGCAATTTCAAGTAGTATATGTAGATTATTTGGAAATCGTTGTAAGAGTTCTCCAAAGAGTTCCAATCCACCTGACAGCAAGAGAGAGAGAGAGAGAGAGAGTCAGAGACAGAGAGAACACAATTCATTTAATCATCACTACGGCATATGGAAATAGAATGCATGTCGCAGAGAGAACTATTGGAGTATCGCCAACCCGCCATAAAGAGTACATAACAAGTATTATGCATACAACTATGAATGGAAGTTGAATTTACAACTCATATTATAGTTAATTACCTTTATAGTCATTTGATGCAATACAACATTGGGCCTCAACATATCGCTACATAAATAACAACCATTAGCAAGAAAGCCAAACATTATTAACAATATAAAATGCGACTTCCATATCAAGCCCAATAAGTTCCAGATAGGTGTAGCAGCTGTGTTCAATGGTTAAGATCTACTCCTATTCAATTTTCTATTTTTCATACTCCTCATGAACCTTCTCAAGATAAGAATGGACCCTTTGGATGGAAGTACACTTTATTCTTAGCCTTCCCCTTTTACATTTCATTCTAAACAATTAAATGTGACATAATGGTTTAAAGCCACTATAATTTTGTTTCATTCTGTAACATCTTCCTATGAAAGGATGATACACCTACACTCAAGGACAATGAAACATAAATACATTAAAATGTTTCATTCATGTTAAATAATACATACTTGCAGCCAACGATTTGAGTCAACTTGTTCACATGAGACCCTTCCATTTTTACTTGAAGTCTGCAATCACAAAAATAGAGTCAAAAATCTGTTGTGATGAAAAAGTAATGCATTGCATTGTGTATATCAGAAGACTTAATCCCATGAATTCGACACAGATGAATGAAATGACAAAGATGTTGAATGGACCATCATAACTGTTACATATTGAGCATTAATGTCATTGATTCTAGTTTTTCTATGGGGATAGAATCCATTGATCATAGGGAATACATTCCCTAAATTAATCTTGTAAATACGTATATATAGCCTTAGTACTGTATAGTGAAAATATCAAGAAATACAAAACTCTTTCTATCTTAACATGATATCAGAGACTCGTTTAGGTTTTTGAGTGTTTAGTTTTCTGACAAATTGAGCAGAAATCTGTCTTAGTTCTGCCCAGGGAGCAGAACATCATTTTTTTCCGATCACCACGTTTCGGTGACCTGTTATTCTCACTGCCAGCACCAGCAAAGGCATCCTTTTCGGGCAAGCCAAACCCATAAATCCGGTCACCGAAAGAGTTGCGCATGAGTCACATGCACCGGTCACCACTCTTGGCCACAGTCCTACTTGTCAGTGCATCCAGGTGCATCCCACAGTGTTGTTGCCTCCGGTCACTACCTCCGACATCGACTCCTACCGACCAACGTTTCTGACGATCTAACTCCATGCTTCCGCCACCATTGTGCTGCTGCTCCTCTTGTTCCTTGGTGTTTCCAACAGGAATTTCACCTGGGCTTGTCACAGCATCTCTCTTGGAACTTTGTGCTGGGTCCATTGCTTAGTTTTCCTAGGATTTGCTTCGTTTTGGAGCATTTTTTTTAGCATCTGACTCCCTCATATTGGTATTATTATGGCCGATGATAACAAAAGTCTCATTGTCACGGATGTCATTCTTATGATATCAAAAATCATAAAACACAAGTTAATTGGCTTTAACTATTTTGATTGGTGTAAGTCAGTTCGAATTTATTTACAGAGTATTTCTAAAGATCATCACCTTATCGATGATCCTTTAATGAACCGTACACGTAGGGAGTGGCTACGTGATGATGCTTGCTTGTTTTTATAGATTCGAAATTCTATTGAAAATGAAGTCATTACTCTCGTTAATCACCATGATTATGTCAAAGTTGATGGGTTACTTGGAATTTCCATTTTCTCGAAAAGGAAACATTTCTCAAATTTATGAGGTCTGGAAAGGATTTTATCAAGCTGAACAACATGACCCATCCCTTGATGCTTATTTTATAAACTTCAAAAAGATCTATGAAGAATTAAATGTTTTATTACCATCTAACCCTAATATTAAAGTCCAACAAACTCAATGAAAACATATAGTCATCATGATTTTCTTAGCCAGACTTAACTCACAATTTGTCATTGCTAAGTCTCAGATTCTTTTCTGCACTAAAATCTCCTCCCTCATGTGTTCTTTACTCGGATACTTCATACAGACAATAGCACCTTGGTTGATCCCACTACTCAGACCTTTAGCACTCTTACGAGTCAGAATACTAGTTATGGAAAATCATCCCAGAACACTAACAAAGGAGGAACAGGACATTGGAATCAAGATATGAGAGGAATCATTTGTCGATATTGACATAAACCATACCAAATGTACATACAGAAAAACTACAAAATAAAAATAAAAAAACTCACGCCGCTTATGCAACAACTAATATGCCATCCAGCTCATGTGCTAAGAGGAACATTACAGTTTCTACAGATGAATTTGCCAAATTCACCTAGTACCAAAAAGCATTGAAAGATTCATCTAACTCTATCTTTGTTATTGTTGATTCATGTAACACAATTGCATGTCTTCTTCCCTCTTCCTCCCAATGGGCCATTGATTCTGGTGCCTCAGATCATATCATAGGTAATCCCTATCTCTTTTCTACTTTCCAAAAACACTCATCTCCTTCCCATGGTGCCTTAACAAATGGATCTCATTCCTCTGTTATTGGTTTTGGCAATATTAACCCTACGCCATTATTGTCACTATCCTCTGTCTTACACCTACTTGGATTCTCATTTAATTTACTATCTGGGAGTAAACTCATTCATAACTTAAACAATTATATCTCATTCTTTTTTTATCATTGTCTTTTTCAAGATCTTATGATGAAAAAGACTATTGGTAAAGGACGAGCATTGGGAGGTCTTTACATTTTGGATAACCTGGTGTCTCAACCTATTGCCTGTTCCAGTGTCTTAACACCCTTTGAAACCCATTGTCAACTAGGAACCTTTATTAAAGAAATCATAATTTAGGGTTTCAAGGTACCTTCTTTATTGACACTTAATAGGATATATATAAATAAAGAGTACAACATAGATGAAACAAATCTCCTAATCCCACTAAACTAGGAATCTAACCATATATGAGAATCTCTTATTTTTAGGGATCCTAATACATATCCTATATCTGATATTTATCTCCTATGTTTCATATTTATCTAATACAGTATCTATACTGATTAGAACAGATTCTCGCACTCCCCCTCAAGCTGATGAATAGGAATTTTCCATTCCCAGCTTGAATACAATGTTCTCAAATATTAAGGTACTCAATCCTTTAGTGAGAATGTCAACAAGTTGTCCCTGTGTTGGCAGACACGGAGTGCATATCAAACCATTTTCTAACTTCTCCTTGATGAAATTTCTATCCACCTCAATGTGCTTAGTCCTATCATGTTGAACTAGGATGTGGGCTATGCTTATTTCTAATTTATTATCGCAATAAAGCCTCATAGGAGCATCCCACTTAATCTTTAAGTCTTCTAGATTGATTTTCTCCCAAAGCAATTCACATATACCTTGTGTCATGATAGAGCTAGAAGGCCATTAGTATACAACAGGCGTAAGAAGTTGGAGAATCCTAGCACGTGAGTTAGTTACAAATAAGTGACAGGTGTCACCTAATAATTGGGGTAGGATGGGATATATAAGGAGGGGAATGACATGTAAGAGGGTATGTGTGAATTCTGCACTGAGTGTATTGTTCGGGAGGTACAACCCCTCATATAGGCTGAGCTTTATTTCAGTTGTAACAGTATATTACTCTAGAATATCAACATGTAGAAGCTGATTGGAGAGAGTTTAAATCAGTTGTGCTCAAGCATTTTCAACCAACGTTAGCTAAGAACACATACGAACTTTTGTTTGGGCTACAGCAATCTTCGACCGTGATGGAATATCATGAAAACTTTGAGCTACTAACAGGGCCATTGCGACACATTAATGAAGAAATTCTCACTGGGTTGTTTTTGAATGGGTTAAAAATGGAAATCCGAGCTGAACTCAAGATGCACCATGTTGGGTCTTTAAGGTGGTGATGTACATGGCGCTACTAGTGGAGGAGAGGAATTTTATCGTGAAGCATGGCAGTGCGAACCCCATGACAAACCTTCAACAAACCAACCCAGTTCAACCGATCCACCACCGTGGAGTACCGTCCCCTATCACCAGCTACTGTGGAAACAAAGGGGAATGTAGTAGTGCACAACACAACCCCACCACAGAGAGAAGGGCCTGGTGGGGCTCGGAGGCGCAATTTCTGACAACTCCCACCCAAAATGATTAAGGAGACATATGAGAAGGGGTTATGCTTTTATTATGATGAGCGATTCAACCCCAATCATGTTTGCAGAAATAAACACTTTTGGGTCTACATCGTGGAGGAGGAAGGAGAGAATAAGACACCGGAGGAAGTGTTTATGGATGCTGAAAGTGACGACAATGAATGTAAACCATTGCAATTGAATATGATGAGTGTGACGGGGTTGACTACGAAGAGATCATTCAATGTATGGGGGGAATTGAAGGGAAGAAAGGTGGTAATATTTAGTGGATTATGGGGCCTCTAATAATTTTATTTCAAAGTCATTAGTGGAGGAGCTGTCCCTACACGTGTTAGACACTCCAAAATTCTTAGTATAGGTAGGAGATGGACATAAAATTAGAGGAAAAGGTGTTTGTGAAAAGTTACAAGTGGAGACGGGTATATGTAAAAGGGAACTTCTTTTTGTTTGCTTTGGAAGGAGTAGACGTGGTGTTGGGGTTGGACTGGCTTGAAGGATTGGGTGATATACGAGCTAATTTTAAGGAGTCGACGTTAAAATGGATGGAAGGAGATAAACAGTTCAGTTTGAAAGGAGAACCGGCATTGATGAAGTCGGTGACCACATTAAAATCGCTTTACAAATCGGTGAAAGAAGGAGGAGAAGGTTATCTAGTCAATGTGACAAAAATAGAATCGCAAAAGACAGTCATGAAAGGGACAACGAAACTCAAGGAATTGTTAGCTGAATTTACAAATGTATTATCCCCACCCACAGGGCTGCCTTCTCAAAGGAGTCACGACCACGCAATCACACTAAAACCAGGAGCTGAAATACCAACAGTAAGACCCTATAGATATCCCCATTATCAGAAAAATGAAATAGAAAAGATAGTGGGGGAATTACTTGCTACTGGGGTTATACGACCAAGTGTGAGTCCCTTTTCCAGCCCAGTGATCTTAGTGAGGAAAAAGGATGGAGGATGGAGATTTTGTGTGGATTTTAGAGCATGGAACAGGGTGACTGTAGCGGATAAATTTTCAATACCCACAACTGAGGAGTTATTGGATGAATTGGGAGAGGCCAAGGTGTTTTAGAAGTTGGACCTTAAGAGTGGCTACCACCAAATTAAAGTCCGAGAAGAGGACATATACAAAACGGCTTTCCGAACACACGAAGGTCATTACGAATGGCTGGTGATGCCTTTCAGGTTGTCCAACGCACCCTCCACCTTCCAATCATTGATGAATGAGGTATTCCGTTTTCACCTACGCAAGTCCGTTCTAGTTTTTTTTTATGATATTCTTATATACTGGCCAGATTTTGAGCAACATTTGAAAGATTTAAGGGTTGTCTTGTTGATCCTCCGTCGTCATAAGTTGTATGTCAATGAGAAGAAGTACGATTTTGGCAAAGAGCAATTAAAATACTTGGGGCATGTAATCTCGGGACGGGGTGTAGAAGCCAATCCTTCTAAAATTAAAGAGGTTGCGAATTGGCCAACACCTAAGGATGTGAAAGCTGTCCGAAGGTTCTTAGGGCTCACGGGATACTACCGACAATTTGTTCGAGACTATGGCAAGATCGTCAAACCTCTCACACAACTACTTAAGAAAGAAGGGTATCAATGGACTATGGAGACTCAACAAGCTTTTGAATCCCTTAAGTCAGCAATGGTAAACCTCCCCACTCTAGCTATCCCTAATTTTTCTAAACCATGTATTATAGAGACTGATGCATCCGGGAAGGGGTTAGGGGCAATACTCATGCAGGAAGGAAGACCTTTAGCTTATCTCAGCTAAGCATTACCTACGCAAGCGCTCTCCAAGTCAGTTTATGAAAAGGAGTTAATGGCAGTAGTGATGGCGGTCCAGAAATGGAGACACTACCTGTTGGGGAGACGTTTCATCATCCGAACTAACCAAAGAAGCTTGAAATATTTGACAGATCAGCGGTTATTGGGAGAACAGCAACAAAAGTGAAAAACAAAGCTATTGGGGTATGACTATGAGGTGCAGTACAAGCCGGGAAAGGAGAACCAAGCATCTGATGCTTTATCATGGAAAATGGAATGTGTTGCTATATCCACGGTGAAAATGGTGGACTCGGATGACTTGGAGGTAGAAATTCGGGCTGATCTGAAACTTAACACCATCATGCAAGATCTATTAAGTGGGAGCAAAGAACACCTAGGATTTTCGATTAAGGGAGGTAGATTGTATTATAAAAAGAGGTTGGTTTTGTCCAAAACATCTAGTCGGATTCCGACTATTTTGAAAGAGTTACATGATTCACCCATGGGGGTTCATTCAGGGTTCCTACGCACTTACAAACGAGTGTTGGGACTGGTTTTCTGGGAAGGAATGAAGAATGACATTAAAAAGTATGTGGAGGCGTGTGAAGTGTGTCAACGCAACAAGTACCAAACATTATTCCCTGCTGGTTTACTACAACCTTCACCAGTTCCCTCGCAAGTGTGGGAGGATATATCTATGGATTTCATTGGAGGTCTACCGAAGAGGAAGAGAATGGACACCGTCATGGTAGTAGTAGATAGGCTGACAAAATATGCTCAATTTTTGCATTAGCTCGTCCCTTTTCTGCTCCCGATGTTGCTGCACTCTTTGTTAGAGAAATAGTGAAGCTACATGGGGTCCCTGTCTCAATAGTATCTGACAGAGATAGGGTATTTATGCGCAAATTCTGGTCTTCAAGCAGGCAGGCACACAGCTGAAGTTTAGCTCAGCTTATCACCTCCAAACCGACGGACAGACGGAGGTCACCAATAGATGCTTGGAAACATACCTCCGTTGTTTCACTGGAAGCAGACCGAAGCAATGGACTGAGTGGTTGTGATGGGCAGAATTCTGGTTCAACACTAACTATAATAGTTCTACAAAAACTTCTCCCTTTTCCGCGTTATGTGGTAGACCCCCACCCACCTTGCTCGGATAAGCAAGGGAGTTGTCAACAGTGGAAGAAGTGGACAAACTTCTTAAGGAATGGAATGGAGTCATATCTGAATTGAGGGACAATCTATTGAGAGCTCAGAATCGGATTAAAACCCAGGCAGATAAGAAACGAAGAGAAGTGGACCAGTACCTCTAGCCTTAGGCTCATACATAATGATACGATATTTTCTCTCTTCCTTCTTATGTTGTTATTTATACTGAGAATCTGTAGCTACTAACAGATTCGTTTAGCTGACAACCTGATGATTGGTTGTCAGCACTACTAACTAACTAACTAAATATAGAAAACTAATAGCCAATACTACCCCTTTGCTCTTTTACTCCCCTGTCTTCTTTTTATTTCTCCTAACATAGAATTGAGTTACCTTTGGTCTATCAGAACAATGGCAACAAAACAGGGGAGTAAGTTAGCGACAGAATATGCCAACCAGTTGAAAACGTTATGCTTATTAGATGCTTTGAAGATGCTGCTCTACTGAAGAATTTTGTGGAACAAGACAACGTATATGATTTTCTTGTGGGATTGAACCCTAAATATGATCAGGTCAGGGTCCAAATATTAGGGTGACAGGAGATTCTATCTTTAAATGAGGTGGTAGCACTCATTCGAGGAAAAGAAATAGGAGGATGGTTATGTTAGATAATCAAACATTGGAAAGTGGCACAATGGTGGTTGCCAAACAAGGCAGAATTGAAGGAGGAAGATCTGGACAGCAGAAGCTTGACGAATTATGGAGCACATTCTGCAAAAAACCTAGACACACAAGGGATAAATGTTAGAAGCTACATGGCAAGCCTCCAAGCCTCTGGGGACAGATAAATCAAGAGTGGAATCAGAGATTGGGACAGCGCAGAAGAGGTGGACAGGCACATGTAGCTGCTGCAGCAAAGCAGGAGCAGCCAGCTCTAGACACGGGGAAGATGAAACAGGGAGAAATTAACAAACTGCTCTTGCATTAGACAAACCAGGAGACTTATCTGCTCCTTCAGGTAGTACCTCTCTTGCATTTTTTGGTGAGTCTCTTGCTTTGGTCAGTGTAAGTACCTCAGTCCACTTCCCTTCCCAAGGTTCCTAGATCATTGATTCAGGAGCTATAGACCATATGACCAATACCTTAGCCCTTTTCACAACCCATAAACCCTACTCTGGTAACAAAAAAAATATCTACTACAGATGGATCCTTAATTACTATTGTTGGTGTTGATAACATTAGCTTGACCCCTAGTCAAATTCTTGAAAATTTCTTCCATATCCCTAAATTGTCTACCAACCTTATTTCTATCAAAAAATTACTATATGATACAAATTGCCATGTATTCTTTCATCAAGATTTTTGTATATTTTAGGAAAGGGATTTGAGGCGGAGGAGGAGGAGGAGGAGGATTGGACATGCTAGGGCAAAAGGGTACAAATGTTTCCATCCTCCCACTAAAAAAGTCTTTATCTCGGCTGATGTCACCTTTAATGAAACTGAGCCTTATTATTCTCATTCTCATCTTCAGGGGAAGAAATCAGTACCATTAAATTCAGAATATGAGGATACTACCATTTCTTTGGAAAAATTTTCCATTTCTCGATCCATTTCTCCAGCTAATACTAACCAGCCCATTTCTGCTCCAGGCCAGTCCTTTCTTGCTCCAGACCAGTCCTTTACAGAGCAGCCTGCAACAAACCAATTTACTCCAGACTTACCTGACCTCTCAACAAGTGCATCAGACACTCATAATCCTCACCCAACATGTGTACTCAAGAAGTTTGGCAAAGTGTACTCAAGGAGAGAAAAAGGCAATTCTGCACCTCAGCATGTTCAGGATTCCATCAAGGATCCCAATCTAGAGGTAACAAATCCTAATGATGAAATACATGAAATTTTTGAGCAGCCTGTTTTGTGTGATACTATTGATAAACCCATTGCCTTGCGAAAAGGTACAAAAGAGTGTACCAAGAAATCACTTTATCCCCTACCACAATCCGTGTCACCCAAAAATGTTTCCTTATCACACAAGACCTTCCTTGTCAATCTACATGGTGCCAAAATACCCAACACATGGATTTTGGCCTTAACTAATGAGAAATGGAGACAAGCTATGAATGTTGAGATGGAAGCACTAGAAAGGAACAAAACTTGGGATCCTTTCTAGTGCAGTTGCCTCTAGACAAGAAAACAGTGGGTTGTAGATGGATTTATATCATCAAATACAAGACAGATGGGTCAACTGAGAGGCACAAGGCAAGACTAGTGTCCAAAGGTTACACACAATCATATGGAATTAATTATCTGGAAACCTTTGCTCCAGTTGCTAAGATGAATACTGTGCAGGAGTTATTGTCCTTGGCAGCAAACTTAGACTGGAATTTAGAGCAATTTGATGTCAAAAATGCCTTCTTACATGGTGACCTGGGGTAAGAGGTTTATATAGATGTGCCACCAGGTTATGGGACTGAACTTCTAGTTAGAACTGTGTGTAAGCTGAAGAAAGCACTCTATGGGATCAAGCAGTCACCTTGAGCCTGGTTTGGAACGTTTACCAAGGCTATGCTCAACTTGGGGTATGTGCAAAGTCAAGCTGATCATACTCTCTTTGTCAAACATTCAGCTTCAAAGGGAGTTACAATACTAATAGTCTATGTTGATGATATAATTGTGACTAGCGATGATGATAATGATAAACAGAGGCTAAAGAGGCATTTGACAACTGAATTTGAGATTAAAGAGTTTGGAAAACTAAAGTACTTCTTGGGGATTGAAGTAGCTCACTCAAGAAGAGGTATTTTTATCTGTCAACAAAAGTATATTATTGATTTACTGACAGAGACAGGTTTGACTGGATGTAAACCCGTTGGGACACCCCTCAACCCAAATACTAAGCTGGGAGAGGCAAAAGATGAGGCACCAGTGGACATTGGGATATACCAGCGACTAGTAGGCCGACAAATATACTTGTCTCACACAAGGCCAAACATAGCCTTTGTTGTAAGTTTAATTAGTCAGTTTATGCACAAACCTAAGAATTGCCAAGAAGAGGAGTACTATTCAGCCAAAGAAATTGCATATATTTGGAAGCATAAACAGATGCAAATTATGCAGGTTCAATAGTGGACTGAAGATCAACGTCTGAATACTGCACCCTTTTGGGATGAAATCTGATAACATGGAGAAGTAAAAAATAGAGGGTTGTAGCCAGATCAAGTGCAGAAGTTGAGTTTAAGGCAATGGCATAAGGAATATGTGAGTTATTATGGCTGAAAATTCTACTTGATGATCTGAAGGTCAGATGGGAGAAACCTATGAAGCTATATTGTGATAATAAATCAGCTATAAGTATAGCTCACAACTCAATCCAGCATGAGAGGACAAAGTATATTGAAGTTGATAAACATCTTATCAGGGAGAAGCTGGAGAGTGGCCTGATTTGCACATCCTTTGTATCCAATCAACAACAAATTGCAGACATTTTTACCAAAGGGTTGAGTGGACATCAGTTTGAAAACATTATTAGCAAGTTGGGGGTTGTATCTACCTCCCAGCTTGAGGGGGAGTGTTAAAATAATTAAATATTAATTCAGAATATTCTCCCTTAATTGATAGGGGAGATAGATAGTTAATAGAGGTAGTTATTATTTCAGTAACTATAAATAGGTGTGGCATATATTAGAGACAATTACCAAAGCAGTTATTTCTGCTTTTATTAGAGGAAGTTACCAAAGTAGTTATTTATGCTTTGGTGAACAGTGTACATTAAAAAAGAGGAATAACCCCTATTGTATTGTGTGAATGTATGCAGTCTCTCTACCAAAAATTCTTTGTAGTTTCTTCACTAATATGGATGCAAAATAAGGTTCCAATCAAACAATGCTAATTTATTAGACACATGAGATTTATACTGTTGGAGAGCATATGGCCCGAGTATTCACAATACACTGCGGAAAAGACCATAATACAACATGAAGTATAACCGAAAATACATAGGATGTATGAAAATACCTTTCTGACGCGGATTGGTTGTTTCTTTCTCAGATTAGTAGACACTGCAATACGTGAATGCCCTCTACCGGTATCCACACGAGTATGAACGATCCGGGCAGCGGCTATCATGTGCTAGAACGTCCTGAAACTTTTTCCGATTGCCGCACAGTTTTCTCTCGGAGGGTGACTAGGGTTTTGTCTCTTTCTTCTTCCTTCTTCTAATGAGACCTAAGTTTCTCTATTTATAGAGAAAGCCTAATCCCATTGAAGCCCAATAAGTTTCGGCCCATTATATTTCATATAATGAAAGCCCGACAACTTAATTCAATTCAGCCCAATAAATATATCCACATATATTTATTCAATGCCTAATAAATTTGACCCAAAAGAATAAGCCCAAATCACATCACTCTTTGTGTGTGACCCTGTAGGCTCATTTGATGTTGGCAATGGGCTTGATCTCACTTCAAGGCCCATAAGTCATAAGCAGCCTCTAGCAAGACATTATGACTACCCAAATCAAATGAGGATCGGTAATCCGATTTAACCTGTAACCATGGTT
>JAOSBK010000205.1:22177392-22188422 GCA_027568895.1 Erythroxylum shatona | reverse complement strand
ACCTCATAATATATTATTAATAAGTCATAATGTTAATACATGAATCACATATATGTCCATTGGCCTAGGGCACACTACTAACATATACTAGGTCCACAAACCTGTGAAAAACAAGAAATGATGTCCTTGGCTGTAACTCCCAATTCTGCAAGTGCCATAATAGCCTCAATCACAAATGGACATTGCCTGCCAAAGGAACCAAAATGGCAAAACAAACTTACAATATATGTTTGGAGAAAGATCATAAACTACAAATAGCTTTAAGATTGGCCTTATAAATATTTAGCATGCCCATCTGATGCATGAAACTGATAGAACACTAGCAATCTTTACTGATATGTATTCTATTAAAGTATCCAAAGACCCAATACACCTAGTGGCTAGTAAGTAAAAAACAGTGTATAGCAGTAATGTAGGCTCACAAGACTCCTCCTAGACCTTCTCCTCCAAAGAACTCCCAGAACAGACAGCACCTTCTTCCCTCTTTTTGGTTAGCTTTCAAGAGGCTAACCACTCTCCCAAACTTCTCTATTTTTTCCTTGTCCTTTCTCACCTCATGTTCTGCAAAAATACCCCCTCCTCTCTCCTGCCCAGTGGGCCCTACTATTGCCAAGTTAGTTAGGTTTGTCCCCTTTTTTCACCCTGCATCCCCTCTCTCTGTCTTCCAGAATATACCTTCAACCCCACGTGCCCCTTCTTCCTTTTATAAACTTTCTTAATTAAGGGTTTATCATTACCCCCGTCGACAAGTTTCACCTTGTCCTCAAGGTAAAAATCTGGAAAGAGCTTGTTAATAGTTTCATAATCTTCCCAAGTACTGTCGTGATCTGGTAAATTCTGCCATTTCACCAGTACCTATTCCCTGCCATTAATCAATTTCTAGATTTTCCTTACCAATTCTGGCTGTAGCAGCAACTCATTGTCCTCGGTTAATGACTGTAATAATGGCTGCTGGTCAGGAGGTGGCTGCATTGACTTCCTTAGCTGTGAAACATGAAAGGTGGAGTGTATTTTAGCATTTGGGGGTAATTCCAGGTGGCAAGCGACTTTGCCAATTTTCTCAATTATTTTGAAAGGTCCATAAAACCTAGGACTCAACTTCTCATTCACCCGCTTTGCCAAGGACTTCATTCGATAAGGTCTGATCTTGATGTATACCCGTTCTCCCACTTCAAACTCCACATCCCTTCGGTGTTTATCTGCTGCATTCTTCATGCGTTGTTGAGCCTTTTCTAAATGTTCCCTCAACTCCTTGATTACTGCATTCCTCTCCTTCATCAATTCATTTAACATCTTCCACAGCCGAAGTGAGGTCTTCCAACTTGAATAAGGTAGGAGGGTCCCTCCCATATAGGGCCTTAAAAGGAGTCATTCCTGCAGATTGATTAAAATTGGTATTGTACCAATATTCTGCCCAAGATAAGCACTTTACCCATCTTCTTGGCTGATTCCCAACAAAACATCTGAGGTAGGTCTCCAATCCTCTATTTACTACTTCAGTTTGTCCATCTGTCTCGGGATGATAGGAAGAACTAAACCGGAGGGTAGTTCCGAAGATCTTGAAGAGTTCCTGCCAAAATAAACTCATAAATAGCTTATCCCTATCTTAAATAATGGATTTAGGGAATCCATGTAGTTTCACTATCTCCTTTACAAAAACAGCAGCCACTTCCTTGGCAATATAAGGGTGAGAAAGGGATATGAAATGGCCATATTTTGTCAGCCGATCTATCACCACCATAATAGTATCAAACCGATTGGATCTTGGCAATCCCGTGATGAAGTCCATGCTAATATCCTCCCAAACTCTTTGAGGAATGGGTAACGGTTGTAGACGTCCTGCTGAACTCAATGCTTCATATTTGCACTGCTTGCATACCTAACAGTTTGCAACATGCTGCTGAATGTCTTTCTTCATTCCTTCCCAACGCACAAAAGTGGATAATCTCTTATATGTACTGAAATACCCGGAATGGCCTCCCACTGGTGTGCAGTGGAATTCTTTCATGAGTTGTGGGATTCTCGAGGACCCCTTGGGAAGCACCATTCGCTCGTTAAATAGAAGATTACCTCCCTTGACTGAAAATCCTTCCGGAAGAAGTTCTCCGTTAACCCCCTTTTGCAAAAGTGCATATAACTTCTGGTCCTTCTTAACTTCTACTTCCCATCCTCCAAAATCTTCATACTGCCATAGTGTAACAGCCCTAAGCTCTAGGTTATCCTCTCTCCTAGACAAAGCATCCGCCACCCTATTTTCTTTGCCGGGTTTATAACGGATTTCAAACTTGTATCCCATTAACTTTGATACCCATTTTTGTTGATCCTCACTGAGATTGCGCTGTTCCAATAAGAACTTAAGAGCTTTTTGGTCAGTTTTAATGATGAAAGGGTGCCCCAACAGATAGTGATGCCACTTTTTGACTGCTAAAACAATGGCCATTAATTCCCTCTCATATACTAAACTATTTTTCTTAGTTGAGGAGAAAGCTTGGCTGAAATATGCAATGGGACGTCCCTACTGCATTAATACCGCCCCCGCTCCCCACCTCGAAGCATCAATCTCCAGATCAAAGGGTCGGGAAAATTCTGGTAAGGCTAAGACCGGCACAGTGGTCATTGCCTTCTTAAGTTCTTCAAAGGCTTGCTGGGATTCTTTACTCCATTGGAAAGCATCTTTCTTGAGAAGAGCTATAAGTGGTGCAGCCATTTTTCCATAATCTCTTATAAACCTCCTGTAGTATCTCGTTAAGCCAAGGAATCCCCGTAATGCTCGCAGATTCTTAGGTGTCAGCCATCTGTCCATGGCAGCCAATTTTTCGGGGTCCGCTAGCAGTCCTTTAGTAGATATGATATGACCAAGATACTCCACTCAGGATCTAGCAAACACACATTTCTTAAGGTTTAACACCAATTTACTGTCTTGGAGTATTCTTAAGGTCTCCTTCAAGTGTTTCCAATGGGAATCTTCATCAGGGCTGTACATTAATATGTCGTCAAAGAACACCAACACAAACTTCCTTAAATGCTCTTGAAATATGTCATTCATAAGCGATTGGAATGTAGAGGGGGCGTTGGTGAGGCCAAAAGGCATCACTAAAAATTCATAGTGCCCTTGGTGAGTTCTAAAAGCTATCTTTTCCCCATCTCCAGCCTTGATCCGAATTTGATGGTATCCTGATTTCAAATCCAACTTGGAAAATAGTTTAGAGTCCCCCAACTCATCGATTAGTTCATCAATGGCCGGTATAGGAAACTTGTCAAGTAGTGTTATCTTGTTCAAAGCTCGATAATCTACTCAAAACCGCCAACTTCCATCCTTCTTCTTTACCAATAATACCGGACTTGAAAAAGGCCCTTTGCTGGGCCGAATTACACCAACCAGCAATATTTCCCGAACCAACCTCTCAATTTCTGCCTTCTGCAAATGGGGATATCGGTACGGGCGTATGTTTGGTGGAGCAGCCCCTGGTTTCAGAGTAATGGTGTAATCTTGCTCCCGATGAGGTGGTAATTATGTTGTTAGTGTGTGCACTGCTGTATATTCTTCCAATAGTTGTTGGACAGCCACAAGTAAAGGCTCTCCCTCCACTTCCTTCATCTGTAATTCCCCGAATTCAATTAAATACCCTTGATGCCCACTCTTAAGAGTTCTTATAGCAGCCTTTAGAGACACTATGGTTTTAACTAGGCTCGGATCCCCTTTCAAGCAGCATTCCTCTCTGCCCTACTTTACCTTCATTGTTAATTGGTTCCAGTTGACTCTCACTTCTCCCAAGGACTTCAGCCACTCAATACCAAGGACCATGTCAGCTCCCCCCATTTCAAACACATAGAATGACTGCTTAATCTTCATTCCCTGTAAGTTCACCTCCACGGTGGGGCACTGCTTGCTGCCCTTTACCTTATATCTATCCCCCAACGAAACCTCAAACATTTTCACTTCTTTGGTCTCAACCCTCAGCCTTTCTACTGTTTCTGAAGTGATGAAGTTATGTGATGCCCCACTGTCTATCAATATAAGGACTTTTTCTCCCATACAACTCCCTAATAACTTCATAGTGTTATTGGCGGTAATTCCTACCACCGAATTCATTGACAGCTCTAGGATAGCTGGTTCATTTTCTTCCTCCCCGTGCACTTTCTCTGTTTCAGAATTATCCTCCTCTATGATCCTTTCTCCCTTCTCATCGATGGGTTGCAGCAGAATCACACTGAGTTGCTTATTTTTACAGACATGGGTTGGGCTATACTTCTCATCACACTTAAAACAGACTCCCAACACTCTCTTCCTGGCAACCTTGGCCTCTGTAAGTCGCCGATAAGCCCCAATAGTTGGAGTAGCATTGCTGGTTCGGGTCGTCATGTTGTTTGAACCCGTCCCTGAAGGTACCAGTGTGATGTCCCTCCTTGTCTCTACTGACCGGTTGGGAAAGTAGCTGATGGTCCTACTTGGGTCATTTGGACTTGTGACCCGACTCCAATTTTCTTTAGGTCCAGCTCCCCTTTGATTTGCCCAGCCCCTCAAATGCTTACCCAAGTGTTCCTCTTGTGCTTGTTCCACGATCTAGTTCTTTCCTCCACTCTTTGGGCCAAGTCCATAAGCCCCTTTAAGGTGTCAACCTTCATTAGCCGTAGCTCAGCCCTTATTCCTACCTTTAACCCATTTTTGAAAACTCCCATCAAGCACTCATTAGAAGCTTCCCTCACTGTGGTTGAAAGGGCTTCAAACCTTTCCCTATACTCAATCACGATCCCCTCCTGCCTCAACACCATGAGCATTTCATATGGATCCCCTTGTTAAGAGTGTTGAAACCTCTCCAGTAGTTCCTTCTTGAACTCTTTCCAGGTACGTAGTGGACTCCTCACCTCCATCCATTGGAGCCAATTGAGAGCTTTCCCTTCTAGACACACTGCTGCCGCCTCCATCTTTTCTACTTCTGTCACCCCATTTATGTCAAAATATCTCTCCACCCTGAACAACCACCCAACTGGATCATCTCCCTCAAAAATGGGTAGTTCTAGTTTCCAGAATCTCTCAAGGTTGCGCGTCTCCTCAACTATCTCTCTTCTTCCTCCTTCAGCTCTAGATTCCGACAGTTCCATCATGGGTTCCTTCCCTAGCCTCCTACCCATCTCTTCCATTCTGGCTATAGTCTCTTAGTTCAATCAACCACCCTTTAATTTCGGTCATGTCCCCCTTCATTGAACCTAGCTCCTTTTCTACCTGATTCACTCTGGCCTCCATTATGGTATTCACCATGCCCCAACGTTACTGTTCTGATACCAAGTTGATAGAACACTAGCAATCTTTACTGATATGTATTCTATTATAGTATCCAAACACCCAATGCTTAGTAAGTAAATAACAGTGTATCCCTTAGGCTCTAGATCAAAGAAATAAAAAGAAAAGAAGTATAGCAGTAATGTAGGCTCACAAGACTCCTCCTGGACCTTCTCCTCCAAAGAACTCCCAGAACAGATAGCACCTTCTTCCCCCTTTTTGGTTAGCTTTCGAGACGCTAACCACTCTCCTAAACTTCTCTCTATTTTTTCCTTGTCCTTTCTCACCTCATGTTCTGAAGAAATACCCCCTCCTCTCTCTTGCCCAGTGGGCCCTACTGCTGCCAAGTTAGTTAGGATTGTCCCCTTTTTTCCCCCCAACAGCCCCTCTCTCTGTCTTCTAGAATATACCTTCAACCCCACGTGCCCCTTCTTCCTTTTATAACCTTTCTTAATTAAGGGTCTATCAGAAACTATTATGCAAAAATATTGCCAGCAATCACACAATCTCACATCACTCTACTGGTACATAATTAATTAACAGGTTGCCCAGATAATTGCAGTCATGAAAGCCTAGGAAATTTTGCCAACCAAAAGATTGCAATAGAAGATTACAAATTCACTTTATTGACAAGGTAAACCAGGACAAGGCAGATATAAAGAAAGACATCCTATTTCCAATTCTAAAGGCAGTAGAAGCTTCAATTGGAACATGTAGCTTTTGTCCAAGACACACTTGTCTATGTGTGTAAATATTATAAGGTGTTAAAAAGTTGAAGCACAATATTATGTCCAACCACTTAAATAAAAAAAACACAACATAGCACTTATGATGTGAAGATCGGCATACATACGTTCAACTAATAAAGAGTGAATTCATATCTATAATATTGGGACTTGAACCAAAATTGGGTAGGGAGTATTGATGGAGTTAAAGGAAGGTCATAGGACTCAGACACTAGATAGGTTAAAAACAAATAAAACACTAGACAGGTTAAAAACAAATGAAGTGGGAAGGACTAACACGCCAACATAACATGACCAACCTTAGACATTCTTTGTAACAAGCTATAGCAAAGCGACTGTGTCTAGAATTTCGGTAAAGTTTTGCCATGAGCAGACTCATCTGCAAAGTTCTTGCTTTGCTAGGAATTCCCTCTATCTGCAACGCAAAACATACACAAATTTTAGAAACCAAAAAGTAAACTAAAATCAAGCACCTTAGTAGTAACTAGACAACAAGAGTGCATTTCACATGCATGCCTTTAGAATTCCTATAACAATTCCTAGATGACTCGTAACATAGACAAAACTATTCAAATAACCAGTAAATCATGTAGACATTCAGCTACCACAATTTAGCTTCACTTAAAAACTTTATTAGATTTTCAATTGCAGTTACTACTTTAAAATGCTGCATTTGTATAAGAACAAGAAAAAAAAAAAGCAAGAGAAACACATGGCAACAAAAGAAAAACCTCAACAAGCGCCGCTTTAGTTTCATTCAATGAGGAATGACACGAAGCAATCTTGAACTTCACCTGCCAGGATACACATTGAACGGAATAAATCTCAGACATAAAGCAAACAACACCAATTCTCATTTGTGTCACATCATCCAATAAATAAATTCAACAAAGATAAAACCGAAACCCAAATAAACCTCATTTTCATTGATTGCCGAGACATTAAAAGAACTCGGAGAAGAAGACCGGTTTGACAAGGAACTCCTCGTAGCCGTTGGATTTTGTTTAGGAACCAACTTGTAGTACTGTAAAGCTTGCTTGTATGTATTCTACCAACAACACACACAAAAAGTTTTTATAAAAAAAAACCACAATGGAGTAATAACTTAAAAACAGTAAACCCTTCTTATATCAGAAGCTCACTCACAATCGCGCGGCGATACTCTCTCTCCCGAAGCAATGCGTCTCCAAGAAGAATCTGCAGCCAAACACAGTCGCATTTTTCTTTTCCAACTTGAAAGAGATCAACTTTAAACAAAGAGAAGATTATTAATAGGAAAAATGGGAAAAACCAGATTCTCCGCTTTGAGGTGGGAGTTGGCATCAGTGTTAACGGAAGAGGAAGAAACTAAGAAGCAACCCTGCAAACAATAAAGAAGCGGTGAAGTAAGTCGATCTTCCGCAATACAAGTAAATATCAGTTGAGAATCGAAATTTACGAGCATCTGAGCGGAGTTAGGGAGATCGTGACTGAGGAGAGCGAGCATTTGATCCTTCGAGACCTCCATTTTCGAGTGTGAAATTAACTCAACTACAAGACAATTCAGCTGTTCAAAAAGCTTACAGATTTCAATCCGCTCGGCTCTTAGTTTAAACCTCTTTTTTTGGGCTTTCTCTCATTGGGCCTACTATTTTCTTCTCTCTCTTTCTCCATTTACTTGCGTGTTGGATACAACATCGGCCTCCTCTGTTGAAGCATGGAGCCTCGGAAGCAATATCTGAATCGCGAAAACTTTTTGATGAGAGTAATTTTGCCGGCGATCCAGGGGCAATCTTGTCCGATATGTTTAAGATTTCTAGATGACGATCCCCGCCACCACCGCAGAGCTGCGGCAGTCATCACCGGCTGCTTGCACGCTTACTGTGTGGAATGTATTCGCAAGTGGAGTGAACTGATGAGGCGGTGTCCCCTCTGCAACGCGTCGTTCGATTCATGGTTCTGTAAGATAAATCTCTCTACTCGAAGCTTCTTCAAAGAGAAGCTGCGCTCTCTAGACGGTCACAAAAAGGTCGTTTCAGGTTCCGATTTCTCCTCCAGAGATTGGCAACGGTATGAGAAGAAAAATTTAACCTTTTGGATAATTAAGATGATTGCTGTCGAGGATATTGCAGATGCAGAGGGTTGTAGTTCACAATTGAAAACTATGCTTCTAAGTCAAAATTAGAATTATTGAGCTTAGCTGTTGATTCATCTGTTGATATCATCAGAACGATACAAAGATCAAGAAGTGAATTGAATGCTGATGTCAGAAGAAGTAGAGCATTACCACGGAAGCGAAGTTTTGGGGGGCCAGATTGTGCGCCTTCACATGTTTTGGCACAGAGAAAGCTTCATTGGCGTGCCAGGTAATAATTCATATCCCTAGGTAAAGAGATGTCCTTGGTGGTGCTATGAAACTAGAACTGCTTCCTGATTCTATTAGTTTTGGTATTTTATGGCTCAAATCGTGTTGGGTTTTGCAGTTTATACAATCAGGGAATGCAAGCTGTTCCTTTATCTTCTACAAAATGTCCCAAGCTGGTATGATCATTGACCAACACATGTAGGTTGATGTTTTGTTTCCTTGTTATTGACAGTTATTTTTTGTTTTCAAACGTTCAGAGTACATCAAAAGGCAGCTGCATGAAAGAAAAAGTGCTGCAAAGAATAGAGCCATGGATTCAAAGGGAGCTCCATGCCATCCTTGAGGACCCTGATCCTTCTGTTATTGTTCATGTGGCTTCCTCACTTTATATTGCTAACATTGAAGGACCATCCAATGTTGGGGGAAATTTTCTGGCACCTTTGCAACCCTTCCTGCATAAGTGGACTAACACTTTTTGGCACGAGTTGAGGTATACATCATTGAAGTGCGCTCCTTTTAGCATCTCTTTTTCAAATTTGACCCTGAGGTGTAAAACTAAGAAGATACTAGCTTGTCGTTGAGAGTATGTCTACTTATTAATTACAATAATTTAAATGATGATATGTGGCCTTCATGAGCTTTAAAAGATAGATGAAACCGAAAATAGGAATCACATACAAATACACATGTACAGTAAATATTTGCTTCACCTGTACAGTATTTTGGCTTCCCGTCAGTATTAGTCAGTAACACTGCTTACTGTTCTTTCTCCTATTTTTGTGGGAGGTAGGTTGCACTCAAATTCCTCTCAATTGTAAAATTTTGAATCTTGGCAACCTTTGTAAAGACAGCTACATAGATGAGAGCTGTTAATTTTTGGTTTGGGGTTGTTGTGCATTCAGAGATATGCTCTTCTAGCAGCCAATCAGCTATCCTCTATGCATTCATTGTATCAAACATAGAGCAGTAATTATATTGCATGATATATTGGTTTGCTCTAAATTGGTAAACGAGTCACATGAACGTGTCTTAGTGGTAATCCTACTAATGCATTTACACTTTTGGAGGCATCAAACAGTTGCGTCCTTTATTTGCTCCAGCTTGGTAAATGAGTCTACTAATGCATTTACAATTTTAGAGGGATAAAACAGTTTTGAGTCCTTTATTTGCTCAAAATTGATAAATGAGTTGTATGAACTTGTCTTAGTCGTAATCCTTCTAACGCATTTACACTTTTGGAGACCTAATTAAAAGAAATGGTTTTTAGGTGTTTTGCAGAGAGTTCACTGGTAATGGAGGCGTATGATGAGGTGGTTGAATATGTGCAGTCGGGATAGAGTGCAAATTATGAGACGTATGAATGTATCTTTTCTTGGCATAAACGTCGGGGTGGGAGCTCCAGGAATCAGGGCCGCAAGTGGATGTTCGAGTTATTAAAATGGATGGAGTGATATCCTTGAAGATGTTACGAGTATAGCTCAATTGCACAAGTAATTTTGAGGGCTTCAGGCTAAAGGTACCTTCATCCACAATATTGAAGAAGGGAGAACTCTGAATAGCTAAACGGAGATGATCACTAAATAGGAGAGAAATTCTGATTCAGGCAGCATCAATGCTGATGTATCCGTCACTGTTTGAAGGTTTAAGAATAAGATATCCTTTTCAGTGCATGGGCAAAAGTTCTTCCGCCATCGGGAAATTTCGTCAAATCTCCAGCACCTCTGTTGTTCTGTCAATCATTTTCTTGCATATTTGTCCCTCCCACGAATAAGAAGCTGTTATGTAAGTAATAGGCAAGATATCTAAGAAATTTAATGAAGGGAAAGATATCAAACGCTATAAAGCCAATGCATTAAAGAAACCAGTGTGGTTAGTACAAGACTACTTTTCTGATTCTTCCCCATCAAAAACCAAAGAAACCAGTTTGGTTAGAACGAGACTATTCTTCCTTTTTCGGATTCTTTATATTCCCGAAGAAGAGTTTCTCTATTGTCATGAGCCCAGAATCCACGCGCGTCTACAAGCATGCTGGCAATTGCTTACAGCTAAGCAGATCAGTAACTGTAATCCTTAGGGGATCAGCTGGCTTCACCATATCCCAAATTTCATCTCTTACGTCCTCAATGAACAATTTGTAATTTCCAACCTCAATCCATTTTTTGGTGCACATCTCTGTTTCAAAAAGAAAAGAGAGAAAATTGTGTCAGATACCCAATGCTTGCAGAATTCCGTATGTTTGTTGTTACCTATAACAAACATTCAGCTTATTTGAGCAGAGGCAGTTAGAGGGTCACTCATGAATCCTGCTATAAAATTCTAGTCTTCATCTCCATTTCAATTAGAGTGGGTTCATGTCTCTGAAGATTCGAGACTTGTAGAACTTGCTTGACTACTACAAGCATGAGACCACAGAGCTTTATTTAGGAAGCCTGAATCAGGAAGCATCTCAGCTTTTTGATGCTCCCCTTCTTAACTTCCACGTCAAGTTTTAAGAAGTAGACAAAGAAGAAAGCAAAACTATGGCACGTGCCTTAAAAGAGGGTGAATATCAGCTGTGGTAAGAAATCTCAGTGTTTTGAAACTCGGACCGGTCATCGAACCGGAGGCCTTACTGGTTACCGGTTTGACCGGTCGAACCGGTATGACGTCATAATTATGC
>JAOSBK010000205.1:22156020-22170014 GCA_027568895.1 Erythroxylum shatona | reverse complement strand
TCATAATTATGCAATAATTATATTTAATTATATATAATATTAATAATATTAAAAAATACAAAAATATACCCAAAAAAAATTTTATTGAACCAGTGGTCCGACCGGTCCAACCAGTCAATTGACCGGTTTTGACCGGTTCTCACTGATTCAATTGAGAACTGGTTTTTAAGGGTGAACGGACCGGATAGCCGACCGGTCATCGATCGAACCGATCGGACCGGTCGATCCGGTCCGATTTTCAAAACAGAGAGAAATCCTCTTTAAAGATCAAGACATTTAAATAAATGTCAACCCTTCTGGAGTGTACTTGTTTTCTAGGGCAAGAACAAAGTCCAGGAAACTCTCAAGTCTATCTCCCAAGCATTTCTTACCCCAATCTTTCCACGGTGGGCATGCTCATCGAATACTAATTTGAAAACATAAAAATGAAATGAGACTTACTGAAATAACACAGAATTGAAGGTAAGGTGTCTCCATATACTGTAAGAAAGCCAAAACAAGCATTCGAAAAAAGCATAACAGCATAGTGCCAGTGTCCACCCTTAATGATGGTCATGAACCTATTTTCAAAATAAGAAAATTTCAATCAACCATGTTTAACCGGGCAATAACAGCAAAAAGGCAGTTGGCACCATAACAGGAACAGATGGCCAATTGAAGCACTGCACCAATAAGACCCCATAACCACACATGGCAAATGATGATGCACTTATTTTGTAATTTCTAAGGATAAATCTCCTACTGTGGGTGGACAAATAGTATTAACATGTTGGAAAAAAGTTCATATGCGGCAATCTGAACAAAGCATTCAAAGACGCCTGCCAAATTCACGTAAGTGTGAAACACCCTAGTGATATGATCTAGTTTGAATCTCAGAGGCTACTGCGATGACCTAATTTTCATCAAAGCTAGATCAGTTACTGGTTACACCAACTAAACAGAGATGTGAGCATCAATTAGGCTGAAATTCCTATTGACATTGTAGCAATATTACACTACAAGGAAATAAAAAATAGCGAAGAATTTAATACAATAAGACATGAACTTTTTATAAAGCCATGGAAAGTAAAACTTCAACCTCTTTTGATAAAAATGTCCGTCAGTGTGCCATCAGCGTATTCTGGAAGCTCTTGCTTGCTCAAGAAACATATCTGCAGAAGAATCATAATTCAATTAGATATGTCACGTAACGTTACCAATTAAATGAAATTATCTGCAATTTCACTATTGCCATGATCCCAACAAGTTCTTTATGCATGTGAATCTAAGTTCAAATTTATTGCATGAAGCACTTAACATCCATTTGCGAAATGAAGTGGAGACAGTAAAATGGACCTTGTTTCACTCTGCCAACAACTCCTCAAACCATGGATACCACATAAAGACGTGTTAATGGCACCATGACTGTTTATCCAGCAACCACCTAAGATGGCATTGCTCAAGACCATACTAACTCCGGTCCTTTCAAATAGAACATGTAGAGCTTTGCGATATGGTGAATTACAAGGAGTGCTCATTGGAAAGGACACTCTGCATGTCAAGGAGAAAAAATGACATACACAAAGCGGATACAACATATCACGAAGTCTTGGCACATAAGTGAAACACAGATTTCAAAACAACAACTTAAAAACATATTAGTAATCAAACACCCACCACATATACGCTGCGTAGATGTCAAAGTAAACTAATTTTCAGCTTGTTCGGTATCCGTGACTTCTTCCTCATTTTTCCTAGTACCAATAATGGTTAAAACAAACAAATTAGCTGCAAGCAAAGTACTAGCTATTGAGATATTAACATGTTTAACATTGTAATCAGCTTAAAAAACAGAACTGAGAAAACCCACAACAAGGGGAAAATCTAATTTTCATGGATGGTTTACATGTTGAGAGGTTCATACAAAGTACCAAACTGCAAATACCTGGTGTAATTCCATTAGTTCCTGGAGGCAGTTACTAAGAAGCATCTTCTTAATGCAAGCTTTCCTGCAAGTATAACCAAAGCTGAAGTACTTCTGACAACAAAAGTACCTTGGAAGGATAATGATATTAGATACCAAACCATCTAATTATAGTCTTTCATCATTAAGATCATCCACCAAAGACGAATAATAGCGAGGTAAAGGTAGAAATTTCTCATTAACAACAGAAAGTTGGAGATTGATATTCTAAGTAACTGGTTTTACAAATTACATGTCAACCCACAATATGCATAAAAGACGGAAATGCAAAGGAAAAAGAAAAGAACTATTATGTTATTTATTTCTCAAGCATATCTCTTTGTCTTCATACATCATTCTTAAGCATTTCAATGCCAGGTTAATCTATGTTAATGTCAAAAGATTCAAGTAATTAATCATTTGCCAACTTGCCGATTTGGTTACCTTATTTGTTAATATAATTAATGTATTTTATATGCTTTCCTATTTAGATAGTCAAACCTAAATTAAAAGAGCTGACAAATCTCCTCCTTTGTATATTCCTTATTTAGGTGGGGCTCCTTGTGTATATATGTAGACAAACTCTTCTCTAGTAAGACATACAAGTGTTATCACAGAAAATCCTTTGCATTAACATGGTATCAGAGCCCTTGATCTCTACATAGTCATCGTCGAGTTTTTTTTCCACCTTTTGGTTTCTTGTTCTTAGTCTAGTTTTTTTTTTCAATTCCTAGTTCCTAGTTCTTTAGCGATTCATTTTAATGGTAAAAACTACTCAGCTTGAGCATTCCACTTCAAGATATATGTCAAAGGAAGAGACCTATGGGGTCATGTTGATAGCAACAAACCTACTCCCAAGCAAGGTACGAATGAATATGCTATGTGGGAGGTTAGGGATGCACAAATTATGGCATGGATTCTGGGATCTGTAGAACCCGACATTGTTTTGCATCTTCAGCCTTTTAAAACTGCAGTTGAAATGAGGAATTACCTCAAGAAAATGTAAAGCTAGAAAAACGCGACTCGTAGACTCCAACTTGAACATGAACTATCCATGATTCATCAGGATAATATCTCTATTTCTTATTTTTACTCTAGCTTTATGAATCTTTAGTTTGAATATACTAATATAATCTATGCTACCTTACCTGCTGAAGGTCTCATTGTTGTCCTATCTGTTCATGAAACTGCTAAAAGGGATCAATTTCTCATGAAATTGAAATCTGAATTTGAGGGTATCAGGTCCAATCTTATGAACCAAGATCCGGTTCCCTCCTTGGATATATGCCTTAATGATCTACTACGAGAGGAGCAACGAATTGTCACTCAAGCAGCCATGGAACAACAAAGATCCACATCAATTTTAATAGCTTATGCAGCCCAAGGGAAGCCAAAAGGTAAGGATCCAAGGGCTATTCAATGTTTTTACTACAAAGTATTTGATCATTATGCCTCAAATTGTCCTAGAAAATTATGCAACTAATGCAAAAAAGATGGCCATATTATCAAGGAATACCCAATCTGACCTCCCAGGAAATCTGAAATAGCATTTATTGCCTCGGTTAGATATTTTAATGCTGGTGGTTCAGTGGATACAGCCTCATGAACACAAAATGTTCCTGCTCCTGCTCAAACTATAACACCTGAGATGGTACAGATGATTCTCTCTGCAATGTCCAGCCTAGGACTCTCCAGTAAACCCTAATCTACTTCATCCGCTTGGTTTTGTGATGTCAGGGCATCCAGTCATATGACAAATAATGCTCAAATCCTAACCAATGTAAAGAAATATTATGGAAATCTTGAAATTCATACTGCAGATGAAAATTTATTACCCATTACAGCCACTGGTGATATTTTTCCTTTAACAGACATTTTTGTCTCTCCAAATCTTGCCACTAACCTTGTTTCAGTTGGCTAGTTGGTTGACAATAACTATGTAATAGAATTTTCAAAAAATTCTGCAACAGTCGTTAGACAATCTTAGTTTCCCTTTCATGAAAATAATAAGCTAAAAGAAATAAAGTAGATCAAAAAAAGAAAAAGAAAAGAGTGTGTGTTAATAACTATTTTGCTGACCCAAAAAGGGTTAAAAATAGAGCTAGTAGCCAATTATGAGTTGTGATCTAGTTGAGTGGGGCATTCATCACAAATGTTTGTATTCGCGTCAAAAGGCTAGAATGATGCTCCAACTAAGCCAACTTAATAAATTAAACAAACATGGCCTAGTTGAGTAACTGGGGGTATTCATTACTAATGCTTTTCATCGCGTCAATCATGAAAGGATAACTTGGATAGTTAACCATTTAAATGATTGATAATTGTAAATGCACATCTATGAGTGACATAGGTTTAAAATTGAGTTGTTTATATCTTGATTGATGTGTATATTTATATTAAAGTACTTAGGTATAATGAAATAAGTTAACACATTGAACTTGTGATATAACTATTGTTTACGATTAAGTTGATTGCATAATGTTTCGAGTCAGTAGCCATCAATTTTGACATCATATGCATGTATGTTTTTATGTATTTGTGTTGTTTATATTTTTTATATTTGATTTTGCTTGGGGACAAGCAAAAGTTTAAGTATGAGGGAGTTCATAAGTGGCATTTGTACATACTTTTCTTAGGATAATTTGTTAGTTAATTGTGATAAATTTATTGTTTTTAACTTGTTTAGCTTATGTTTTGTCTTAGTTTCATATAATTGCATGAATAAGTATGAATGTATGTGAATATACATGAATGTGTGTGAATTAGGTCTTTAAGATTAGGTTTTGCATGAACTTTACATGGCATTATTGTGCGTCTTTTTCTTACATTATGTTGATATTAATTGCAAACATGATTAAGTGATTAGTTTTGTTGTTAATCAATAGGTTTGAAGGTGGTTTTGAGCGATGGAATGATAGAAGAATTAAAGAGAAAGCGAGTCATATGACCCAAAGGAAAGTTGGAATTTTCCTAGGTCGAACCACCACTAATGTTAAGCTTTTGCAAGATACAATTCTTATTGGATGTTTTCGTTTTTAATACAAAAGAAAGAGGAGATTGGTGAAATAACAGCCCAATTTGGATAAGAAATCAATAAGATATCACATATTGAATTCAAGACAGAAAGCAGAGTTTTCTGGAAAATTCCGACTGGCAACTTCCTCCTTCCTACGTTGTTTTAATCATTGAATGGGGTATAAAAACTCAATTTTAAACCTTAGAAAGAGGAGGTCGTGCAAGAAATTCAAGGGAGAGACAAGAACACATTTTTGAGAGAAAAACCAAGAGAATTCAAGGTGGAATCAAAGGATTTCAAAGAGACACAAAACTGCCACCATATAATTCCTGCTTTGCTCTTTAACATATAATCCTTACTTCTTCTCTGTTCTTGCTTCTTTGTTGTATTTTGTTAATTGAGAAGGATGTATGGACATGTTATGAACATGTTAGATGAGATTTTGATGGATTTCTAAGTAGTTTTTACGGTTGTTATTGCCTAAACTATATAGTACCTCACTTTATTTAATGTTATGGATGTGTTTGATGTTGTCTGATGTTTATGGTATATGGCTGTCCATACTTAGCTCACATTGAGATGTGGAGTTAAGAAATATGTTAACAAGTATCATAAGAGTGGGCTTACACCAAGAATACTCCATATATCAAGTTACCTTGTCATTTGGAGAGAGATCTTGAATGGAAAAGTGGCTGTCCAAAATCTGTTCATATCCTTTTAATGGTTAAGTGAAAAATGGGAAATGAGAGCTTACATAATTCATTTACTTCATTAAACAGTGCTTATTTGGTTCAAGTAATGAGAGTGAAAGAATCAAGACATTAGGAAATTTTGGACTAAACATAATGAACATTGCTGAAGTGAGAGAATATATAGTTAGGTAATAACAATCCTAAGTTGTTAAATTGATACTTTGATTCACCATTTTCTAAATTTGTGTTCTTACTTTTGTGATAACTCTAAAATGTGTATGTATGACTCTTAATTTTTATATTTTGGATCTTTCAAATCTAATTATTTAAGTTTCTTGAACAAAACAAAATTTGGATTATTTCAGTGACTAACCAATCCCTATGGGACGATACCTATCTATACTGCAATTTTTGATTTATGTACTTGCAGGATAAGGGGTTTTAATTTAAAATCTGAAAAATTACTGATCAAGCCACCTAATTGTATAAGGATCGTTGTGCTATCAGTCCTAGAGCGATGAAGAAAATAAAATTCCATTCTTCTACTTAACCTTCACTCTTTTTAATATTCAAAATTGAAGAGTTTTATATCACAAGTTTTGTGCAAGTTATTATTTCCATATCAAGCAAACTAAGATTTATCACTGGCTAAATGATATAAGAACAAAGAATAAGAAGCCTCTTCTTATTAACAATTTAAAGAATTATGTAGCAAACTAAGTACCAAGATTAACTTTCACCACACTTAACATACACCATGGGAAATAGATTTCAACTTTGCTTAAGTTATTAGAGATATTTTTCCTCTTTGAGAAACTGTAAGTCAAGGTTCGATTCATGGACTTCATCATTGGGTAATTGTAAGAATGAAGCCTTAGACTAAAAAATCAACAGACATTTTTATAATCTAAAAAGTTCTTTAAGGTTCCTATGGCTTAAACTCTTTTTAATATTTATAGGTAAAGTTCAAGTATTCTTCATTTAAGGCATATTCTTCATCAATAAATTCAATATTAATACTCCTTAAGGTATATATGATTCATGAATTGTCTAGACCAAGTGAAATTTAGGTACATTGATGCTTTTAAAACTATTTTATATATTGATTGGTGTCATCTGAAAATAAAATATAGTGACTAACTATTGACAACTGTTGGAAGGGATCCAAATGATATCATATATCCTTTAGCTTCGACTACTGTTAGAGTTGAGAATAATAAGAGTCAGAAATGTCTTTTAGGTTGTTTACTTGATGACATTGGTCGTAGTTACTTATACATGTTCTAAGGTATCTTTTAACTTGATGTTGAACTTCTCTTATTCATATGATGTAAGGCCTACAAAAATTGTTTGAACATGAGTATACCCACTTTGATCATCATTATTGTTTCAAGCATTTATGGGCAAACTTATAAAGGAAATATAAACTCTCTATTGTCACCAAAGATCATATGTATAGTATAGCTTTTGATTTTACTAAAAAGGATATGAAAAGTAATTGTTTAAGCTGGAGAGCATTAATAAAGGGGCACAGGACTAGATACAAAAAAGAAAAAGAAAAAGAGATGGTGTAAATATGCTTTTGAAAAAGATGTAAGAGTGAATTACTATTAAACAACATTACCAAATATTTCAATGCGTACATGAGAAATGTAAGGGACCAATTAATTTTAGCTTGCTTGAATGTCAAAACAAGAGTAATTATAAAAATATTCCATTAGAAGAAATAATGAATGGTAGCATACAATGATGATGTATGTCATGAAATTTTGTTAAATATAGAAAAGAAAAAAAGGGGTTTACTAATTATTTGGCACATTTTGTAGGGGATATGAAATTTAATGATTGAAGACTATATAAATGACCATCATATAGTTAACATTAAAATAAAAGATTACACTTATGGGAAATAGGATGCAATTTTAGCAATCATTTTGAACATCCTTATTTGCAATGTCTTTTGTATTTATAACCTTATGATAGCCTTATGCACAAATGTCTTTTAAGTTTAGGATCTTATGAAAAGTCTTGTATATGTTGTATTTATGATCATATTATAAGATATATACACAATGTCTTTTGTTTGGGCGTTATTAACATTTTAGTATAATGTTTCTTTTATTTATACAATATGTAGTGTGTAATGTCACTTTAGTATGGAACAGCTTTTTACGAATTTATATTTAAAAATTTACAATCTTATGACTTTAATAAATTTGAACAACTAATTACATATGGCACATATGAACATTGAAGTATAACATACATAATAAACAAAGCATCAATTCATTTTAATTAATTTACTAAAGCAGAAGGCATGTTTTACCTCTTAAGTTGGACACCATATTTAAGTTAGACCCTAACATTTTACAATGTTAAAATAAGACTTTAACATTTGGAAAACTAAATTATTTAGACCTAACATTGATAGCATATCAAAAATTTATTACTTACATTGATATGACATTTTCCTAATTTTAGAGGCCCAAGTAAGCCACGTTGACAACTTATGTGGGAATTTAGGATTTTAAGTCCCAACTTCCTAAATTACAACATTATTAACTTCTTTCTCTCCCTTTGTCTTTTTTTGTTACTTCTTTTTCTATCACTTATGATATTAAAGCAATCAAATTGATTTGATAGTGTTTACTTAGTCAAATACATGTTTAGATTGGAGACTTAAGATTTTTTTTGACTTTTTATTAAAAGAAAGGGGCAAAACTTCACCCTAGGCTTTTGACTTAACAATTCAATAACAAATTCCTTCATAAAAAATCTTGAAATTTAAGTATATGCCTCTAGTTAATAGCTTGACTATAAAATGTCGTAGATATCACTATTTTGCCCCACAATAAAGTCTAATTGCAAATGAAGTTGCTAAATAAAAAGTTTAGAGCAACTAGTACAAGGGACACTACTAAAGGACTATCAATTAGTATATACCAATCACTATATTCATCTTAAACTTCTAAGTCTATGTCATTGTTGCTATTGATTTTATTAGCCATATCCTCTGAGCCATTGCTAAGTGTTTATATGTTGCTCTAAAACTTCATCCTTGATATCTTTTTCTTTCAGATCCTTGATTCCATTTTCATTTACTAGGGGTACCTCCTAAATCATATTCCTGGGTTTTTGGCTTATATCCCTCTACTTCTATATTTTCATCAAATTTTGCTATTTCATTGTTATTGATATTGTCAGTACTTTCCATATCTAATAGTTTAAAACCTCAATCTTCCTTAGCTAAGATTCTCAATGATTTATTATATTTCTTATAGCTAATTTTATCCTTTATATAACTAAAATTTAGGGTTTAAAGGGCCACATAAGCTATCAATATAGCTTATGTGGACCCATATTAAAAATTTTCATATTAATATAAGTGACAAAACTTTGATAAATATTTAAGGTTTCATCAATTTAAGGTATAAGTGATATAATTTTTCAAACATTAAGGTTTTTTTAATAACGTAAAACATAATGATCTAATTTAAATTTTGGTAAAAATCTTAAGGGATAAAATGTACCTTTTACTATTTAGGATATAAGATTCATACATTTACTATCTATTATAACTAAGATGCATACATTTACTATCTACTATAACCAATCATATAAATCATCTATACATCTTCATTCCTATTTCCTATATGTACAGACTCCAGCAGCAATACTAGACATAATTAAGACAATATCATCAAAAACCACACCTAACTAAGTTTACTATTATCTCCCTTATATTTATTGCAAACCATTAACTTTTTCTTTTTCATTAAGCCATTTATAAGATCTAAACTTGTAATAAATGCTTCGACATGCCAAAGACGAAATTGCAATATTCTTTTCTTTACCATAAACAATGAGAATAGTTATCAACTTAGCAATAATGCTCTTTTCTTAAAAATAATTGACTATGCTTAGAGTTTATTTCATATTTCAAACATCTAAAGAACATCTTTTCAGCGTTTTTTGTTATCTAAGAAATCCACAAAGGAACCTTTAGTCCACACTTGCAATATGTATGGACACATTGCTGCACACCTACTATTGTACTATAAATGCTTATATAAAATAATACTCAATAACCCAACATTCAATATCTATAGTATACGTAAACATAATCAATATCGTAATATTTTGCCACAAGAGAGACACATACTTTAACATATATTAATTTATTTTTTATCTAATATTAACAATATTCATAAAACTTGAGTGCGCATAATTCATACATTACTTTTTGTTATCAAAATATCTTTTAAGATGATATCCACACATCACCTACAACATGGAAAGTATAATATTTTCTTTTAACATTGAATTATCCTCATTATGGTTGAATATGGTTAAAGAGACTTAAATCTCTTCTTTAGTAAAAACACTTATTTTTATTCCAAAGAATTTTTTTGATTATGAAGTATTTTACAGTCCCACCAACATTTGTCTACAAGGTTTTGTGACCTCATAACCACTATAAGACCTGCAAGAATTTCTTTACAAGCCATTATAAGACAAGTTCAAGTGCATTAAGGAAGTTAAAGTATCCAAATTAAATAAAAAACACAAGTAAATTCTTAAATCTAGGAAACATGATTGAAACGTTAACACCCTAGTAAACAAAAATCCTTAAATTGAAACCTTAACACTCCAACAAATTAAGACTATAGTTTATGGGAATATAGGGAATAATTGATGTTAAATAGGTAATAAATTCACAATATATACTTTTGATGTTATAATTAACGAGGATTTGGTTAAGTCCTCCATATTCAGAAGATCTGCCAAAGTTAAGAGCTCGTCTCGTGCATGCATAAAGAGGCAATCTCACAACTAGACTATTTCCCATAACCAAGTGTCATGTGTAAGCGTAAAATACATGACATCTATATATGTAGAGTTGTGTATATATAAAAGAAATGGCCATCTATTCAACATTGAGTGTTTTTATAATATTACATGACGATATCCTTTATGTGTTAAAATCAAGATAAGTGTTATGCCACGTAACACCAAATTAATAACTAAGATGTCATTGTTTCACTTTTCTCTGTTTGGCATTTCAACGAAGAATGACATCAATGATTACAGTTAATGTATAAACAAAAGTATATGGTGTAAATAATAGTTCCAAAAAATTAGGAATTGAAATGAAAAAGGTTTAAATCATAAAAGGGTCCAGTGTAATTAGCTCTACATGTATATATATATAGCGCTCAAAATTTTAAATAGCTAAATAATTATAAATAATGTGGATAAAATATTATCATTTTTAATATTATCTTCAATATTACTCATGTTATTCCTAAACTTAGAATCTTATTGACGATATTGAATTAACATATATAATAACTAATTATGATATATGTTAAAATATATTTTATATATCTAATTATTTAATTTTGGCATTTTTGATAATTAGATCTCTAAGATAATGAAAGTCTTTAAATTCAAATCAAGATAAGGTAGAAGATACATTAGGTTTGACTTGGATAAAAACAAAATCATGTAAAAGATATGGATGGGTTTACGATTATGTAAATGTAGAATTCTATGATGTGAAGACCTCTTGCATGATGAGATAAGCTTGCTTTTGGATGTGCTCACGATGGTGTATTGTTAAGGTTCTCTTTTTGATTATTTTCGTAAATTGATTATTGCCAAAAAAAGATTATTGTTGTATAGGTGGGTGAGTAGCAATCTTCCAATTGATTTCTTTAAGTAACCCACATCTTTATTCTTTGATGGGATTGTCTTATGTTGGCTGCAGTGATTGGTAGTAAGGAATGAAGTTGATTGTGAGTGGGTATTGTGTTTTTGGTTGATTGCATGATTTTCTACAACTGGGTATTCTTCCATCCTTAAATGACAATTGAAGTATGTCTTGGGTAATTTTGTGGCTGTCGTTTTTGGTGTTGGTGTGCGAAAATTTTAGAAGTTTTCGTGACATTGTAGCTGTTGTCTTTGTTGTTGGTTTGGTGCACAAATTTTCAACAAATTTTGTGGTTGTTGCAACTCTACTGGGTTAACATTTCAGTGATGAAACATTTGTGAATTTGAGACATCTTATGGTTACTATGTATGAGATGTTTTAGTGACTATATCGAAGATTCAAAGTAGATTTCTTTGTTGACAACTTTCTATTCTTTCGTTGATGAAGCAGCATATTTAGGGAAGTGGCTTTTTATCTCTAATGTTTTCGTTTATGTTGTTTAATCACTTGAGTTATTTATTTTGTTTCGTTATCATTAAACTTTGTTTGAGAAAATATTCTGTTGAGGTTAGTAGAGGAGGTTGTACTATTGGGTGTGAAATACTTTTACAGGTTGTGAGGATGAGGGACAGTATAAGGGTTGAATGGTGTCAGCTCAGTAAAGCCTTATATAAAACTATTGTCGTTGGTGAAAGTATTAAGCTAGGTGAAAAGTATTAAGCTAGGTGAGAACCCTACAAATGTAGGCAAGGTGTGTCGAACTGTGATAAGTGTAAATTGCATTGTGTTTTAAGGCATAGTTTGATATGTGTTTAGCCGTTAATTCGATCACTTGGCATGTGTTTATGTTTAAATTGTTTTATTTTGTGAGTTATTTGTGTTTTAAGTGTTTTATGGGTCAGTATAAGTCTTTAAGCTTAAATATTATATTTTTGGGGTATCTTGATGTGTTTGTTAGTGCTTCAGGGTAAATATTGCAGAGCGGAAGAGTTTCGGAGGGAAGCTGAGCCTCAACACAAGCCTATAATCATGGCAGGTAGGTTATGATCATAATAGAAGCTCCAGGTTTGGCCTACGATTATGACAGAAGCTCAGGGAATGGCCCATGATAGTGGCCTGCAGGGCCATGGTCGTGGCCTACATTGGGCAAACATGTAGACGCTAACAAACTTCATATTTTGAGGGATTTTTTAGACCTTTGGGGCCTCAAAAAATCTTGGGTTGCCCAAAATATAAAAGAGTATAAAAATAACATAAAGAGAAAGAGAAAAGGATAGCTTCCAAGCATCCACTGTTGAAACCCTAAAGTGAGAATTCTGAGAGAGAGAAAGAAGAAGAAGGAAGATGAAGAAAAGGAAGACGAAGCTGACTCGACGTGCTTTCCGGATCAAGAGGTTTTCCAACATTGTTGCCTTCTATCGTCTATTCCAAGTTGTATTTCCTTTTCGTTTTGATTTTATTTATATATAGAATTGAGATGGATAGTATGATGATAAGATTTGGAATATTGATAATGTTTTAAACTCTCCTTTGAGATTTTATTTTGATTTAATGATAATCTAGCCAATTGTGTTTATTGGATGAATGTTGTGATTTAATTACATTCTTTCATAATTTAGTAATAAACTGAGAGGGTGAACTAAATGAAATACGATTAAATCAGATTAATGAGAGTTAGGCAATTTAATAGAAACTGTGATATGGTAATTGTACAGAGAGATTTCGTGTGATGTTCCAATAGTTTTAATAGAGTGCTTCATATCTAATTAGGTTTTGGATAATTTGTGAATTGAGACATTGAAAATTCCATAATTTGATTAGGGTTCATAAATTCATGTGTCAAATGATTTTTGACAAATTAAAAACAAACAAGCGTTCAACGAAAGAACTTTTTCTATTGTGGTGTATGGATCACAGCATCTTACTGTGTACCTCAACACATGTTATGAATTCTATTGTTACGACTCTACATAAGACAAGAAAAAATTTGGGTATAGGTTACTTGGTTTCTGTCATTACTATGTACTATGGTGTGGATTGTAGTGGTCTAACTATCAACCTCCCTAATTTTCTAAATCACCATCATTGTGGCGTGTTGAAATTCTAAAGTTCCATAACATGGAACTTCAGGACATTAGTCAAAAAACGCATTTAAAGATCAGGGCTAGTCACGCAAGTTCTAACACAACGCCACCTCAACAGGCAAAAGAGGACTTGGCGAGCAAGGAGTCCGAAAAGGAAGAAGACATAAAAGAACCTAGCTGGAAGAAAGTGCTCGATACTATCTCCGCTAACATCAAAGCAATTCCTAACACACTTATGGAAAACTTTAGAACGATAAAGGAGATGGCCCGCACACAACAACTTAAAGTGTACAAATGCCACTGTCGAGACCATCCCTGCCTCCATCACCATAAGGTTTTGTTTCTAACCATTTTCTTTTAAATTTAGTCTTTACTTAGTATTTATTTTATTTCATGTTACTTCCTTCTAGGTGTATTTGTTATCTCATTCTCACATTAAGGACAAAGTGTTTTTAAAATGTAAGGAGGGTTATGTGTTTTGCTTTTAGGTTACATATTTGTGTTGGTTATTGTTTTGTTTGTTTAAGGACAAGCAAACATCTAAGTG
>JAOSBK010000205.1:22135154-22155920 GCA_027568895.1 Erythroxylum shatona | reverse complement strand
CGGCTACACTGGACCGCTATGCGGGAAAGTGTAGTACGTTCTGTTCACGGCTGCACAGGACCGCTATGCGGGAATGTACAGTACGTTCTGTTTTGAATCGACCCAAACCATTATGATGTGCCTATTGTGTTTTTGATTTCTGTTTATATTTGTGTGCATTCATGTTTTTGAATTTGTTCATGAATTGTGAAAAAAGGTGAGAATTTTGAGAAATGAGCAATTGAGGATTTTCAATCATGAAATATTGAAATTGTTTATGAATAATTTGAAAAGTTGAAAAATTTGAGAAATAAGCAATTTTCCAAATGTTCTACTGTGGAATTTTTATAAAATGACAACAGTTTGAAAAAAATGATTTTTGCTTATCATTCGATTTATAAACATGTTATCCACGAGCTGTCAAGCTCACCCCCCCTTCATCCCCATCTCCAGGTATCGAGCGGGAGATCGGATGAAAGAAAGTCAAGGCTTTTGTTCGATTTTGTTTGTCTGGTATTTTATGTATTTGGGATTTTTGGTATGTATATGGCTTGGAATGCCATTAATGGTTTGTAAGCATTTATTTAATGATGTATATGAATTATGAATTTATGTATGGAATTGAGTTATAAACTTGCGTATGATTATAGGATATGAATTGTGATTGTATATGAATATGATGGGTTTGTATTTGGATTGAATTATGAATTGTGTATATTGAATTGAGGCATAAATGGGATTGAATGTGATATGGATTCTGGACGGGAGGTCCGACGATATTGATTTGTGATTGAGAATTATTGAAGTGTCTTAGGTATAGAATTGTGTTTGTTTATACTGGGATTCCGGACAGGAAGTCCGATGAATTGTGTGGATTGGTTTGGTATATAGAAGTGCGTTTAAAACAATTTGCAGATTTTTGGGATTTTTAAAAAACAGTCGTTATGCTGCCAAATTTTTGGTTCAAATAAAGATAGAATGAAATAAGAATTGGTTAAAAGATGAATTTTAGGATATGTATGAATGTATAAGAAGATTATTATGAATTGAGATTTGCATGAGGATGAATTTCCAAAGGGGAAATTGTTTTGTTTTGAATGAGATTGAATAAAGATGAAGATAAGAAAAAGGAAAAAATTTACACCGATTCAAATAGGTTTAGTCTAAGGTTTCCAATGCGACCCTTTTGTTTTTGTTTAAAAGTTTGAGTTCTCGGATGTCGAAAATTTGTTCAGTTCGAATTGATTCGTTTGTTTGCTTTGCTTTCGATTCGTATTCGATTTGCTTCAATTCGTTCGCTTTGATTTCGTTTGTTCATTTGTGTTGCTTCTGTCCCATTTTAGTTGCGGATCCGTTCTTTCGAGTTCCGCCTTATGTTTCTGCTTCGGTTTCTTTCGCGTTACGATTCGATTTCACTTTTGCTTTTGTTTTCGCTTTCCGCCACTTCGTTTTCGTTTCCGTCTTTCGTTTTTCCGGTTGGGGTCCGGTTCTGAAATCGGGTCCCAACATTGGATGTGGTTACTATTACAAATTGTCTCTCTTCTCAACCAGCGTCTAGAAGACCTGTTCTTACAGTTGTATTGGGAATTTGTATTTATTCACTTTGGAGAGAATGGAACCTTCGACGATTGCAGATCAAATCTTTGACAAAAGAAAGCTTGATTTCTTTGATAATATATGATATTTGTGAGATTGTTTTGTCAAAGAATCTCCATTTATCATGCAGCTCTAATCTTTGCACAACTTTACATATCTAAAAATTTGTTCAAGTTGATTCTCGACGGTGGGCCTTCTGCAGATGTTGCTGGTTTTTGTCATTGGTATGCAGTGCTAATCTTTTGCAAAGAGGATTTCTGTTGAACGAAGCATAATGACGCTACAGAACTCTTCAATTTCATATATTATGTGTTGTAATAGTTTCTTTTGCTGGTTTGTTTGTTAAGGACTCCTTCTTATCTTACGCCTATGTACTTTAATTCTTCTTTCATTTATTCAATTTTCTATTTTCAAAACAAAGATGAGATAAAAAAAATGAAAATACCTCATAATTAAAGGTCCAATTCATTTATAGTTGTTCGAAAAGAATATGTAAATTCTATGTTGTCAAGTTGCACTTTAATGAATAAGCATGAAGTTATTTAGTGAAGGGTATTGATTCTAACTCCAACCCTTGTTCTATCACTTCCTATATATACTATAATTTAATTTTAGTATAATTTTTTGAAATTAAAAATGAACAAAGATACAACTAATGAATGATTATGTTGTGAATAAAAAAGTAACATGATATCTGTTTTAATTTGAACTAAAAATTAGTGTATCAATTTTCTCGTAACAAATTTAGTTGACTTTAGATAACTTTGTTATTTGTTACGTTGGACAGCACATTTAGCTAATATTTGACAGTATGTCCAAATATGTTCTACCTTGTGAAGTTTATTTATATATTATTTTGTTTATAAGTTATAAGGAATGTTGAAACTATGATTAATATTTTTTTTAGAAATACAATTTGATGATATTTATATAATTTTACTTATATAATGAATTAATAATATTTTTATGATTTAATTTGATAATAATAACCAAATAATACAAAGCATGACAAATTGCTCAAATGTTATAGATTATGAAAAAAGTTGCAAAAAAATTTTGGCAACATTTTTATATACTCATATTTAAAAGAATTTACTTATGAAATTAGAAAAAACCGTGACAAATCATATATCAATGTGAATGTATAAAAAGTAGCCAAAATACTAATATTTGATATTTGATTACGTGTTTATAGTATTTTAGGTATAAAAAATTCGTAGTTAATAATATTTGTCTATGATTTGGGGTAACGATGCATCTATTTTTTTTGTTAAGAAGAATTGACGATGTTTTATGCAATAAAATAGAAACCTGACAAATAATTATGTGCGATATTTTAATAACAAATTGACTACATAGTCTAATTTGTTGTAATGATATTTTCAAATTGAGTCGAGTCAAAAAATTGGACTAGATTAAAAAACTTGGTCCATATCACTTTATTTTAATTGGTTGCTAGATTTGACACATTAAAAATTCTGTTAATTAGTTTTACAGAAGCCAACTTTAGGGAGCTTTAAACTGCATGAATTTTTTTGGTTCAGTTTTTGTCTTTTACCCTGTAATTAACGATATATATCACTGGGATTGAAGATCAAGTGCATGAACAAAAACATGACATGCTCTTAGGCATCTCAAAGGCCACGGTGCATTATTTTGGTACTAACTTGTTGAAGTATATTTTTAATCACGACTGAATTCTTTTCTTTGGGCTTAAGCTGCGTATCAGAGTTGTTGACCTTTGTCTAAAAAAGATAAGGCAAGTGGCCGAAAAGACAGTAATGAAGTAGCCAAGCCAACACATGACACATGCATAGCATTCCTTTCCCATCTTCTATATTATATTTATATATTTCAAGTGTTTAGTTTCGACACAAACTAGCTTCATAAAAGACTCTAATGAAGACTTTGATCACCACATTATATAATTAATTAAAAGTTACATTCGAAAACCAACTTTCATGCTCAAATTTGGAATGTTTCCAGTGTAATTACAGCAAAGGTTTGCAAGGGAAACGAGAAAACCTGAAGAAAGAGCACAAAATACACGAAAACCACAATGTTGAGTTGCGTAACTTAGAAATACTCAAAAGAGTGAATAACCAAAGTCGTCGTAAGGGAAATTGGGTGGAGAGCATGAAACTGAACTAGTAGATAGACCAGTACCATCAGCGATTGGATACAGAGCTGCCATGCATGCATCGTCCACCATTAGTTGGCTAGTGATCATTGACGAGAGATCACCGGAGTTTAACTGAAATCCCTGATGATTTCCATAGCTCCCCTCGTTGAGTTCTTGATAGGACGGCAAGTTTTCATGGGCACAACCCTTAGTCGTTGACATGCTTGTAGTATCTGATGTAACTGAATAATTATTTTCTGGTGACTCATGTTCATTGATGTAACTTGAAGCACTCAACTTACTGGTTTTGGAGCTTGTTTTTGAGGGACTAGAAGGTGGTCTCAAGCAGTTGTCAGGGACAATGCAGCCTAGGTAACCAGAGTTCGAATCCTCCTGTGAGAAGAAAAAACTATTATCATTTGCGGACCCATCAGATGTTTCTGTGCAGATTTCACGACTTGACTGATTCGAAGTCTCATTCTGATAAACTTCAAGCATGGCTGGACTGTTCTGATTAATGGGTTGTTTCTCTGTTTGAGTAGCGTTAACAAGAAACTGTATTGGTGGCAAGAAAGCCTGAACATCGAAAGGAGTAAGCAGAGGATTAAAAGGACTACTGTTTTCAGAGTACACAAAGTTGGTTCTAGCTTGTGTGCCTTTCATAGAAAGGGCAGCTCTGTCATAAGCAAGAGCAGCTTCTTGAGCTGTGTCAAAAGTGCCAAGCCAGTGTCTTTCTTTGGTTGTTGGGTCTCTAATTTCAGCAGCATATCGACCCCAAGGTCGCCGTCTAACTCCAAGAAACCTCCCAGGTTCTGCTTGCTTTCGACGACCTCTTCTGTCGCCAGGTTGTGGTGGTGAGGTGTTTCGCTGGATGAGAGCAAAACCAGTGTTAGTCTCAACGGTTTCATATCTATTGAAGGGCTTGTCTAAGGTTTTAGAGGTGGACATTGTTATTAGTAGAAGTATAGGGAATGAGGTTTAGCCAGCAGTGGAAGTGTTATAACAGAAAAGAAAGCGATTGACCAGGAAGAAGGTAAGTGAGTCTAGATTTTGTGTGATGTGGTATGGTATGGTATGGGGGGAGTAGTAGGCCAAGTCTTTATAAAGAGACCACTGACATGGATATCGGAGAAGGAAAAGGACATTGTGGAGATGTGAAGACTATTCATCCACTTTTTAGATCCTACTTTTTTCTTATCTTTTCATGCCCTATGCTACTAACAAACAGTCAATGGTTCAGTCCAACTCCACGACCTTAATTATCCTTTGTGAGGAAACACGAGTGAGTTAAGAACAGATTCGAACTTCAGTAATTAGAGATGCTGGGCTCTTGGAAAAATGGTTAATTAAATTGTAGGTATTCATCTTACTTACACAAGAATGAGGTTAACATTACATCAGATAAATGCAAGCAAATACCGGTTTTCCAATTAACACTTCACGTGTAGGGGCAAGTTGAAGTTGAAGTGGCTAGCCATTCTACTTGAAAAAGTGTCACCCTATAGCTTAAGGAAGTTATTATATCCTCAATACTCCTCATAGCTAAAGGGCGCCTACATAGGAATGTCAGATTGAGATTAATTATTTGTTCCCAGATAGATTTCCATTAGAGCAAAAACCAGAAGAGGAAACCGTGTGGTTTTCCTGGCCTGTAGAGTCTATCCTAGAAAGTCTCAAAACATTTGAATTTGAAAGTTCTAACTTTTGGCATGTCTTGTAGTAACTCCATTGTGCACATGTGAATCCGCATTTTCTGCAAAATTAATCAGCGAAGTTACTTGTAAACTCTTGTCTGCTTCATGATTTTTCAAAGGGAGTAGTTAAGATTATATTGTCTGTAATTAAACAAAACAAAGTTGTCCTTAAGCACTAAAGAATTAGGATATTAATCTAGTTAGGCTCTCATGTCTACTTTCATTGGAACAACTGCATCAAATACGGAAGTCAAAGTTGAGGCTTTATTTTCTGTTGTCCGATCCGATAATACAACTTTCACATGTTCATCGCTTGAATGTTAAAATTGCTTGTGAATGAGTTTAGCCATTGGCACAATTTTTCTTTCTTTCTATATGCTATATATGGTATGCATGTAGTTGTGTTAATAGAGATTGGTTAGAAATGTCAAAGACAGTAGTGCTTTTATTAGTCTTTGCTTAACAGAATATACATTCTTTAAAGTTTTTGAGAGCAGAACAGACCAAGTCCACTTAATTGTAATCTATTCAGGGAAACACTGTAACCTGTCAGCTAAATTGTAATGCCATACCTACACATACACTAAATGGATCACAGTTGTCCACGTCCAGTATATCTGTAGAGTTAAAATAAGTAGATTTGAATTATTCTCATATTTGAATACCTCAAACTGATATGATACTGTACGCTCCAAGCTTTTTTTGGTTATATGGTAGAAATTAAGTTGCGTACGATGAGAATTATCTTCTCAATACCTAAAAATCTTTGTTCAAGAAAAATTTGATGAGACGCAGGTCGTAAGTATCATACAGAGGGCTGGGCATTGCATATGCAAAGTCCAAGTTCCTGGAAAACTGCACTTTTTGCAAGCTCTTTCCAAAAGAATTCGGCAAAAGTACTAGGGATTATGGGGCTTGAATCTCCCATCTCCAAAAAGTAAGTAAAAAAGGCTTGTAGTCAAAAGGGCAATCACAAGCTTAAAGAACATTGTAAAGCAGTGCCAATTAAACTGCCCAAACAAAAGCTATAATTAAGTGTGGGGGCACTATAGACACATCCAATTACCACTTTCAACAGGGAAAATGCCATGATGAACCCACAGAGTCTAAATGGCATTGGGAATGGCATAAACTAATCATATATTCATACCCAAAAAAAAAAAGGGTCAATGCCCTTTTCTCTTGTTGTAAGCATTTCTCAATTCTAAACAATGCTAAACCATGGCCAGTACAAGCCGTCTAATGGACCCAATAAATTAACAATCAAAGGAACGCTGGAGTTAAAACATTTGGAAAAAGATAATGGGATAAAGCATCGTGTAATGTTATATAAAATAGAAATCATAGTTCCTTTCTTTTAAGGTTGCGAAAACATATGGCTATAGGATATATGTCCCTTGACTCTTCCACTAAAGATATGAAGAAGCTCCAAAGATCAGTTGTGTTATCTTTATTGAACCAAGTCCATGCACAGATGGTATCTTCGTGACGCGCTCATGAAGACCCTCAAACATAGAATTGAGAGCTTAAGTGGTTCTTGATCAATGGCAGTAAAAATATAGTGTTGGTCAGGTGGACAAGTCTTCCGACTATGGAGCGAGGAGAGGAGAGCTTCTCGAAATGCAAGGAAAGTGGATTACTTACCGGTGTTGACAGGAATTTTATGGAGTGTGTAGGTCAAAAATGAAAGACATTTTTATTTTAGTAGTTGCCTACTTGCCTTGCCTGAGTTAGTCAGAGCTCAGAATGAGAATTTTGCACACTTCCCAACACACAGCACACAACACAACTCTCCCTTTTTCTCCCGGGATTTAGGGTGTGTCTTTGAACAGAGACTTTGCTTTTCAAGATTTTTTAAAGCTATTTCTAATGAATTCTTTTTTATTTTAAAACTGGACACTGGACACTGGACACTGGACACTGGACACTTCACCTGCATTACAATTGCATTACATGCATAGACAACGATGTTACTTCACTTAGGGTTAGGTTACTATTCGCTGTTGCTAGCAGTAGTGCTACAGTTGGAAACGTAATCATCGTCTGATGAGGGTGATCATGATGAAATGTGGGCCCCACACGTCAAAGATGGCGTGTCGAAGATCTGGACATGAGATGGATACGAGGTTGGTGTGCGGTGGATGTAATTGTAAGGCGTGGATATGGGGTAACAGTGAAATCGAATCTTATGTACGAGACTTTTCGAGGTCAAAGATTCAATAGATTAGATTAGCCGAGGTCTGCCCCTTGTCCTCAATTACATAGATTGGACGGTCGAGGTTTGTCCTTTGTCCTCAACAGAGAGGGCACACTCCATTCCTCAACTTGGATGGCACCAATCAATCATAGAAAATCTTCTTTCTTCTTCTTCTCCCTTCTCAGGAATAGGGATTGTAATTATTAATAATTTAAATACATTCAGGAAATAAAACATGAAAACTAGTTTGCGCCCTTAATTCCGTTTCTTTCCACGTCCTTGGGAATGCACCTTCTAAAATATGTTGCGTAATGAAATTAAAGAGATGGTCTAATTAGTACAAGGAATTTCTTAATGTGGCAAGCAAGATGGCATGGGTATAACAGAGTAGAAGGCCTTTTTAGCTCTCTGCTATTTGAATCTGATATACACATCTGCCAAACAAACAGACAACCATATCCCTGCTCTTCATGACTCACCTGCTGCTATCTCAATCACATAAACATCAGCCAAACCAACAGCTACATCATTTCATCATTGCTTCATTAACTCAACTGCCGTTGTTGAGGCTAACCGATCTCAATCTCCAGGATGTACGTACTTTTAGTAGTAGCAACCACGCAAACTTCCCAACAACAAGGCAAAGCTCATCAATCTCGAGCTATTTTGTACCACCAATCTCCTTGACCTAGAATTCCAGGAAACTAAAGAACAAAAGTTCAACCAAGAACTGATTTGTTGCAATCATCGTCATCAAAGCACAATGATATCAAACATACGGAGTGCACTAATTACTCATAGTTTTCTTAGTTTCTCCAAGTAATCAAGAAGGTAAGGGTATCATTTCATCATCATAGTTTCCTACCACATCTAGTCTATAATATTTCCCTAAAATCAAGGTAGTTGCTCTAAATTATACCTGCTGGAATTTATATTATTCCCGCTGAGGCCATTTCATTGAACCAAACGGCCCCTTCTTAGTATTTGATGAACCAGAACCCTGAGGAGAGTCGTTCCACACCATTTCCATCTGGCATTTAATAATAAAAAAAAAAAAAGAAGAAACAGCAGCTTACCAGTGGATTATACCAACAACGAAGAACCAACAAAATAGCTCCAACATTGAACCTCAAAGTGTAAATTGATGGCAAAAACTACGTGGTTTTCAGACTAACACCTCGTGACTGGAAATAGCTTGCAGACACAACAGTCAATATGACCACATAAATGGCCCACAAAGCATTTGTTTTCCACATTTTTGGCCAGAACATTACTCCATGCAGGCATCATCAATGCATTCTGGCATTTCATGTTTTAACACTTGCATCGTATAGTGTCCTACTATCTAGAGTTTATCATCTAAAGATTGGACAAAATTGAATTTACCACGTATGCCACATACGTACCTCTCCAACAATCACTGTGTCACCTTCCTTCACACCTAGTTTCATGAGAGACTTGTTCACGCCACAAGCTTCCAGTACATGTTGGAATCTTCTCTCAGAATCTATGTATCTGTTAAAAGCAATGCATCCAGTACTTCAGCATTAAGCACTAAAGACAGTCAAGAGAAAAAGATTGCCATATAACACCATTATCTGATAATCCATCAAACAGAACATTTAATAAACCAACTCAAATAATGACGTATGAAATATGAGTAACATCTGATGTGTAGATTAATCACAGGAGTTGCTTTGAGTTTTATGGCTGTGACTAATTAAATACCTTGTAAGATTGTGCTAAAATATGGCCAATATGTTCAATTGGTTAAAGATTTCATGTTCAAAGAGTTATCATAGGCCCATGACCAGGTTCATATATAGTAAAAGGGGTAAGAGGGCCCAAGAGGACTTAGCCCATCTGAAAGGGAATTAGAGACAGTTGCAGGAGGGGTTTTACAATATGGTTGTTATGATTTTTCACCTTTTATTCTGTTATTTTGTCTATTGTGTGCGTGTGTGTTTTGAGCGGATGAGCTGGCAGTAAGTTTTAGGTGTGTAGGTTGCTAGAATATATAAGCAGCACGTGTGTCTGCTGGGGGGTCAATGTGAGGAATTTTCTCTATTTGGAGTAAGAGAGGCAGCCTCTTTAAAGCTGCTTGGGACCCATCATGTTTAGTATTAGTTCAAGCAGCTAGTGCAGGTACAAATAAAATTAATGCAGATTTTTTCCTGCAGCAGAGAGCACCTCAAGAAAATCAATTAGATGCATGTTAACAGATAACAGGAAAACTATTCTTTTATCCTTTTCTGTTGGAATAGACACAAGAAAAATTAGTGTTTGAGCTTCAGTTTCTCAGCTGTCTTGGACAGCTAAAGGGGAAAGATGGTGTGAAAATATCCTTACAATCTGTAGAATTAATGAGGAAATTAAACTGTAACCATGGATTCAATCTCCAGTGCTTTCATATATTCCATAGGGCCCAGAGAGCCTAGTGACAGAGAATTTGTAGCCCGTCAACCCTCAGATCAATTAAATTGGTCAACAAATATCCTGTAAATGATCCTACTTCCTGATTTCCCAACCATAGTTCATGAAGAAAAGAATCAAAAACAATCACTTGTTTGAAAATCCAGTACAATGGATATCTTCAACCTTGGGTGTACATATTGAAATCCATTTCACCTGGACAAGCACTATAGCTTTAACTCGCACTAGTTTACTAGGCAAGAAGCACTCTGATCAATAGAGAAGATATGCATGAAAATGGACTTTCAAAAGAAGTTGTTTTGCCACATTACTGATTTAACAATAAGAAAGGTGATGACCAGAAATTTGTAACATACCGCCAATTTGTCATTTGAACAAAGCGTTGCAATCCCAATCCAGTTACATGCCAAGTTCTGGAGCTACTATCATGAGAGATCTCAAAATCATCGATCCGTGCTCTTCGCTGCTTCTGTACCATATCAGCTACATGATTCAAGTTTGCTGAATTTGTGCAACCTAATTAATGTAATTATCTGATAAGGATTGTCATTTAAAGAGTGCAAAAAGACAATTCAAGCATCTAGAAAAATTGCCACACGGAAGCTAAAGAACCAACTGAAGTAAACGTATGACCTTCAAATTCCTTGTTGGCTTCTTTACTTTTTCTTAAAAGCTCATATGCAGCTCTTATCACCTTATTAATTCCTTCTCTCTTTATAGCACTCATACAGAAGGGCTCAACCCCTCGAGCTTGTAGCTTTTCCTTAAATGACAACCAACTTTCATATGCATCAGGAAGGTCTATTTTATTGTAGGCAACTATATATGGCTTCTCAGTAAGTTCAGGACTGAACAATTCCAGCTCAAGGCGAACAGCATCAAACTCAAGTTCCGGTTGCAGCGAAGAGCCATCAACAACATGTACCTAGGAATTCAAAAGGATGGAGATTCTTATTTCAAAGAACCATGTGAAATGCAAAGGATGAACTCTAACGTAGCATCCATTTTGAAAGCATAAGAATAAGGTAAAGCCATGAAAAACAACAAAAAGAGAGTAAGAGACAAAGAGCAAGTCCTTGTAAATCATGCTGTTAGCATCATTGCCAAAATCCCCTATTAACTCTGAAAATTCTATAATCGCTTGAACAATGTCATTAGAAGTTGCATGATAGGACAATTTAATCATGCAGAGTCTGCAAGTCAAAATTTCAGTGAACCTAAGAATTTATTGCAACTGTGATCTTATCATTTAGTTTCAATATTTTTTATAAGAGCAAGACAAGTAAAAATAACGTGGCAGCTAGAAAATATGCTAGAAAAGAAAAATAACTAAGAAGAAAGGGCTTTTGATTCTGGCCATAAAGTAAGATACTTAAATACCACAACAAGAACAGTTTGTGACTAGTTTCATTACAATGATCAAAATCAATACCAGGGCAGAACACCTTTCTGTATGCCGCAGAAATTCATGGCCTAAACCAAAACCCCTGTGAGCTCCTTCAAGTAATCCAGGCAGGTCTGCTACTACCATTGTGGAATCATAGTCGAAAGAAACTACACCAAGGTTAGGAAGTAATGTAGTAAATGGGTAATTGGCTATTTGAGGCTGTGCAGCACTGATCACGCTCAAAAGTGTGCTTTTCCCAGCATTAGGAGCACCGACTATCCCAACATCAGCAACAAGCTTCAGCTCCAGCTCCAACCACCTGACCATGACAACCATTATTTCCAATATACGAACATCAAAAGAAATGCTCCTCAAATACCAGACCTCCACCTGTGCTCCACTCACCATGAAACAGTACATGTTCTTAATCCTTTAATTCAGAAAGAAAAAAACATCACAAACTTAAACACAAGAGAATAGTAAGTCAAATTTTTTTAATAAAATGTGCTACCTCGTGATAGTTCTCATCATAACCCAAGTAAACAACTCTATTTATAAACACCAAAAAAGCCACGCCAAAGTAATCTTTCAGATATAAGGAAAACAATTAGATCAATTCCAACACTCCTAATGAAAAACATGAAAAAAGGGATATCATACCAGCTCCTACCATTACAATCATGCTCCAGAACAATCACTAACCACCGACATGAGCACATTGTAAACGATTAAGCACTCACATTTCAGGACCCTCTTCGCCATTTTCAGCAATCCTAGGCACCTTGTTGCTCCCACTCTTAAACGCCGCATTCCCTCTACCACCCCTCCCACCAGGCAACAGCAAAGCCCGCTGTCCCGGATACAACAACTCCAGCAACACCTCCTCCCGCCCCGCCTCCCGGACCACCGTGCCTGGTGCAACCTTCACCACCACATCCTCACCCTTCGCCCCAATCTGCATCATCCCCTGCCCATGCGCCCCTCTCCCTGCCCGAAAATGCACCCCATTTCTAAACGGCAGAAGCGAATTCATCGAACCGTCCACTTCCAAATACACATTTCCTCCTCTCCCTCCGTCGCCTCCCGATGGTCCCCCCATCGGCACAAACTTCTCCCGTCGGAATGCCACCACTCCGTTCCCGCCGTCGCCGGCTTTCACGTAGATTTTCGCGCTGTCGAAGCATCTCATTACCGCAGGAACTCCTTTCTCCTTCACTCCTTCAATCTCTCCTCCTTCTTCTTCACCAAAGCCATTTCCTTCGTAAACATTTACAGTTCCGCCATTCACAGTTTCATAATCAGCCTCTTCTTCCTCTTCGTCAAAATCGGAACCAACTCCAAATGCCTGAAAACGCCCATAATCTCCATGTAAATTAAATTCCAAGCTATTCTCCGATTCTTCTCTTTTTTCGATACTAGAACGATATACTTCAGTCTCGGCTTCCATCTTCACGACGCCGGAATCGGAAAGCTTGACCTCTTTGGACGACGACTGAGGAGAGTAACCGAGGAGAGGCACCGTGAAGTCTTCTCTCGGAGGTAAGCGAGTGTAGGTGGTGGCTTCGCCGCCTGTTAGTGTGACCAAAGATGGTGTAGACTTGTGCTTAGCCCTTTGAGGCTTCAATTTAGTATTGCGGTTAAATTTAGAATTTTTGGAGTTATGGTTAGGGTTTTGCCTATTGGAGCGAGCAAGAGCTTGTGGAGGAAAGGAGCTGGTTATGGATATGGAAGCCATCTTCGCCGGTAACGTTACAGTCAAAAAGAAACCTTTGAAAAATCCTTTTTAAGTTCTCAGATTCATTATTTAAATCATTTTCTAAAAATCTAAATTCAACCTCCTCAAGTCAAGTGAACTTAAAAGTTTTTCCTTTAAATAACCTATGGTTCTTAACTTCTTATTGGATAATCATTTATCACTCAGCTCTGACTCAGACATGCTATGTTAGAAGTGGTTGTCAAAACCAAGGTTCTTGCTCGGGGGTTTAGATTGAAACAGAGATATTATCTTTGGTGAAGAGTGAAAGCTGCATCTATCCTTTTATTTGTATACATACATCTGATAATATGGAACTATATCAGATGTTTTACCTTATGAAAAACTATAGTGATTATAAGTTGTACATTAACGCCAAAAGGTTAATGTGCACATACATGTTCCTTTTTTCTTTCTTCTTTTTACATGCTTGTATTCTAAATAAGCTAACAATATTTTTTTTTCGTGTGTTTGATGGCCAAGAGGATAATCTAGTAAATAAGTTAGCTGAAAATGTCGTTCGATTATGTAGTTTCAATGGATCCTAGAACCTTCCTCCGTCAGTTTATGTCCTAGAATTAATCGGTTGGTTATAACTTAGTGACAAAAATAATTTAAAGGCATTTTTTATTTTAAACATATTTAGATATACATGATAAAGTTTATGTGATAATTACACATTGTAAATAAAACTATAATGAGATTGTAATTATGATATTCATATTATATTTATGTATTATTTCAAAATTATTTATAGTAATTATTATATTAAGATTGGACATTAATAGAATGTAAAAAAAACAAGCACTCAATATATATTTCGTTATAAAGAAAGCGTCAATCTCATAGGCTAAAGTATATAGATACCTAAACAAATGTGTGAGTGCTTGTTGAAGATTAAGTTCACTGAACTAACCTCATATAAGAAATTCATTTGGAATATTACTTGTATGTCTATAGAAATTCTCATTATGATGGTTGTATAAGTGATCCGTTGACTTGAGATCTCCAAAGTTATCTTGTATAGAGATTGTTATGTTTTAATACTACTTATGACTAGTTAAGGTAGTTCAGTCAGTAGTCATTAGATATAGCATCAACTACATGGAGACAGTTGAGTGCTAAAAATATGATTCATCTCTCTAAAGTAATTAGGGAGAATATTTCATTGTTCTCGATTAATATTAATTTGGAAAACCCTTGACCATGAAAAATTGATTGTAACGCCCAACATATACCCTAAAAGCATTATAGTATGTCTAGGGTGTATTAAGAAGTGAGCATATCGAATTAAGTACATCTAAGTATAATAAGAGATATAATGGTACGTAATGTAAAAGACATGGGTAAAATGGATAATTTGTTTATTTCGGAATGGACATACATACTTAAACGTGAAATATGTATAGGAATTTTTGATAGGTTTGCTTGTATTATGAGCATGATGTGAGTGGAATTAATAAAAGAAGTATTCCATAAGTAAATGAGATGTTTTTGATTAAATTGGATGTATTTTTGTATTGCTCTTACATGATAACATCGAAGTTAGTTGATTTGGGATGTGTACCTCGCTAAATAGATAGGTTCCAATTAATAAAATTTTGTAATTTGGTCATATCTTGTCCTATAGACCTCCAAACTGGATAATTTCAGTTTTAGATTAAACTAGAGATATAGGTCTAAAATTTTCATGAAGGAACCAAAGTATGATTATACCTCTAACAACATGTTTGGTTCAATGGAATAAGTATTCTATTCCTGGCATATTCTTAAAGCTTACTTAAGCTTGTGTTTGGTTAGAAAAAAATCACAGAATAACTAAGCCTAGGATTTGATATTTTTAAACTTTCAGGAATAAGTAAAAACCATCCCCACCTATCTTTATGTATTTCAAGAATAAGCCATTTTATTCAGGACATTTTTCCTTCTCATTCCCATGTTTCTTCTTCATTTTTATGGAGCCTCTAGAAACTTCTTCATTTTATCATTCACCCCCACATTCACCACTTCTTCATTTTCACTCTCTCAACCTCAAGATTCTATTCTCTAGAAACTTCACTCTTTATTCAAGTCAACCTAGCCTTTTACCATCTGTCTTCTCTTCAGGGTAAGTTATTCCTATTGTTTCGATTGGGTAATGAGTTTTTGTTGTTGTGTTTCGATTGGGTGAGGGGTTTTGTAGATGGAGTTATGGTTTTGTTTTTTTTCGATTGGGCGAGGGATTAGGTTTTACTGATTTTGTAACTTTGATCTTTAAGTAAAGAGGAAAAAAAGAAAGAAAAAGCCTATCTAGTGTTCTCATGGTGAAAATTTAGTAAAAATGCATATATGAATCAAGTCTTGTTAGTTAACTGTTAGTCAGAAAAAGTTAATACAAGAGTTCTTCATGGAATTGGAATAATTATGTTAGTATGTCCGTAAGAACCCTAAATCATTATGATTTGTATTCTCTTTTTGCTTTGGTTGACGGATTATTAAAAATGGTTTTACTTATCATGAGTAACCAAGAAAAATTAACTTCAGGCTAAAAGAGAAAGGTACTTAAAATATGAAAATAAAGTAATAATATTCTATGACTTTTGACACGAAAATGCACTAACATTTGCATGACAAACTGAATTTCAATTACAAAGTCTTCTCTTTCCAAATTTCATTTGAATTTGGAGAGATTACTGGATTTTAACTTTCATGGTAAGGAGCAATGAAATTACATAAGGTTTGAAGTGATGCAAATAAAAGAATCGACTATATACGAAAAATGCTTTTGTCTCCTTTTTGTGTTTAGAAGTTCAAATTATGCTATAAGTAACCCTCTTTCTTAAAACCTGCTATAAAGAAAGACGATTTCTTTCTTTTCTCTTTTGCAGCTACTTTAAAACGTGTTTCTAGCATTGAAGCCCTCCAATTAGCTACAAGGTATGCCCATTCTTGTAGTTTTAAGTTTGTCCAACATTTTGTCTAAAATTGGAACAACTTTTAACTGAATAATGTGATTTTAGCTTGTTGCTTTTCTTAAGATCAATGAACTATAACATTTGTTTATCCTTAACATTGTTTGTGCATGAGATATTTGAACCGTGAATCTTCTCGTTTAGAGCTGCAGACTAATTTTATTTTACCATACTATTTTTACTGAATTTAATCTTTGATAATTTTAGGAACTATGTCAATGTGAAGAACTTATTTAATGCATTTTGTAAATACACTATTGATAGGAAAGAAGCATAAGCCTCTAAAATCAAAGGCCTGTTGACTTCTTTTCCTTTTCTAACCCATATGGAAAAATGGGATAATATCGACTAACAATTATGCCCTACTTTTCTAAGGAGCAACTTTAGAAATAAAATTTTGTTAATTTGGAGAATTAACCAAAGTTGAAGGCTATCTGGTTATGGTATTTAGGCTATGCTCCTTTGACCAAAAGAACGTATAAGACATTTTATTTGCAATTTTGGATTGTTACAAGTCTTGGTATCGACTACTGTCATGATACAAACTTTTTAGCAAGATCATTCCAACAGATTTTGTAAGATTAGAATAATTTCATGGTTGTTACCTTACATCGTACATTAAAATTATTTTGAATTATTTCATGGTTGTTCTCTTACATCGTACATTGTTTTAAAAAATTTATGTAAATAAATTAAATTTTTTATTTTTTGCAATCATGACTCGTTTCAGTTTAAGTTTACGTAGAAATGTCAAAAGAGCGAAAAGGATTGTGGCTGTCTTGACTGTATGGTTGCAGTAGTGTAATGTTGTTAGTTCGCTATTGAGTTTGTTGGCATCGAAGACTTTTTTATATAGTTATACGCCAAGGGTTAGAAGTTATTTTCTAATTTTTTTTGCAAATCAAGATTATGTGAGGTGAATTGTGCATGACAATGATGAGTCATGTATTTCAATAGTTAGGATGAATAGGTAGCTTTTTTAAAAACTATATGAAATGCTATAAAGCATAGGAGGATTAAAGTCAACAAAAAAACATGCTTATTGATGAACAAATAGTAATTTTCTTACATATTATTGCTCATCATGTTAAAAATCGAGTTATTATAAAAAAGTTTAGAAGGTCGGGTGAGATAATTAGTTGGTGTTTTCATAATATTTTAAATGCGGTGATGCATTTGCAAAATTTTTTATTTAGAAAACCTGAGCCTATACCAACAAACTCTTCGAACCATCGGTGGATTTGATTTAAGATAGATAATCTCCCTATTACTTTTATAAGAAAATATAGTGAATATGATTAAAGTTCCTCACTATTTTCTATTTCCGTTGAAATTGTAGAATTGCTTAGGTGTTCTAAATGGGACATATATCAGGGTTAATATGCCAATTAAAGATAAGCCTAGTAGATCTTGTAAAGGCAACATTGTAATAAATATGTTAGGTGTGTACACACCTGACATGTAATTTGTTTATGTTCTTCCTGGTTGAGAAGGGTCAGTAGCTGATATTCGAGTTCTTTGTGATGCAATTACTATAAGAGATGGACAAAAAGTGTCTTATGATAAGCTTTCATTTATGATATAGGAAGGATGTTTGAAATTTTATATATGAGATAATGTAAATTGAATAACTTATGTAGTGGTTTTTTATATAGGTTGTTATTACCTAGTTGATGCAGGTTATATAAATTATGAGGGCTTCCTTGCACTTTTTAGGGGGTCAAAGATACCATTTGAATGAATAGCATCAAAGTTATCAACCAAGAACTCCAAAGGAATTTTTTAGTATGAAACAGACGACTACACGCAATGTAATTGAGAGATATTTTGAGTTACTAAAAATTAGGTGGGCTATTCTTAGGAGTCCATCATTTTATCCAATAAAGACATGCAATTGAATTATTATAGCTTGTTGTTTGCTTCATAATTTTATTAGGTAGGAGATGAGTTTTGATCCCATGGAGAGTAATTTAGGGGGACTATTTTCACACCAATTAGTTGTTAAGGAGGAGTGTCTAACTGTTATTGACCCAACTAATGTTTGAACAAATTGGACAATTGAATTGGCATGTGAAATGTTCAATGAATGGCAAACATCTAGGCAAAATGAAAATTGACATTTTTTAGGTGTTCTATTATGGGAGGTTTTATATTATTGTTTATGCAAGTTGTTGTAATCTTTGTTGTTTATGTTGTACGCTGTTATTGTAGACTATATTGTTCTCATAAGCTTTTGTTGTTTAATGTTAATAAAATGAAGAATTTTATAAATTTTTTTATTTTTTCTTTATTATGATGATTATTTTGTTATTTATCAATGTTGCTTTAATTTGGTAGATAAGTATGTTGAGGAATTCCCCGTCAACTATTGATCCTCAAAGTTTAAAAGGAACAAAAAGAAAGTGGAACTATAATGAGAATATTTTGCTAGTTTCCTACATGTTTGATTTGCATAATGTGGAAACGTACAATGCTGATCTTGGATTTAAAGCTAGCTATCTCAATGAATTAGAAAGAATAATAGCAACAAAGCTCCTAAATTCAAACTTAAAAGCCAGACCTTACATAAAGTCTAGGATTAAGACATTAAAGAAAGATTGGAGCATTGTTTATGATATCGTGAAGAAAGATACTAGTGGATTTGGATGGGATACCGAAAGAAAGATCGTCACTGTTCAAGATCATGTATGAGATTCTTACTTAAGTGTAAGTATTGAACTTTTAATTTGTTTTAAGTGTTTTCTTTAACTACTTTCTTGTCATTTATATAAATTATTAATTTTTTCATCTTGTTAGAGTCACAAAGATGCTGCTCAATTTCGAAGGAAGAGCTTTCCTTTCTATAATGAATTGTTTGGGATTTATGGAGAAGATCGTGCAGTTGGAAATGATGCACAAACTGCTACAGATATTTTTGAAGAAATGGAAAGGCAAGAAGGTGCACCTCTAGAGCACAAAGTAACATCTGGTATTATTCTGGCGACTGCAATAAAAGAGAGAGATGCTCTTCCCTCTCTCTACACTGAGGGATTCTAGCTCTGTTTCTAGGCTCCTTGTGGTTCCTTCATAAGGGTTCTTTGGAAATTTCCTGCTTTTTAGTCAACTTGTTTCTAAAATTGCCACCTAATCACCTCTCCTTTCTATTTTTGAAAAGTTGTTTTTTCCCTTTTCCCTGTCAATTAAATCCAATGCAGCCTAATTCCATCGATAATTTTCCTCCTCTACCCTCACCTAAATCTTCCTCCCCTATCATCCCTACCAAAATATAGCCCTCTTCTTAAACCCATATTCAACCCCAACAGATGCAGCAGAATTTGCTAACCTCTTCCATCACCTCAAACCCTCCACTTTGCTCCCTTAATAATACACTACAGCCTAAACAACCCCTTTCTGAACCTACCCCTTCCATTATTCCATGGAACAAAAGTTGGAAATAGGTTATGGGTGAGCCATTTGGTGTTACTCTTCAATATAACCCCAAAGTTATTAATCGAAAACCACTAGTGCATCTAAACATTGAGACTTTACGTATTGTATGGTTGTTGTCCCCTTTAATGGGGATAGATGACAAAACAAAAAAATCTTGTCCTTCTACGTGTTTGGTTGCTATCCTAAGTGATTTTTGTTATGTTCCTGGATTACAAAAACAAAAATTTTTGTTTTTTCCAAAACTGAAGGACAAAATTTTTTGTCTCCGTTTCTGAGACAAAACACATAAGCTGTTGGGACCCGATCCGGAAACCGGATCCCAACCAGAAAACGAAGGACGGAGGCGAAACGGACGAGGCGAATAGCGAAATCATAAAACGGAAACGAAAGACAGCGAATAACGAAACGAATAACCAAATGCGGAAGCGAATCGAAACAAAAGTATCGAAAGCGAAGCGACTGAAATCAAACAACTGAATCATATCCGACATCCGAGAGATATAGAACTGAGAATAGATGAACAAGATCGCGTTGGAAACCCGAAGACATTCCAAAATCCGGTATAAATTTTTTTTTTCTTATTCACTTTATTCATCTCTCATACAAACCAAAACAATTTCCTTTTCTAGGAAACTCTTCCTCATGCACAACTTAATTCTCAAACATTTTCTTATCCATTCATATATATTCCAAAGCTCATTTTTATTCCAATTTTATCGAAAATTCGGCAGCATAACGGCTGCCTCGAATAAAACCCAAAACCTGCAAGGTTTCAAAAATACACTTCTAATCCTCAAACAATCATACAATCATCAAAATCAACCGAACCCTCCGTCCGGGATCTCAGCAGATAAACACAATCTTAATTCTAAAACATATCAAGCATTCTCATACATTGTCATAACCCATCATCATATACAAACTTTGAACCTCAGCTCAACATATAAATTCATTTCCATCACACAATTTCTTATACAATTTCAATAATTTCATACACATCATAATTTAATTTCATACTAATCCTTAATGGCTTTTCAAGCCCTTTTCAAACCGAATACTAAAGATCCAATCCAAATTACTCAAAAACAAACTTATACAAATTTCACAAACATATACATGTCGAAACTGACGTCTTGACCGTCTTTCATCCGATCTCCTGCTCGAAACCTGGAGATGGGGATGAAAGGGGGGTGAGCTGAAATAGCTCGTGGATAACATATTTATA
>JAOSBK010000205.1:22103977-22135054 GCA_027568895.1 Erythroxylum shatona | reverse complement strand
GCATTATCTTTAGAAGAGTAGTGACTAATGGTAGACAAAGCCGGTGAGATTTTGAGCCTTATTTGACTGACACATCTATATCAATCTCATTGCCTTTTGATAATGTGTGACCTTCATGACATGTACGTCCTGATTTTGCATTGATTTTCTATTCGACACTACAATTTTTATCACATGCATTAACATGGATATGATTAGGCTTTCTTTGTTTTTTACAAACTACATTGTCCAAATAACCTATCCTATCCACATGATCTTTCCCTCGATAAACTCCTTTGAGCTTTAACCTTTCTTTTTGTATAAACCACAATTTATTCTTTTAAACCTAACTAAATGTCCTACCTAAGTCATAAAGCTAGTGGAACATTTGTGACTGTTGAGTTTGTGGATGTGCAAAATTCTATGTGTGGGGGTGTACATATGTGAGGATTGGTTAAAATGTTGGGATATTATTTTGTCTTATCATCGAAATTCCCATTTTGATGTAGTTTGTTTTAATTTTTATTAGAAAAAAAAAAAAAAAAAAGCAAAAAAATGAGAAAAAAATTTACAATAAATGAATCAAGGAGGAATCACATATGTGTTGAAAAGTTGTTTTTGGTTTATACATCTTCCTATAGTTGTAAAGGTTGTGTAATTTGAGCATGTTGAATTTGAGGTAGAGGTTGGCTTGGAAGGTTCACTCTTAGGATTTCATTGTTATAAATTGTATAAGTAATTCCTTCGGATTGGTATATGCTTCATGTGGTTTAGGTGTGAGAGCTGAATGAGATTGTGAAATATAAATGTTGCATTTGTCATAGCTGACGGTACCCAGTTTTTGATAAGTATTGCTTTGTTTCACTAGCTTTGATGACTTTCATGCTACTTAACCCAAATATATCTCACCTTACGATTGCCCACACTACAACCTTGAAAAGTTTTTTGATTCATGATTTTGCATGGGAACATTAGTGGTGAAGAAATGAAATGATATGCAAAGTCGTGGATTGTCATGATCATAAATGGTGTTGAGCGTACCCATGAATGTAATTTAGTTAAACACATTTTTCGATACTACCATTAGATTGCCCAGTTTTTGAAGATATTGAATTCTGATAGATATGACTAAAAGCTTTGAATGTTGAGTTTGTGCTTAGGTTGTTGAAAGTCATTCACTTTTACTTATGGCTATCTATTCTTAAGAAATGTGGAAAATGAGTTAAAGTTTTGGTTTGTGATTTTGATTTTGACAATTTGCCCGAGGATGGTCAAAGACCAAGTATGGGGCTATTTGATAGGATTGAATTATCTTATAATTTTTTATGTATTTCATGTGATTTCAATCCTATGCTCAAGATAAATTACTTAATTTGTCTTTAATTTGTGTTGACTACTAGGTTGGAGATGATGATATATTGGAGACCAAAAAGAAAAGAGGTTCAAAGCAATTTGGAAAGCAATTGTTTAAAAAAAGAGGGTTATGTTGCGTTTCACGTAACAACGCATGCGTTTAACGCATGCATTAGACGCATGAACATCCATCAAACTTATTTGTCACATCATTGAACAATGTCGGCGAAGGAAAAAAATGAAGAAATAAAGTAAGGAGTTGCGAGAGAAATATACAAGTTAGAGGGATAAATCAACAGAGTGTGATGCTCAGGGACGCTACATTGTAGGAGACGTTGGAGCTGCTGGAGACCAATTGTTCCTGCATTTTAATTGTCCCACCATGAGCATTAAAGGGAGAGGAAGGTAACATTAGGCTACCGTATTACATTACAATTATGACCTATTTTTGGAGCATAAAAATGAAGATAGCAAGCTAGTTTTTCGACGCCGGTTCAACGGAAATATTGACGCCAAGTTACGGTTAAGCTATTTTTATCATTTTAAAATCGTAGTTTCTTATTGGATTATTGTGTTATTGGTATTGATTTTGATGGTTTTGGGATTAATGATGTTAATATATTATTTTGATCGTTTTATTTCAGACCTATTGCTAAAACATTGATTGTGATTCGTAATCGTTACTTTTGATGTGTGAGTAGCATCTAAGGATCATTAATCGATAGGAACAACATAACTTAGGTTAGATAACCTGAACGTGTAAGGTTACTGTCTATATTGATCGTTTTCCAATTTGTAATGTGACTGCCAAATTGAATCTAGAGATCGTATCCTAAGTTATTTGGTGGTTAGGTTTAATTAAGGATCGTATCTTGATTAAATTCAACCTAAGGGAAAACCAAGATTTGTAGAGTATTCTATTAGTCTCAGATCAATAGTCAGAAAAGAATTGTAAAGACTTTAGAATGAAGGAATATGCTTGATTGTGTTTAGGCCAAGATTGACCCTAGAACCGGACCTTACTTACATTCAACACTTTTCTCATTTTCGATTATTTATTTTAATTTATTTTCGATAGTTTACTTTTACTTTAATTTTCTAAATTGTTTGAAACCTAAAAACCTCGATTTATTTCCCTTGCATCAATTAATTTCCTTACAAAAATTAACCGAATATTTCCTGTGAATTCGATCCCGACTTACCACAACTATAAATTTTAGTGTGCAGGGTCAGGTAAATTTTGCAGTGCATTCGACACGTGCTGTCAACTAGTTTTGATTTTTAATTAAAGAAAATAAAATTTAAGTAAATAAAATGAAACAATCATCAAGATTAAACAAAGAATTAAGAAATCACTTAAGAAATTACCAATACCAACAATTATTGTCTAGGTTTTGAATCCTACTAAATACCTTTAATTGATTGATCTTTTATTATGCAATTGCTTTATTGATTTATTGAACCGTGGAGATTCCTATAATATGCTAATAGCTCACTCTTGAGTCTAATAACAACTATTCTAACTGAACTACTTAGGTTAAAGTTTATAGGATTGCTTTACCAAGTTACAAATCCCGCTATTAGGTTTCATCCTAATCTAGAGGATTTATGTCATCATATCCCTAGGATTGCAGGCAACTTCTCTCAATTATGGTAGATATATTCACACGTAGGATTTCTCAATCTCTATGTTATGAAATCATATTATGAACAAATATTTCGGCTCTATTAGAACATATAATAAACTCTTAATTGAATCACAATATATTAATCCAAACAATTGCATTAATAAAAAATCAAAACATTTTATTGCACAAAACTAGGGTTTATCTAACCTAGACACTAAAAGAGTTTAGTTACGCATCTTATAACACAAATCAAACATAAACAAAAAGAAAAATGACTTGAAAACAATGAGTTTATAATTCTAAACCTCCCTAATTGTCTTCTATCGAATACTCTTACAAGGTAGGGGTTTGATCTTGTATTTCGATAGATCTTTCAATTTCTTTGTATTTTTCACTTCTCTAACTCAAAATCACCCTTTCTAAACGATCTCGTCCTCTGTAATTGCCTCCTAATGTCTGCTCCCTCTATTTTTCCTTCAACACGCATTTTTATGGTAAATTTTAAAGTTTTGGGAGATGAATGGGCTAATGCATGGTCATGCATCAAACCGTGCATAACCCATCAATCTCAACTTGTCCATTCAAACAATAAATCATCATAACCTATTGAATCAAATTAACATACAATTAGAATCAAATTATCCTAAAATTAACTTTATAAAGTCCATATTAATAATAATGACATAGAAACCAAAACCATACACTTTTATACCCTCACTAAGATTTCACTCAATGTGCTCAAGTGTTTAGGGTGAAAAGTTTCAATATTATCACATCTCCACCACTTATGCATAAACTAGAAACAAAAATCAAAAGGTCTTTATATGATTGTAGTAAGGTTTAGGTATGGTATAGCTAGGATATTAAAAAGGGTAAATTGAAAGAAATTTACTAAATAAAAATTACAATACTTGTTTACAAAATGCACAGGTCCTTTTAGTGCAACTATATTGGTACCATATACCTATTCACAATTTTTTATTATGATCGTAAATTTTTTCACAATAATTCAAGCATTCAATTCCACAATTAAAGAAATAATGGACCTTCCAATAATTTCAAGTCTTAACCAAGTAAAGAATATAAATGACCTCTAAGGCTTAAAATAATAAAAAGATCTTCAAAGAAAAACATGAGAAGGTTAATTTGTGGGTTTAATCCATGGAAAAGACTAAGGCTCAACTCGATTATACTTAAAGGATAAAATTATAGGTATGGTAAATATCAAAGAAATAGGTTAAAACAATTTGTTGAATCTAAGCGCCTTTATCAAGTTAATGCTTCTAATCTAATAAATATGGTCCCAATATGTATAATAAAAGCAAGTTTTAGAATTGTTCAACTATGTATGATAACACACATGAAAGAAATAAACGAGCTTAACAAGAAAGAAAATTGTACTCTTAGGCTCAAAATCTCATGAAAAATAGGCCACATGTGTGTAAATAATATGCAACCTCATTCAACTTGATCATTTTAATGAATATTAAAAATATGACTTATAAAAGGAATTTTATTATAATTCATCCTTTTGCATACCAATTCAAATCAATATTTAACAATGAAATAAAGTACTGATGGACAGATTTCAACCAATTCGGTATATCTATTTATAAAATTTAATAATCAAGATTATAATAAGCTTAAAGAAATCACTATAAATCATTAACACCTTCCTCTCACTTAAAAGTTGTACATTGTCCTCAATCTATACAATATAAGCTTTTAAAAATAAGTGGAGGGTTAAGTTGTTACTTTCCTAAATAAGGCAATTTTTTAAATGTTTGATCCATCCAATAGTAGACTACATTCTTGCAAAATATAAAGAAACAGGTATAAAAAGATAAAAGAAAATAAAAATAACTAACACGAAAATAACTAAGAAACATGAAAATAAAATAACATAAAATAAAATCTATCTTAATTCATGGGTTACCTTCCATGTAGTGCTTCTTTAACTTTGTTAGCTCAACATAACATGTACGTTAACCTGATCCTAGATCTATGATTAACAACTTACTTCCACCTATTTTTCTACATAAGGGTTTTGTAGCTTGTTAGTAAGCCACCTATTACAAGATAATAATAAGGACAAAATTTATCAAATTAATGCCCTTTTTAATGACAAAATGTTCATAAAATAGGAAATAACAAAACTCCCTGAATCATCGATTAACTCAAATAGTTTGTCTTTGAGGAAGTGGAAACCCTTCATACTTAAGGTGACTACTAATGGCTCATCGGTAGTTTCCCTATATGGTTCCTCTTCCAGTTCTTCCTTAACTACCTTTGTCCACTCTTCTTCTTTCTGTTCCTAGATAAAGGATTATGACTTATCTTCTTTAATTATCTAATGCCACTTCTCTACTTCCTCTTCTTAGATAAAGCCTTCATCTTCATCTTTTTCTTCTTCTAGAAGCTCATTTCCACTCATAAGGGTGACTGCCAATCCAAATTCTTTAGGATATGTTTCATTAGGACTAGGCAAACTCCGCTATTGTAATATTTAGTTGGAGCATAATCAGTATGTCCATATATGTAAGGTTTCCTCCACTTTGAATTATATGTGTTCTTGTATAATGGCATTGCTTATACATTTTTGGTTGCTCCCATATATACATTGGTGCTCAAAATTAATGATTGTAAGAATTACTCCCATAAATGTCACAACATAGCATGAACATTGATTGAGCTTTCGAAAACATCTGAGGAAATGACTCTTTCCAATACGGTGATGTTCCATATTACGAAGACTTATTCCGGCTCCTATAATACTACTATCCACTCCATCCATCCATTATGAGTTGTAGTTATGATGTTAAATCTCAATTCTTAAAATAAACAATCTACACATTGTAAATGTAGAGAAGTTCAAAAAATAATTAAATGAACAAGTTAGAAATACAATAAAATAAAATATAAAATATAAAATATAAAATAATGACTAGAGTAATAGCATTCAAGTGTTCCTAATATATCAAAGTCCTTGGTAACAACGTCAAAAACTTGGTCACACTTTTTCTAAATGTCAATATTGAAATAATCGTAAGTGCACAACGTAGCTGTAGCTAGTACTGGTAAATACAGATTGATCCCATGAAGACAATGGATATTAGTAGTTATCGTTATCCTTTTACCTAGCCTACCAATTTGATTGTTATTTTCAATTGAAGAAAACAAAATTTAAGAAAATAAAATAAATTAGGCAGTTTGATTAAACAGAGAATTCGAATCTACCTAAATACCCTTAATTGATTGATATGTTATTATGAGACTTTTTATTAATTTAATAAACCGTGGAGATTCCTATGGTATGTAATAGCTCACTCTTGAGTCTTGATTGACTTTTTGTGAGTTAGTCAATATTGTAATAACTACAAGTGCACGACATAACTATAGCTAGCATTGGCCAGTACGAGTCGATCCCACAAATAATGATTACTAGTAATTACCTTTTTCTTATTATCTAGCCTACAAATTGATTTTGGATTTTAATAAATAAATTAAAAACTAAAGCAAGTAAAACAAAATAGGCAACGATATTGAACAGAGAATTAAGAATTCACTTCGAAAATTAACAATATCAATAATTAGTATCTAGGTTTCAGATCCCCCTAAACCCGTAACTGATTGATCTGTATTACTTAATTATTTTATTGATTTATTGGATTGTAGAGATTCCTATGTTATGCTAATAGCTGACCTTAATTCTACTGATAACTAATCCTAAGGTTTTCAATCGAATTATTCAAGTTTAAGTTTATATGATTACTTTACTGATTTGTGAATCCCTCTATTAAGTTTGGCCCTAATCTGAAAATTTTATGTCATTCTATCTCTAGGGTTGCAATCAACACCTTCCAATTATGGTAGATCTATTTGTCAATAGGATTTCTCAATCTCTATGTATAAAATTAGACTATGATCTAATATTCCCGGTTCTATTAAAACATAGATAAAACACGTAATCAGATCACAACATAATAACCAAACCAATTACATTAATAAAAACATCAAATCATATTAAAGTATTAACATAAGGTTCATCTAACCTAAATAATATCAAGATGTTTAGTTACACATTATTAAACACGAAATCAAACATACATTAAGAGCAAAATGAATTGAAAACAATGGGTTCATAATTTTAAACCTCCATGATGTCTTCTATAGAATATTCTTGCAATGTAGACGATTGATCTTGTATTCTGATGGATCTTTCGATGAATGTCTTATGTTTTTCACTTCTTTAGATCAAAATCACCCCTTAAGAATGACCTCCACGTCTAAAATCACCTCCTGAAGTCTGCTCCCCCATTGCCTTCATTCATGTCATTTTATGATAAATTATAGGTTTTTGGTTTGGTCGATGCACGGTCTATTGCATGGCTATAAACTTGATTGACTCTTTTTGAGAAGTCATTATTGTAATAACAGCAAGTGCAAAATGTAGTTGTAGCTAGTACCAATAAGTACGGGTCAATCTCACAAAGACAGTGATTACTATTAATTACCTTTTTCCTATTATCTAGCCTACAAATTGATTTTAGGATTTTAATAAAAGAAAATAAAACTAAAGCAAGTAAAATAAAATAGGCAATGATATTGAATGAATAATTATGAATCCATTTAGAAAATTACCGATATCAACAATTAGTATATAGGTTTTGAATCCCCTTAAGCCTTTAACAAATTGGTCTTTTATTATTCAATTATTTTATTGATTTATTAGACCATGGAGATTCCTATGGTATGCTAATAGCTGACCTTGAGTCTACTAATAACTAATCATAAGGTTTTCAACCAAATTACTTAGGTTAAAGTTTATAGGATTACTTTATCGATTTTTGAATCCCTTTATTAGGTTTGACCATAGTCCGAAAGATTTATGTCATCATATCTCTAGGGTTACGATCAACTCCTTCCAATTACAATAGATCTATTCAAACCTACGATTTCTCAATCTCTATTTATAAAAACATATTATGATCTAATATTCTTGGGTTTATTAGAACATATATAAAAACACGTAATCAGATCACAATATAACAATCAAACCAATTGCATTAATAAAAGAATAAAATCATTTCAAAGAATTAACATAATGTTCATCTAACCTAAATATTGACAAGATGTTTAGTTACATATTATTGAACAAAAATCAAATATACACTAAAAGAAAGATGAATTGAAAATAATGGGTTCATAAGTCAAAATCTCCTTAATTGTCTTCTATTGATTATTTTTGCAATGTGGAGGTTTTATCTTGTATTTTGATGGATCTTTTGATGAATTTCTCATGTTTTTCCTTTCTTTGGACCAAAATCACCCCTTGAGAACAATCTCCATGTCTAGTATCACCTCTTGGAGTCTCCTCCTCAACTTCCTCCTCTAATTGCTTTTAAACACGTCTTTTATGTTAAAATTTAAGGCCTTGGGAAGATGCACGATGTAGAACCAAATTCTCTAGATATCGTAAGACTACATGGCCTAGGAGAAGTGTAAGGGCAGATGCATGGCCGTGCATCATTTCTATGATCAACTCTTCATTTAATGCCATATTTTCATCTGAATTCTGCTCCTTTAAGTCCATAAAGGCAATTATACTCTATAAACACACTTAGAAGGCATTAAGTACCAAAAATAAACTAGAAGTATAATTTATCAAGCGAAAATATAACAATATAAGGTAAAAATATGATCAATTATTCATCTATCAAGTCTAATAACAACGAATCCTAAGGTTATCAACTGAATTACTCAGGTTAAAGTTTATAGGATTGCTTTACAGAGTTGTGAACCTTGTTTTTAGGTTTGACCCTAATCTAGAGGATTTATGTCATCCTATCTCTAGGGTTGCACTCAACTCCTTCCAATTATAGTAGATCTATTCACACACATGATTTCTCAATCTCTATGTTACGAAATTGGATTATATCTTAATATTCCAAATCTATTAGAACATATATTAAACACATAATTGAATCACAATATCTCCATCCAAAAATTGCATTAATAAAAGAATCAAAACATATTATTGTACAAAACTAAGGTTCATCTAACCTAGGCACTAAAAGAATTTAGTTACACATGATAAAACACGAAATCAAACATAAACAATAGGTTCATAATTATAAACCTCCTTGTTTGTCTCCTATCATTATTCTTGCAAGGTAGAGGTTTGAACTATAGCTTGATGGATATTCTAATGATTTCTTCGTATTTTTCATTCTCTAACTTAAAATTACCCCTTCTGAATGATCTTAGCCTCTCTAATCACCTCTTAATGTCTGTTCCCTCTATTTTGCATCAAAACACATCTTTTTATAGTAAAATCTGAAAGATGCAAGGGTTAATGCTATGTCGTGCATCAAACCATGCATAACCCAAAATCTTCAGAATCTGCAAATCTGTACGACCTAATAGCAGAAGTACAATAGCTTATGCATGCTGTGTATCTCTTCTGTGCTTCAAATCTTTATTTTTTCCCCTGTTTTCATCTGAATTATTCTCTTTTAAGTCTATGAAGGCAACTATAACCAATAAACAGATTTGGAGCAAATTAAGTACCAAAGTTACAATAAATGTATAAAATATTAAGCAAAAATATGTCAAATATGGGGTATAAATATGATCAATTATGCATTTATCAAGACCCTATTAAATTTATCTATTCTTAAAGCACAAAATAGGATGCGTATGATCCTACTATTCAAGGAAACTAATCTCTTATCTTGAGGTTCCCATTCTTCTTTTAATTTAGGTATCGTTTGATTTTCCACAACTTTCATTAGGATAAGGGGACTACTAGAAACTATTTCCCCCAAGTCTACACTTTCGATCATTAAAATGAATCTTATTCTAGTTTTTAATAAAGATAATCATTGCCATCAAAGGAAGGTAGTTTACTATTGCTTTGTCCCTTTTAGTTGAATGATGATAATAAAGCTCCTAAATATGCCATTATTGATCTTTACTAATAGACCTACTATAATACCACTTGTTAGTCCGTAATGGGTGTTTACGAAATTCAACAAATTTTCTAATCAATATACTCAATTAATAACATTCAATATAAACCAGGATGAGAAAATTACTTAATATAAATTAATCAAATAATTAAGCAATTAATTAAAGAGGGTAAGGAAAAGAGAGTACAAACTAATTTATAATGGTTCGACAAACAACCATTGCCTTCATCAACTCCTAGGACTCTTTTTAGAATTCAACTATAATTCTTTTTTCAAGGTGAAAAATAATCTTTTTACGATCTTCTTCTCTAAAGAGGAACCCTACTTATAATATTCTTTTAAGGTAAAGAGGAATCTTAATGCCACTTGGATCACCACTAAGTACAATATTCAATACCTCCCAACAAAGTATTACAACTAAAAAATATCTCACTTATTCACTTAATAACTCTAACATGGCTCACTTACAAAAATGTGATATAAAGATGCTCAAATAACTGAAAAACTCTTTAAAATGTATGTATACAATGCCCAAAACCTTTTAATGCTAAAACTAAAGAGAAAACACTTATTTATAGTGTTTTGAGACACAAAATAACTATTGGAGCTAAGAATTAGCCATTATAATGACTATATATAGTGTATTGGTCGACTAGTATAGCATATTGATCAACCAACATGCATTTACAATACCAAATTCACTAATCGTTGGAACACTAGTCGACTAGTACATATATTAGTTGACCAATATATCAAACAATGTTGCTACAAACTCTCGATATATCAAATTTAATAACTTTAACCTATATTGATCGACCACTAATTTATACAAGTCAACTAGTTACCCCTAAAATATGATTTTAACAACTGCATATGCTCAAAACCAAATTTTAAAATCCAAATATAATTAAAACAATTCCCAAAATGTTCCCTAAAGATTATTTGAAAGAATAAGAAGCTTTTGTATTATAATCAAAAGCTTCAATGCCTCTTAATAAATGTAAAGACTCATGCAATAAAGTAAGTTGAAATGATTATACATAGTGAGCCTTTTGGATCATCAAATTAACAAACTGAGCTTACAAATAACAATACAATATGTAAAATGACCTTGTTAAGTCTTGATCTCCTTTTATTCTTGTTTCAAACTTTATTTCATCGATTACAAACTTCAATTTCTCTTTATCGACTTTATACACTATCTTCTTGAGTTAAGACTTCATTTTGTTCTAATATTGCTTTTAATCAAAATAATAAACATATTAGTGGTAATTATGTTTTGTTATCATCAAAACATCAATTAGAACTTTCCTTAGTTCAACAAAGGTCTTATTCTTGTGGAGGATTGTTAGTAACCAGGTGACTTGGACAACATGTTATAAGGTTTTTGAAGTGTAGTAAATCACTCCGATGATCAACCAACTGTCGGCCAGCTGTTTTGGCTTCAATTATCAATTACTTCAAAGGGTTGGTTAGGAGGAGTTGCCCTGAAAGTTTTAACTACTTTAATCACAAGAACCGTGTAAGTTTTCCCATTTTTCTTTTATAATGACATGTCCTTTAGAACAAGTTCATTAATTTTTATACTTAATTGTTAATAGTACATTGAATATATTTTAAAAATGCAACAATTCATTATTTTCATATAACAAATTAACAAAAGGGCAATTAGAAAAAGTATTTGCATTGGATGATAGCTATTACAAGTGAGCTAGCCTAATAATAACAACAATAATAAGATGTACACTTATCTTTCTATATGTTTATTCTTTGTTCACGTAATTAACCTATTTCTTGAGCCTAATTTTTAATTTAAGGTTAATTGAAAGTGCATTTTGTGTTTGTTCTTTTTTTCTTCTTGTAGTTTTTAAGGACCATTAATTTCTATTTTATTTTATTTAAATTATATTTAATTATTAATGTCAATATGTTACAATTTTATTATTGATAATAATTAAATATTAAATAAAATTTATCAATTAATTAAGTGTATAATTTTATTTTAATATGTTTATTAGTAAATAATTTATTTTGAAAATTTTGGATTTAAAATATTTGAAAACATGAATACACTTATTAAATAATTATAAATTTTAAAAATATTTTATTTTCAAAATAATTTTTAAATTTTAGAATAATTATAATCAACAACAACAAGAGGGAGAAAATGATAATTTAACTAAATATCAAACATAATTTTAAAATGTGGAGGTTAAAAAAGTAAAATACTACAAGGCAGCTCCCGTTAAAGTTTGATTTACAAATAATATGATAAAAGTAAGAAAATTAAGGAAAAAATATTATCTGATCTCTAAAATGTTAGCCGGGGCGGTAAACTTGGCTTCATTGAATTGGAATAAACTAACTTCCTTGCTTTCAAAGTGAACGGTCCAGATTCAACGCTCTTTATTCCAACGGCCAACATCTAGGGACCTTAATCAAAGAACTTTCCATTTAAAAATTCAAAAGGAAGGAGAAGAGAGCAACAAACTCATGTCATGTACAGACACAGTCAGTCTACTACAAGCCACCTCCCAAGTCCTAAGTTCTAATACAAAAGCAAAACTAAAGCCCTTAAATTTTGCAATTTTTATTTTTTAAAGTTTCGCGGTTATAACCCCCAATTTCTTCTCACGCTCTTCTTCTTCGTTATCATCAAACCGGAGATACTGTATACGTATGTATATATATTTCTTCTTCTTCACCGGAGGAAAGCTTTTCCGCCAATCGATTTTGCTTCACTTCCATCCCATGCTTCTTCCGATCATGACCTAGACCCAACCCAATCCGGGAGTTTGATCGGTGAGTTTCGCCTTTCGCATTTCTGTTCTTCTTCCCTTCTCTCTCTCCACCTCTTCTCTTCAATCTTAGGGCTTTTCTTTCTTCTAATCTCCAGCTGTTTTTTTCCGTCTACGTCGCCCCTTCCTTTGTTCCCCAGTAAAGGGAAAGCTTAAACCAATTGTTGGATTTCGAGAAGTGAATCAGTAGGGTAATTGGTTCACCGGTCGTTAGATTTGGGAATTTGCATGTCTACACCTGCTGTTGTCTTCAGCTTTGTCCAGGAGATAGGAAGACTTCTTCGTGGAGACTCAGCCATATAGCTTGGGTTTAAGGTTCCTGGTTCCTGGGCTGTTTCTATTATGAATACGTTTTGATCGGTGAATGGTTCTTTCATCTAGGCCTCTTCTGATATTTTTGTTAGTTACTCCTATTTAGCTTTGAATTTGAGGAAAGAGGAATCGTGTGAGACTTTTTAGTTTTTATTTTCCACTGGAATTCGGTTCGATTGAATGAGCTCTGGCTCAGCTTCTGAGTTTATTTCCTTTCTCTGTCAAGTATTACTACGTCCATTTTTTTTTTCTGGGAAATGAAAATAAGGGAGAATTTGAACCATGAACGCTTCTAATCCCAATTATGGGCAATTCTGTTTCTTGCTTTGTGTTTGCGTGTGGTGAGCATGTGCTGTATTATATGCTTTGATGATGGAAAGAAAGCGACCGAGCACTTCATATTTGTTGGTTTATGGATATACACCGGTTTTTGTCTCTCTAATTTATGTATTTTTTTTTTACATTTTTGGTTTCTATGTTTCAGATAATTGAGGAATCTGGTCATGCCTCCATCAAGAAAATCTAGAAGTGTCAATAGACGGTACTCATATATTAATGACGTTTCCCCTAATAAAAGTGGAGACAATGCTAGTAAAAGTAGGCTACGGGTGAGTTCTGGCTTATTCTGTTGGCCTTTTCAGTTGTTTTATTGTTTCAAATTCTGGTCTCTTGAATGTACCCTCTGTTTTTAATGGTATACTCTAGCTCCATAACTTCAATGAGGTCTTAATAGTGTAACAATGTGTTACATTTAATTGGCAAATGGTAATTCCAATTTTGGTAGCTTTATCAGATTATGATCATTGTTGCAATTTGCAGAAGAGGAAGTTGTCTGATATGTTAGGACCACAATGGAACAAGGAGGAGCTTGAACGCTTTTACAAGGCATATCGAAAACATGGAACTGATTGGGAAAAGGTATTTTTCAAATTTATGATAATGTTTTGTATTTATTGTGGGTCTACTAATGCACCCTAAATTAAGTTCTCTATTACTTGGTGCATATAAACTTAAACTTTTGTAAATTTCCTGAGACAAGCTAATTTTTGATCCTACTTTGTGTTCATAGGTGGCTATTGTCGTGCGTAACCGATCTGAGGAAATGGTAGAAGCACTTTATACTATGAATAGGGTAAGATGATTTCTATGGCTGTTATTAATTGATTACTAACTCTGAACCATAAAGCTTTTAAGATATTTCTGTATAGAAGTTCATCTTGTGACTTCCACTCTCAACACCCATAAGTTCATTAATTGTGGCCCATGGTGTCACAAATGAGTTGGTTATGGTCATACTTGGTTTTGTGTGTAGAAGTTGATGACAGAGCCTTGGTGTTTTTTCAGGCGTACTTATCTCTTCCCAAAGGCTATGCTTCTGCAGCTGGACTGATAGCAATGATGACAGATCATTATGCTAATATGGTGAGTTTAAGAGAAATCTTCCTTAGATATTTATATCTGAAATTATCCTTGGTAGTACCTAGTATTGGTCATTTTTCACTCTAAGAAATTTAAAATTTATTGCAACTCCTTCCACAAGGGTGGTGCAAGGAATGGAAGCCATCATAACTGTTATTGTAATGGAGGATCATTTTCAATAGAAGGCCTTTTAGCTTACACTTGCACAATTGTCAGTAGAATTGTATACTAAATAAAGAGTTCGACAGGCTACATCAATCTTCCTCACCTTATTTTTTGATTTTAATCTATAGAGGTTTTTGTATCAGTCCTTTTCTTTTGGTTATGGGGTGGGCTGTGGAAGGGATGGGGCATATGAGTGGTTCATTGAGAGAAAAAAGCCTGTGAAATACAACTTTGGGCCATCAAGTTAGACACTTATATCAATAATGCAGTATGAGTTGGCTGGTGTCTTATTAATTGATTGTATTATTGGAAAATATGTTACCAATAAATGCTCATTGCGTTAAATTAGCTTCTATCTTCCCATGAAAGGAATTTAGGGAAAATGGACATGGCAACTAGGTTTTGGGTACCTTTTTTTTAATACTAAAACTAACAGATCACATTTTCTTAGGAGGATGATAGTGAAAGTGAACAAGAAACTGATAAGAACGTAGGTGTCTCCGAAAGGCCTCAAAAGCGTGCTAGAGGAATTAAAGGATTAGATAGTCCACCAGTTCCAGATCTTTTGCAATCCCATTCTACCGAATCAAGTTATGGTTGCTTGTCATTGCTGAAGAAAAGGCGCTCAGGTAGAATATCATTTCTCTTTCTTGCCCTTTCCTATTTGTTTCAAGTATATGTAATTGCGTGCTTCTTGGAGGCACGTATATTTACAATTTGCTCAAGTAATATATGTGCTTGCATCATATTTCAAATTGTATACTTATTTGATATCTATGCTTGTCTTGCTAATTTTTGTTTTAGGTTTTGTCGGATTGACTTTTTTCTCAGAATCAACATAGAAGTTATTTCCCTTTCTTTTCTCCTCTTATCTTAATCTTTTCCCCAAAAATCCTTTTCCACAAAATAAAAGAATGTACACTAAAGAAATAGAAGAAAGAAGGCACCTATAGTTAAGGAGCTTACAATCCTATCCCCTTTTTAAAATTTTTTGAGAGTTAACTAAGTTCATTGTCATGGAATTTCTTTCAGTTAGCAGGCCTTGGGCTGTTGGGAAAAGGACACCTCGTGTTCCTATTTCATTTGCCTGTGATAAAGATAATGGGGGGAAATATCTTTCACCAATACGACACAATATGAAAGTGAAGGATGCACTTGATGATGACGTTACTCATAAGTTAGCTTTAGCATTGACAGAGGCTTCCAAAGGAGGTGTTTCTCCTCAAGCTTCTCTAATACATAAGTGGAAAATGGAGACACCATCTCCTATTCAAAATGGTGAACGAATGGTAAGATTTGATAGTATCTATTGCTTTTTTGTTATTTTAGAATTATGAACTAATTATTCTATTTTTCAGCATGCTGAATCAGTGATGACTAGTGCTAAACTTCGTGGTGGTTTAATGGATGATGGTGGTTGTGAATTAAGTTTGGGAAGTACGGAAGCTGATATTGGAGATTACTCGAGAGACAGGAGTTTGTTGAAGGGGAGGAAATACAATGGAAAGAAGCCAGAAATAGAAGAAAGTATAACAAATGATCTGGATGAAATAAAAGAAGCATGTAGTGGGACAGAGGAAGGTCAGAAGTTGGGTGTGGTCAAAGGAAAATTTGACATAGAAGTTGAGCGTAAAAAAATTGCTAGAACATCTAACAAGGGACCAAGGAAGAGAAGTAAAAAGGTTCTATTTGGAGAAGGTATGCTAGCAAATTTTTTTAGGCCATGGCCTGCGTATTAAGTAATACTTGAATAATAGCATATAAGTCCAAGAGTGGGATTTGCTTCCCTTTATTTTTTATTTTGTGATGCAAATTCTTATTTGTAATTGGGTATGTAACTTTGAATTAGTGCACCCCTAGTGTTTTCCCAATTAATATTTCAAAAGTTAATTAATTGACTAGTATATTAATAGGAAGCTAATACGCTAGCAAGGCACCATTACTAAGTAAACTAAGAATAATTGTACTAATATCTTGCCCTTTTGTGTAATATTAGATGATTTAACATGGAGTTGAATAGTAGACCAGCTATATTAAGTGATAGTGGTTAGCTCTATGACTAACAATTAGTTAAAGGGAGTCCGGTGGGGCAGTTGGCTTGGTCCCTATACTTCGTTGTAGCCTCACCTCAAAACTTTTCATATTGATCTTCATGACATCCCATGTCTGTTAAATGTCTCATATTAGAAATGTTTTAATAGAATAACTTATAAGGCTTATAATGATAGAAAATTGATAATTCTAGCTAGAGCTAGACTTTTATAATAGAGGTTCAGGTTTTGAATATCATGATTTAATTGAAGCATGTTTATTTCTTTTGTAGGTGAAGATGCCGCATTTGATGCCTTGCAAACTCTAGCAGATTTATCCTTGAGGTTACCAGAAACACCCATTGATACTGGTACGAAATTTCTGTTTTGACCAACTAGCCATCTTAATATTATCTTTTAGGGGGTGATACAGAAGGTTTCAATACGGTACTGACTATTCTATGTTTATTCTTTTAAGGTGCTTATTAGAGTTCTATCTATAACCTTGACAGAAAAAAATAGTAGATTTGACATTGCTTACTTGCATTGATGGTGTATTGTAAACAATGATACCAGAGATAATAAACCTATTCATTAAATGTAAAGTTACCATTTTAGTTTAATAAACCTATTCGTTAAATGGAAAGTTACCATTTTAGTTAGAAAAATACACAAGAGTCCAATAGTTTTTTCAATTAGTTCTCTACTTGGTGAATCTATATGGTCTACTAAATATAGGTCATAATTGAAGAAAATGATGATCATCTCTTACGTTGCAATAGATATTAAACACCACTGCATCTGAATGCTGATCTTTTATACTTTAGGATGTTTTGTCATTTTTAGTCTCTTATTTTAGTATCTTTTGTGATCTTCTCCTTTTTATTTACATATTATTTATCTTTTTATGTTTCGCATATTTTAGGTATCTTTGTTTTTCCTTCCTGATAATATACCCATTGGTAGTAGTGGAATTATGTTACTTTAATTATATGCATTCATTGTTTAAAGTGCGGGAGCCAAAAGCTTGCTAGCAATTTGATGTGTAGATTCTTGAGCCTGCTGAAATTTTCCTTTGTATTAGGAGAAAGCTAAATTTTTGGCCTTCATACAAAATTTATGTAAGATTTTCTAAATTGCTTTGGATGTTTCTTTCTTATTGTAGTGTGAGTAAGAGTTTGCATCCTAATGACAATGTTAATTTCTTTTCGCTTTTGTATTTTGAATAAAAGATGATGCTTGCCTTATTTTATCTCTTCGTCTCATTATTTTTACCATTTAGATCAATTATATCGCTTACCAATATAGTGTGATAATCATTTCGTTCTTTCAATATCACCAGTGGTACTAGACTAATATGCCTCCAAAATTTTGTATTGCGTATCTATTAGAGTCCTCTGTGCATGTTGAGGAAGAAAATGTTGGAATTGTTGCCAAATCTAAGTATAAAGGACATCACTCATCTTCTGGAGCGAAGGTAACCCCAGTGAAGAAATGCAAACAGGGAAAGGCTTTACCTAGTGGTGTTGTTACTGCTCCAGAAAAAAAGGATGGAATGCATAAGGTTAATGCTGTCATCCATAAAGGAAAGAAGTCTTTGCCATCTAAAGTAAGTGTTGGATACTTAAACTATGCCAATTAATTCTTTCTTCTTTTTCTTACTTTTCATCTTACTCTATGCATGTTGTAACCATACATGAGTTGCTTGCAAGTTGCAGATCCCAGAAAATGCCAACTCCACAAGTAATCATCTGGATGAAATTGAGAAAGTTGAGGTATGTTGATACTTTTTTGCTTCTTTTGAATTGTTCTATGTGATATTGAGCAACTTAATATTTGACATGCATGACTTGAGCACAATGTTTAAGCAAATAAGTGAACTCAAATGCAACGTATGTATTGCCTAAGTAGTTAATTTTTAAGTAATTTCCCAATTACATATACCCACTTTTGGAGTCCTAACGTGCTAGAGCAATTTGCTTTGACAACCAATCAATCACTCATGAATATTATAGTTTCAACAATGTTGGAGGAGTTGATTGTTGAAGACATCTTAAAGTTTTGTTCCATTGGTAAAAGCTTTTCCCTTTGCCTTTAACAATATATTTGCTTCTCACATTATGTCTAGGACCTTGGACCATGAAATGTTGGGAGCTATCATTGACCTTAGGAGCTATCATTGATCTTATTAGGCTTTTAACTATTTATAACTACCCTTTGTTATTATATTCCTTGGTTTTATATCTCATTACATGACTCTGTACTTGGACGGCCCCTAATAGCCTGGCTTCCACTTTTGAAAGACTTCCTCCCTTATCTACTTATATTGTTAAATAGAAACGAATAGAGCTTGTTGACAGAGAACTCTGGATATCAATACATAGTTTGTTTTGAGTGAATAAAGTAAGTCTTATTACTTTCCTACTTTCCCATATCCAGAATCCAAGAAATAATCTTGAAGCAAAATGTACTAACAAACTAATAGAATCTAATCCTATCTAGATGCCAAACAAAATCTACTAACAACTAATAGACTTTTTTAAAGGAACTTAAAACAACAGTATTTAGACACCGATTGCAAATTCATCCGAACTTCCTTCCTACTCTTTCTATAGGTAAATCATCTGTAAACATGGTCAAAAGGCATTGCTTCATTGAATTAGGTTCAGACATATAGACTTGATCTTGTTGTCTAGTTGTAACATTTCCCACCTCATCAAGAAGGGGCTTGCCCTTGGGCACAAATTAGAGATTGTGTTGAAGCATAATGAAAGCTAGCTCCTGTAAAACATTTGTGGGAGAGAGACCATTCCAATGGAGAAGGACTTGATATGCCTGCATTGGTAGGACAATCCAAATTTTCCTTAAAAAGTGGTTGGACTTCACCTTTGTGGACAATTGGCAGGCGCAAGTGAGTAGAAGGGGGTTGGACTACACCTTTGTGGGACAATTGGCAGTTGCAAATTAGTAGGTTGGTGACCTAGAAAAATCTGGAGATTCATTAATCTTTTTCTTGATTTCTTCAAAGGATTTAGTTACTATCTATAACCAAGTAAAATATCCTTTCTTCATACAATCAGTTTTGGGTGCCATCATGGTGATGAAATTATGAATAAATCGTCTGTAGATATAGGCCATGAAAATTCCATATCTTGTGCATATCCTTTGGAATGGGCCAACCAAGGATTACCTTAATTTTTCTTCTTAGTTGGATACAATAAAACCAAAAAATCCAATACTTGGCTGCATGAAAGAACACTTCTTTAAATTGATATAAAGTTTCTCTTGCCTTTAATCTCTCAAGACTTGTTAAAGATATAGTAGGTGGTCTTTTGTAGTCTTGTTGTATGTGAATATATCATCAAAATATAAGTCTTCCCATAAGTGTTTGAGATACTTAATTCATCACTCTTATAAAAGTGTTAGGTGCATTTGGGTGTCCAAATGGCATCACCAATCGTTCATAAATCTTCTCTTTAGTCTTGAAAGCCATTTTGCCTTCATCCTGGGTTAGGTTTTGATTTGATGTTACCCACCTTGTAAGTTTATTTTGGTGAAGATAGTACGTCCAATGAACATGTTCAGCATTTTATCAAGGTGAGAGATTGCAAACTTATACCTTACTGTGATCTTGTTTATCATCCAATAATCAATGCGCATTTACCAACTTTAGTCCTTTCTAGGAGTCCATAATGTTGGAATTGTACACGGACTAAGACTTTCTTGAATAACTCCTTTTTTCAGCAATTCCTCCACTTATCTCTTCAGTTCTTCATTCTTAATATGATTTAAGTGATAAGCTGGAGATTTAGTTGAGTAGATCCATTTACTAAGTCAATAGCAAGTCGAATATCTCATAAAGGAGGTAATTCATTTGATAAGTCATCTAGTTGAAGGTTTGAAAAATGATCTAGCAGTTCACCCACTTCTTTTTTTTTTTTTTTGATAATGCAAGGGTTGTTTTTGGCGTTGTTTCTATTAATTTCCTCACTACTATTGCAAATAGAACTCCCTTCTCCTCGCTGACAGCTTCAAACTCTCTTTTTTAAGAATATTAAGAGGCCTTTTTTTTCGGCATTTATAGATGCCTTGTTATTTTCTCTTTGTTCTATCTTTTCCACCTTCATAGCTTCAAAATTATCATCTTTCCATGAAACATAAATTGATAGATGTTGGCTTTTTCAAAATGTTGCACGTCACAATCATAAAACTATGTTAGACCTAGTAAAATATGGGGTAATTTCATAGGAATGTCATCACACCAAATAGAATCATCATATATTTCTAATTTAAAAGACACCAAGCACCTTCGAGCATTTGGTATGATGCTATCATCTACCCAAGCAACTTTGTGTGGATGTCAATGTTTTTCTGTAAGTAAATTTAATCACTTCACCATGTTCTTTGATACCACATTCATGCCACTTCCTCTATCACTGATAAACTTACATACTTTGTCTTGACATCTAACTTGAGTAAAGAAAATAGCATTATGAAGCCATTCTTCTTGTTCTTCCATCTTAGTGGTTGTAAGTATGCGTCTTACTAGATTAAGATTTGTAAGACTAACTTATTCATTACTAGAGCCTCCTTCCAACTTCTCTCTGGCTTCATGTTGACAAACATATTCATTAGATTCTTTCTCTTCATCCATCATGTGCAAACCTCTGTGATATATGTTGTTGTGTAGTATCTAGTCACAGGGCGACTCACTGAAAAAACTCTTTTCCCTTAATGGAGTTTTTGTCCCTTTCTAAGCCTTATGGTTACTGTTAGAAAATTTGTACTTGACAAGCTTCTGTCAACTATTTTTCCGAAAAATTTGGACTACTTTCTTATTCATCACAATGCCCTTTAAAAATAGGCCTATGAAAATAATAGACTTTTTAAATAAGATTACTACTGCCTAAATGAGACAACATTGCAATTACTCTCTAATCAAGTTGATCTTCTTGTATATTTTCTTTCTTGAGAAGCATTTTGCATATCATTATTCCACTGGACAAAGCTTGTCCTCAAGCTCAAACTCGGGGTAACTCCATATATCCTGGCCTTCTTTCATCCCCATCCTTCATCCTCTTCTTTGGATATTCTACTAATGAAGATCTCCACCTCCTACTCTTGGTTAGTTGGGTAAGGGAGCTAGTACGAGCAACTAACTACTCCAAATGCTTCTAGTACTCCTCCATATTCCCACTTTTCATTATTTTGATAATTCTCCTAGCGTGTTTCTATGAATTGTCTGTCCAAAACATAAGTTACACTTGGTTTTGTATTCTTCCCCTGTCAGTTGCTGCCTGTCCTTCTCTGACTTGATGAACCATACTTGTGCATCCCTTTTCACTTGGAAATAAGCCAATCCCACCTTGCCCTCATCTGGATTTTGCTGATTGCTGAAAAAGTGCTCATATCAACTTAGCCAAGGGGTTTAGAAGTGCTGTTGTATTGAGGGAAATCCAACTTTTTGTACTTGGATGTGAAATTCCCTCCTTTGCTATTCTTGACCCTATGCTTTTTCCTTCCTCTTTCATTATTAGCTTCTCTATGATTTCCTTTGTTTGCTGCCTATTTCTTTAACTGTCATCTCCTCTTTTCTTTTTACCTTTCAACTTTATCCTTGCTCGGTCCTCCTGATACATTGTCATGAAAGCCTCAATCTGTTGTTGAGTGATTTGAGAGTCCTCCATCACCAACTGCTTTGATACCAAATTGTTATGGTCCCTGGTTCTGAATTTGGTTAAAGGTATCTGTAGTTCAAACTCCCTTAGTAGCTCTACTTGCACGAGCTTGGAAGACTTCATCCCTTGTCTACCTATCTTGTTAAGTAGAAAGGAATAGAGCTTGTTGAGAGAGAACTCCAAATCTCAATAAGTAGACTGTTTTGAGTAAAATAAAGTCTGTCTTATTACTTTATTGGCTTCTCTTATGAAGAATACAAAATGCTATCTTCAAACAAAATCTACTAACAAACTAACAGACTCTTTGTTATAGAAATGAAAAAATAATCCTTTCTAGATGCCAAAGACAATCTGCCAATAAACTAATGGACTCTTTACTATAGAATTAAGAAAATAATCTATCTAAATACCAACTGCAAATACATTCAAACTTCTTTCCTACTCTTCTGATGAGTAGAATGTTTGTAAACACGGTGAAAATGCATTACCTTCACCAAATTTGGTACTTGATCCTGCTGCCCAGCCGTAACAATCACCTTAGTTTTTTTTTTAAACTTTATTGAGTCTAAAAAGGAAGATTTTGACCTTGTTCGGCAGTAGTTAGTTATTGGGTGACTACTTTATTTTTAGTTCTACTTTGATTATACCTCTCTTAGGATATGTTTATCAATATATTACAGAAGAATATTTGCTTCATTATATTGTTTCTTTTCCTTCATTTCTTGATTGGATTGGTGTCCTCAAATTCTTTTACATTGGTTCAGTAAGCTAGAGAAACTCAGTGTCTTATTTCACCTAATATCGATCCCTGTTATCTTACATTTCCTCCAGTTGCCTGATTTTGTGGGTACTACTATTTTCTAGATAAAAGTTTTATATTGTTTCTGTTGGCATAATCTATGTTTTGAATAAATTTGACAGTAAATGCTAACATTCTCATGTTTGTGCATACCTATAACAGGGGAAAGTAGTGAAACCTTCTGAATGTACTTCTTCTAGTTCTGATCATGGAAGAGAGTCAAATGATTCGGTCCCATCTGCTACCAAGGTTTTATCTTCAAGCCAATTCAATTTACCTACCAAAGTGAGGAGTAGGCGCAAACTAAATACACCTAAATCATTTGTTGAGAAAGATGTGAAGTCCATGAAGAATATTACTGAAGGCCAGTCTGCTGATGTTTTGCCTCCATTCCATAATAGAGCACTGAGTCTTAAGGTTAGATATGCTAGGTATATATGGAGTTCAGTTTTTACCAAATCTGGTAAGTTTTGATGTTTATATTTCAAGTTACAGGAAAAGCTTTCTAATTGCCTCTCGTGGTATCAAGTACGGAGATGGTGTGTGTTCGAATGGTTTTATAGTGCAATTGATTACCCATGGTTTGCAAAAAGGGAGTTTGTGGAATACCTGGACCACGTTAGATTGGGTCATATTCCACGATTAACTCGTATTGAATGGGGTGTAATAAGGAGGTTTGTGGCTTTTGATCATTTCTCATGTGGCCAACTTATATTGCCCTTATGATTGATTCTTAGCATTTTGTCCACATAACACTTCTCTGCAATTATCTACATTTGCAGTTCCCTTGGCAGACCTCGAAGATTTTCTGAACAATTTCTGAAGGAAGAGAAAGAGAAACTTAATCAGTACCGAGAATCTGTTCGAAACCATTATGCGGAACTTCGTGCTGGTACCAAGGATGGACTTCCAGCTGATTTAGCTCGACCTTTATCAGTGGGACAGCAAATAATTGCCATTCATCCGAAGACAAGAGAGATTCATGATGGAATTATATTAACTGTTGATCATAATAGGTGCCTGGTACAGTTTGACCAACCTGAGATAGGGGTTGAATTTGTCATGGTATTTCATTTTTCTTTGTTCAAAATTTAACATTCCATTCCTGTTGTCCAGTTACTGTTTTCTGTGTTCAATTGTCAACAATTTTTTTACCACTATTTTACTGCAGGATGTTGATTGCATGCCTTTAAATCCATTGGAAAATATGCCTGCAACACTGACTCAACAAAATATTGTTCTCAATAAATTCATTGATAACTTCAAAGAGCTCAAAATGACTGGAAAATCAGTAGACGGGAAGATGGACAGTTACACAAACCTGGCCCCATGTGAGCATATGGAGAATGCCAATGGTCCCCAGCATACTTTCCCTTCAACTTTACATAAGGTCAGCAGTTGTTGGAATTTAATTATATTTTTCTTGTCACTTGGCCAACCTTAAAAATATCAGAAGTTTTAGTTATGAATCATTCAAAAATCATTCTTTATTGTTGCCTAGTTGCTTAAGCTGTTGGGTTACTTAGGTGTTTGTGAGAGAAGCTGTTGGATAGTATTTTCTTCAGTAATTTTTACAGTCTTTAGATGTTAATATTGCTTGTCTTGTGGGAAGATATTAGATGTTATTGGTTAACGTCTTCAGCTTTCGAGAGGGTGTGTTCTCTGCCTAAAGTATACTGTTGAGTCTTGAAATTGAGTAGTACTGAATTAAACATTCTTTATCTATGAATCAGATTAATGCTACTCGAGATTGCTAACCTTCATCTCAAAAATTCCATAGCCTTGTTTGCCACAACTGTAGTTTGGCATTTCAAGCAGGTTGCCTACTTTTTATCTGAGTGAGTTTTTTGTTTTGGCCAGGGGGATTCTGTAATTTCTAATGCACAAATCGGCCATGGCTTGGGGAAAATTGTTGACATCCAACAGGCTGTCAAATTTCAGCCTTCTATTCTTGCACAAGTCCAAGCAAAGGAAGCAGATATCCATGCACTTTCAGAATTAACTCGTGCTCTTGACAAAAAGGTCTTATTACTTGTTAATTAGTATATCCCAGGACTTTGATGTTTCCTAGTGTCCTAATAGTTTCCTGATTGCGATTGAGGTGTATATCTCTTTTTATTTTTACCCGATTTTTTCCCTTGAGAAAGTTTATGAAAAATAATGCAAAATTTGAAAACTGATATGTGCAATGTTGAATCTGAACTTTGCTGTCTGTGTCATTAGCTTTGTTTTGTGTTTATGTACTCTCAGCTGCCACTGGAATAGCTTCTATTTTCATGTGCTGTAATGCCTATGTGTCATATGCTAATTGCTTTCATCATAGCCATTGATGAGGATTTGCATTGGCAGGAGGCTGTTGTGTCTGAATTAAGGCGTTTGAATGAGGAGGTTTTGGAAAACCATAATGATGGAGAAAACTCTCTCAAGGATTCAGAGCTTTTTAAGAAGCAGTATGCTGCGGTACTTTTGCAGTTGAACGAAATCAATGAGCAGGCACGACTAATAGTACAAAATTGAGATACTTTTGATTTTTTCTCCTCGTGTTATTACAGCAACTTATGACTTGATAACTTGTGCAGGTTTCTTCTGCCCTCTTTTGCTTGAGGCAGCGCAACACATATCAAGGGATCCCACTTATGTCATTGAAGCCTATGGAAAGTGTAGTCGAGCAAGTTGGCCACTATAGCTCCTGTGATCATTATGGAGGTGACATCAAAGAATCAGGATGTCATGTGGTTGACATTGTTGAGACTTCGAGAGTAAATGCCCGAACAATGGTTGATGTGGCTATGCAGGTAAGACAAGCTGTTCTCTTCTTATCTTGGTGTCCCCCATGCAGAAATTTGGTGTATACGATGCATTTTAGGAACTAGTCTTCCATACCTAACTAGTTTGGGGTTTAATGTGTCCACCTTCAAATATAAGCACGTTTATCTTGTAGGAAGTATATTTTCGAAAGTAATTATTTTAACAAGCAATGATAGAACAGTTGGATCTGCCTCAGTTTAACTAAATTATTGTCTCGTTAGTGGGATGTTTGTCTTTTCATTAGATAATTCTTCATAGTTGGGGAGTGTTGCATCTTGGTGAAATTTCCAGCACTGCAAAAGCGGTCAATTATGATCTGTTGGCTAGGGAGAGAACCCAGGGGAGGAGAGGAGGGAAGAGGGGTGGAAATTGAGTTGTAAGAAAATATCTAAAGCTTTATTTCTTGGGAGAATCTGAGTTATGTGCAGAATATCTAGAAAGATTGATTCCAGATGGTTGATTTGGATAGTGTATAAACAAGCAGCTGGCATATTACTTCATCAGTTCTAATCTGTCTTAATTATTCAGGCAGTATCAGTTTTCAAAAAAGAAGAGAGTGGGTTGGAGAATGTGGAAGAGGTTATAGACTATGTGAATAATCAGCTTTCAGCACGTGACTTGAGCATGCCAGGCATGACATCTTCAACTCCTGCAAGGTCAGTTCGCGGTACTTGGGCATCTGAAGATCAGTTGAGTTCTTCCACAATCAATCACAATGCTCATGACCAAAATAAAGCAAAGATCCCTTCAGATCTGATTGCCCATTGTGTAGCTACTTTACTCGTGATTCAGGTAAGTAGTTGTTTCGTGGGATACCAATTGATCTGTATCTGTAGAGAAAAAATGATGACTTTGTCGATTGCAGAAATGTACGGAACGGCAGTTTCCACCAAGTGATGTAGCCAGGGTACTAGATTCCGCTGTTACAAGTTTGAAGCCTTGTTCTTCACAAAACCTTCCAATTTATGCCGAGATTCAGAAATGCATGGGAATAATCAGGAATCAGATATTAGCACTCATACCTACTTAGCTTTTTTTATTATTTTTTATCTTAAGATCTTTTCTTTTTTCTACCATTGGGAAATTAAGTGTACACTACACGCTTCATCATATAATCACAAATGTAACTTTTCGAATACATCATAATAAATCCGCCACGTACCACTATCTTACTTAACAGGAGTCAACGACCTAATCCAGTCCCACATCGTTAACCATAAAGAATACAGTACACTTGGATATTCCCCCGGCTTTTTACCGTCAGCAACCTGTATCATATCAATCAAAACTTACAACCCCATCAAACATATTGGAGAAGAGTACATAGGCAAAGCTTTTGTTTCTTCTGTTTCCTCCGCGTAGAAGTCTCCACCTTGTCTTCTTCAGAAGAGCCCTGCAGATTATGCTTATGACCAAACAGAAAGTGCTCAATGAAAGCGTTTCAACGACGAAAGATACGTTGAACCCATCCATTTTCGTTAAAGGCATCTACGTGATGAACAACTCTTCCAGAATTTGAAATGTCAAAATCGGGAAAATCAATCCCAAGTTCCACATAATGGCTTCTTATCACAACCAATGTAACCACCTTCTTGCATCTCAAAAGCACGTCATAAAAGCATGCAGACCTAACAATGTAGCTTATTCCCGTATGCTGACCAACCAAATCAGTATTTTTCACTAAAATGCAAGGCATTGAGGATTTGAGGTCACTGACAAGGAAAAAGTCATGAATTTACTGTTGCGCTGAGAAGTCTGTATTCGGGATATGATTCTATAGAACCAGAGGAATTTCCTACAGAGATATTGAATTAATATGTCTGACACCGGCAGCATAATGAATATTATAAACAAATTTTCAGAAACGACATGAATATGGCATAGAGTATTCAGCATGAATCGGGGAGATTGATCATTCAACCACACTTCGCTATGATATTCAAATCCTAAACAGTCCATTGGCAATCCGAGTCCTATATCCTCAACTAATCAATCAAACGACTTCACCAAGCTTCCAACAACGTTGAATCAAATAACTAAAAACCACATTTGAAAAACATGAATTGATTATCGTATTTGTCCCAGCGACTCCACGTCTTTTTGCTCCTACTTGAACAAATATTCAAGACATGAATCCAACAACGAAAAGGGAAACTGGGAATTGATATTAGAAGATGAAGAAACAATGTCGTTAGCGCTATGGACGGTCAATTCAAGAAGTTGGGGGTGGGGTGTGGGGGTGTTCAATGCAAGCTAAACCACTGGGGTCTTGAAGCTCTCTCTAAAAAAGTTTAGCCAAAGCCGCTGCTTTGTTGGTCTTTAATGATCCACCAGGGTAAGCCAACCTTCACATGACATTTTACGCACTTACAATGACAAGTGGAGCGTATACAGATGAAACCCATTGATGGTGACCCAAAGAGATACATATATACAAGAGAAAAAAAAAAGAAAAATAGAAATAAAAAGTTTATAAAACAGAGACACAGGAAAAAAAAAAAAAAAAACTAAAACTTCATTCTTGGGAGTGTGAAGAAGAGGAAGGAGGCAGAGGAGCGAATTTACTCTCTTAAGTGCTCTTCTTTCTTCTGCGTTTAGTCCCTCTATGTCTTTGCTGTTAGGATAGGGAGAGCCCACTTTTATCTACATGAAATGAAATATACTCGTAAACTTTTACGCTGCGCTTTAACCTAAAATTTTAAGGTATTAAACTTTTGAATCCTTTCTATTTATATATTTTTCCTACTCATAATTAACATCCAACGTCTCCAACAAAAGATTCAAAGCTTTGTAATCAATGTTTACAATATCGTTTCGTATTGGGGGAAAAAATGGTATTTCAAAAGCTATTATTGAACTGAAAATGAATACTAATCAATACTAACTATTTCATTTGGTAGTGGCCAATAAACAAAATTCTAGTATTTACTAGGTAATAGTTAAATTTTCATAAATTAGGAGGATCAAATTAAAAATAAAAAAGAATAACCCTAGTTCTTCCGCTCACCCACCAGCAATTATTGTCTTCTCTCCTTCCTTTCTCTTGTTAGAAAATGGTTAGCTCCACTGATATAGGTTGCAAATACATTGTTTGAGAACTAGATAGTTGTTGAATTTTTAGTAACATAGAAAATTGCTTATACTGATATGTGAAACTTGAATTATGCATTTTTATTAAATTAAGAATTTACTTCTTCAAATAAGTGATAATTTCAACAATATCATAGATTAGGTCCAAAGAATATTCAATAACTCTCCTTAGTTCTATTTTAATAGCCTTGTCAATTAAATTTGCATATCATTTTATTAATTATATCAATAACAATAATTTAGAGCTAATGACATATGATTAGTTAGGAGTTTCACCTGTAAGCTCATAGAAAAATTTAAATTCATCTATGTCTTTAATTTTGGGCCACCATCACTAATTAGGAGGTGGCATGCCATAATCATATCTACCTTTATTTGTGGAGTAGTTAATTATGAGATATAGTCAACTGTTATTTGATTGTGTAAATGATCTCATAAGATTATAGTTACTTATTTAAGTTCTTATATAAACTTATTTTATTTGCGGTTAAACATATGATGATAGGAATGTTATTTAAGGAAAAAGGCTAACTTAGTAAAAATAGTTTAGAGTTTGTACATTTTAAGTAAACTTTTACATATTCAATTCCATCTTAGTGATCATTTCATATTTACAAGCAGTAATAAATGTACTTGCATTGCACGTATTTCAATTTGTAATGAAACTATATTAGAAGAACACTTTATTTTTATATAAGGTTATTAATTTAATTTTGATATACGTCTTTATTTACTTTTGCAGATAAATGAACAGAAGTTCAAGTACTCTTGATAATTCAAATCTCTTTAGTAAGATTGAATGATCCAGTTTAGGATCATGTTAGATTAATTCTTGGTATAAAAAACAAAACCATTTGTTTGTATTCTAATAAACATTCAAAAGATGAAAGAATCACTAAAATAAAAAAAAAATATTTAGTTGGAATCAAAGGTGATGTGAAACCTTGTAAGAAAGTTAGTCATGATGTGAAATGATAGATAAAAACTATACTTTAAAAGTGTTCATGTTACAATGATTATGAATAAATGTATAGATATAACTTGATTCTTAGAAACTTGATTGTAGGGATTGAAAATCACTCCTTTCAATATTTAGGCACACAAGATGTATATAAATAGTGTTGTATAGTGAATAAAAATATCAAATGTTAATAATGCGTAACATGATATCAAAGCCATACTTGGCAATTTGAAATATTAAAGTTTCTGCCTAATTGTAGAACTTTAGTAGATTTTGTGTTTGTTCTAATTATCGTGGTTGCAAGTGTTGGGTCACCAGTTTAAGGTGACAATTTAGTCTCTATGTTAGCATAGCTGGAGTCGCTTGATATCAATTGATTTCTATATCGAAAGTTTAAGGTGCCAAAGTAGTATCAACCTACATTTCTCTCGATGTCGCCTCTCCCTCTTGACTTGCCTAGTGTTTGTTCCATCATCACCATCGACTGCCTGAGAGGGTTTTTACACTCCTTACCACTGCCCTGCTTCACCGTTAGCGTTTCTGTATTGCCCAACATCATGTGTTTTCTTTGTATAAGTTTCGTGATATTCTCACCCTAGGTAACCTATTTTTTGTCTTTGAAAACTATTGCAACCTTGGTATATGGCTCAACATATGGTTTTATCTGTTGTGGGATACTGAACTCCTTATATTGATTTACTAAATAATGTTGAAACAACTATGTGGATATATGTTACTTCATTTTCTATGGCTGATGAATATAAATCAGTTATGGTTATAGGTGTGATTCTAGTGATGTCTAAAATCAATGAAAATAATTTGATAGGTCCTAATTATTTAGATTAGAACAAACAATTAGGATTTATTTACACAGTATTTCCAAGGATAACCATTTTACAGATGATTCGCCTTCTGATCATACAGATGATTCCAGATTATTCTTACAAATTTGAAATTTGATAGATACTGAAGATGTAACATCCCATTACTTGTGGGAGGGGTTAGAATGGTAAATGTGAGTGATTAATGAGAGTTAGAGATGCATTTCCATGTTCATGCATAAAAATGCCATGCACTTATACATGA
>JAOSBK010000205.1:22071352-22088630 GCA_027568895.1 Erythroxylum shatona | reverse complement strand
TCATTCATCAATTCAATATTAATACCATAATAAATCACAAGCCAAAATCCAATTCCAAAATGCAAAATGCCAAATTCCCATTCCATTCGGTTGAATTTCATAACTCCCAAATGACAAAAAACAATCAACCGAAATCATCATCCCAATTTCCAAATTCCCATTCCATAATTCCATTCGGATATCATATCTCATTTTCATCCGAAATCCACTTCCAAATTTTTCCCCAAATCCAACACAACAACACCAATTTTTAACCCCAAATCCACCATAATCCAACAACCAACACAATCACAGAAGCAATTATTTTCAAAATGCATGAAAAAGTGAATCAAAAATCATAAACATACACCCAAAAAACAATCGGGCCTTCTATGCCAATCTGGGTCGACGTCGGCTCGTGAGCTCCTGCTGAGCTGAGGTGGTCGTACCGTCGTCTGGTGCGTCGGAGACTCGAGGAGGACGAAGGAGAAGGCTGAAGCCGGCGAGGAGGAGGAGCGAGCTGAGGTGAGGGAGGTCGATTCGTCGAAGACTCGAAGGGAGAGCAAACCACTGTCGAAGACTCGAAGGAGGAGGACTGGAGAAGACGTCGACGGCGAGGAGGGGACGACGAGGAAACGACGAGACACCGAGAGACAGATCAGAGAAGGGAGGAGCAGCGACGTTCGTGCGTGGAGAAGAAGGAGAAACCGAAGAAGATAGAAGAAAAATCCAGAAGCTCGAAGGGAGGGTAGATTTTTTAGATTAAATTTTTGTTTTTTGCAAAATGACCCCTGAAGAATTTGAAAACGGTCGGTACGGTACCCATCGGAATTCGAAAACGGCTAGTACTCATCGAAATTTTTTCTCAGTATATTTTTACCTGTTTCGGTACCGATTTTCGGCCGGTACGGTACGGTATTCATAAATTTGGAGAGAAGTGGACCAAGGAAAAAATAAAAGAAAAAAGAAAATAAAGATATGAACTTTCTTTGAGGTTTTTTCTTTTTTAAAAAAACGATTCGGTATCGGCTTTTTCTGTCTCTCTCGATCTTAACCCCTCGCTATTTGTTTGTGGTTCCATCTTCAAGTTCAACCCCTAACTATTTGTCAAGCTTGATCAATAGTATAGCTTCGATTTCTTTTCTTCTAGGGTTTTTGATTCCCTCAATTTCTGATTGATTTGGGAAAAATCCCAAATTTCAAGCTTCAATTTTTATTCAGCCTTTTAGTCTTTGTTAGTGTTCAAGCGTGCAGCTGTAATGCGTGATTGGGTGTGAGAATTTTGGATTGCTAACTGATTGAATAATTTAGAGGTCAAAAATTGTAACAAAGTTGGATTCTTGGAAGGTTTTTTGTTGAGGGTTTGGAGTGGTGGGGAAAGTGGAGTGTCGTAGTTTGGTTAGGGCATGGATTCGGCGAGAGATGATAATGGTGGAGTTGCTGGGAGGGTGTTAATGCGGTTTGTTTGGCCTCATGGTGGCCGAAGTGTGTTTCTAAGTGGTTCTTTCAACAGGTTTTTTTGTTTCTTAATTTTTTGGTGTCACTGAATGCAAATTTCATTATTTGATTAATTGACAATTGATGGATTATTTTTATTTTGGTGTTTCTTTTCTTTGTTTTGAAGATGGTCTGAGATTGTCCCCATGTCTCCAGTTGAAGGTTGTCCCAGAGTATTTCAGGCAATTCGCTGGATAACGCCTGGTTACCACCAGGTAGGCTGGATTTACTCCGATTTTTCTGTTTGGAGTGATCACCTATATAACTTGATGAGAAATGTTGTTGACAGCTGTAGGAAGCTTGGCTGTTGTTGAGGATTTTATGAAATGCCAAATTGTATTTGTTTACTAGAATTAGTTCCTTGTCCCCAGATAAGTAATATCTCGCCAATGGGGCTAAAGGCAAAAAAGGAAATTAATAGGTAGGATTTTCTTGGAACATTCGTACTTTGACTTCCCAAATGTATGATTAATGTTTGAATTTTCTGTGGAATGATGTGACATTTAGCTAGATAAATTTCTGTCCTCTATAACATTTCCCTAATGTTTGGCCTTGGTGGTGAATTTGCCAAGCAGTACAAATTTCTGGTAGATGGAGAATGGCAGTACGATGAACACCAACCTTGTGCACCCAGTGAATATGGTGTAGTTAACACAGTCTACTTTACTATGGAAGCCAATTGCAATCCAGCAGGAAATCCTGATATGCCTATGGAGTTGGACAATGAGGCCTTTAGACGTTTGGTGAGAACCAGTTTCACCTTGGTAGTTGTCTTGACCATCGCTAGAACTTAATTTGCCTCTCTACATCTGGATTTCAACATCAGTCTTCTACTCAAGAACATTTTTATTTTCTCAGTGATATAACTCAGACCATAAGTTTAAGCTGTTCATTACCCTATGTCTAGAAACTTCAGGCATGCCCTATTTAGATGCGAAATTTTCAAGGTTAACTAGGTTATTGGTTGTATTTTGATAATACTTTGACATTGTTTTACCTTGGTTTCAAACCGCATCTCATGTTTCATTCATGTCTGCTCCCTTTATTTTGTCTTCCGTACTGGACTTGGTTGTGATTTGCACAGCAGGTCTCTGTATCAGATGGTACATTTACCGGGATAATGCCAAGCCTACCAGAGTCTGATTTACAGGTCTCACGTCAACGTATTTCTGTATTTCTGTCCACACACACTGCCTATGAGTTACTTCCAAAGTCAGGCAAGGTTTGGATCTTTTATTACTTGCCTTAATCATGACTTCCTTTTATTGGTTAGTTCTAAACTATCTGTTGATTTACTTGTTTATTCTGCTAATATAGTACTTGTAGTTTACAGGTAGTAGCATTGGATGTTGATACACCGGTAAAGCAAGCATTTCACATTTTGTACGAACAGGTCTGTATTTCATTAAACTTTTCTTCTTATTTGGATGTGATTGTGTAACTGGAATATGCTTGTTTGAAATTTATCATTGTATGAAAATTTTCTTTTTCATAGTTAGAACTCCTGTCCAAAAATTGGAATACTGAGTAATTTGCAGTTTTTTGCTGGCCGTTGGTAACTTAATCTTTTGATGGAGTTAAGCATGCTCAAACGGAGTTGAAGTTTTTCTTGCTGAATTTATCTAGTTGATACCTTTCAATTGTGAATTGGCTTTTGGGGAAAAAAACAAAAATCACATTTGCACAGTCACACATACACCCAAATGTGTGTGTGTGTATATATATATATATATGTAGATGCAGAAAATTTTTGTTGATGAATGCAGCTTGGTTGTAAAATGTCTAACAGTTTACACCAGTTTGTATGGTCTTATTAGATTGCATGATCCCACCCAGTTTTGCCTTTGAATGCTCCTTATAATTGTGACTATAGCTCGACCTCAGTTACTTAGATGTTGACTTAGCTTTATGCACCTCTTACCTTTCCTTTGTTGGTGATATTATGCATTTTTACTGATAGAGTTGGGTATTCATCTCTTCTGCGTTATTTTCAGGGAATCCCTATGGCTCCACTGTGGGATGTCACCAAGGGCCGGTTTGTGGGAGTGCTAAGTGCATTAGATTTCATATTAATTTTGAGAGAGGTAGGGGTCAGATATCTGTTTGACCAATGAGCCAGTTGTAAAATATTTATAAAATGAATTTCTGCCCCACATATTATTTGTTCTTCTCTACAATTTCTTTCACCCTCGAAGTTGAATTTGCAAAATAATTCTAATTCAAGAGCAGTTTTTAGGTTAGTGATTGTTGGAGGCATTCCTACTCGTGTGCTTGTGCTGATTTATTTTTTATTGTGAACGTACTTCCAGCTTGGAAATCATGGGTCAAATTTGACAGAAGAAGAGCTTGATACCCACACTATATCTGCTTGGAAGGAGGGAAAAGCATATCTGAATAAACAAATTGATGGGAATAGGAGGGCATCTTCTAAACCTCTCATCCATGTGAGTGATTAAATTGTTCGAGTGCAAGGAACCATTGTAAATTCCTCAACACTTCAGAACTACATGTATTTTATAGTTCAGTATTTTGATGATTTATCCAATATAGATTTGCCATGATAAAATTTTCTGTGTGGGTTTGCAACTATATACTGAGTAGGTATTTGCTGATGTGCAGGCTGGGCCATTTGATAACTTGAAAGAGGTAGCTTTGAGAATACTGCAAAATGGGGTGGCTACAGTTCCCATTATCTATTCATCTTATGATGATGGTTCATTTCCTCAGCTACTCCATCTTGCTTCACTTTGTGGAATACTGAAATGTAAGATTTGTGACTAGCTTTCTAAGTAGTTGCACCTGGTATATTACTAATGAATGGGTCTTAATTTCCAGGCATTTGCAGGTTCTTTAAACATTGTACTGGCACCCTCCCTATACTTCAATTGCCAATTTGTGCAATCCCAGTGGGCATGTGGGTTCCAAAGATTGGAGAGTCCAGTAGATGCCCTTTAGCAATGTTGAGACCAAATGCTTCTCTTAGTTCGGCTTTGAGCCTATTAATTCAAGGTATACTTTCTGATGGCTGCCAGGAAGAACAGTGCATGAGTTGTGAAGGGAAAGGTTCACTTTGATATTATTAGAATCAGTGATTTGAGCTGCCAAGATTTTGCCATGTACCTGGATCTCTTTTAATTAATACAAGTAACTCTTGGGATTGGCACAAAAATTTAGTAAGAGTTGATGCAAGCAATATTTATTTGATTAACATGCTTCATTTGCAATAGCATATGTGGTGCCATTCTGAAAATGATGACAAAAGCACACGGATCCTTTTGCTCTTGAATTTGTGCAATATTGCGTTGATAGGCTGTAATTTGTTGGTTCAGTTATTTCCTCAACAGATTGGCTAGTTATAAGCTGTGATGTTGGTTCTTTTTTCTATTTCTCTTTTGATTGAGGTATCATCAGCATTAGGGAGGAATTTAGTCCATGAATATGATGTTTATTACTTCAGCAAAGAGATCAATTGGTCATGGAGAAGCATGATGGAAGATGGTGCTAAGGAAATTGATCATGAAATTGTTGTTGACTGTAATGAAATGTGCATTAATTGTATGAATGTTTCATATGATGTTGGTCTTTTTTTAGTTGGAGGTCCTTGTTCCCTTAACTTTTTCCTTTTCCATTGGCTGAATTTCAGAAAAAATTGGAATGTTATAGTAATGTAGGGTAAAAATGGTGTAAAGGGGACCCCAATAGATGGGTTGGGATTTATATCTGATAGGCTCAAAGTATATTTCTTTAGTTTAAACCTCAGCGTTGGCATTACTAGCAGAAAGCTTATCCCTGCATCAGGGGTTCATTGTCTGGCTATACAGTTGAGGTTGATTCTTCATAGAGACTATTTGTGATTAATGTCTTTAAATTCTAAGAATCTGTACCAGCAGAACTGGTGGTTACTCGATGATATAACGGATAGATAAGATTAGTTTCATCAGTTTATTAGGTCTTCATCCACCATAGGATGTCTCAAATATCATTTAATGTGTTTTATTCCCGTCTCTGCAGCTCAAGTAAGCTGCATTCCTATTGTTGATAATAATGACTCGTTGATAGATATATATTGCCGGAGGTAAGTTGTTATTATTAATATGATTTCACCATTGAATGATGAGTTTTTCCAATTCTCCTTGTATTTTGAGCACTTCTGGTTTTATGCTTGAGCAGTGACATAACAGCACTTGCTAAGGACAAAGTTTATACGCATATAAATCTCAATGAAATGACTGTTTATCAGGTAGCTATTCCTTCTTTTTACGTTTTCTTAAATTGCCTGCATAACAGCAAACAACCCATTAATTTGCATATTAAAGTAAACAAAGAGAAAATTAAAAATGGCTTTCAACTTGCAGACCTGCTTAGTCTTATGAGCGAGAGGCCATCCCTAACATTTTCTGTGAACTGGCTGTTGACTTGAGCATAAGTATTTCTGGTGGCAAGATCAAGATTTGAGGAGAGGATTCTATTTAAGAAATTTAATACTAGCAGAAGGATGTGGACAATGTTTTTTCACATTAATCATGTTGACTTGGAAGATAAGCTATATATTTAGGGGTGGAAATGTTTTAGATATAAGTATGTGCTAAAGGAAACAACTCACTGATTTGAATAATGAAGTGAAAAAAGAGAATTAAAAATGGCTTTCAACTTGCGGACCTGCTTAGTCCTATCAACGAAAATTGTACAAGTTAACACCAGTAGAATGATTTGGACAATTTTTTTTTCACATTAATTATGTCTGGTTAGAGGATAAGGTATATGTTTAAGGTTGAATCGTTTTAGATTTAAGTACATTGGATAAGCTGTAAATAGGATATGAATTGAAACCATTGTGTAGTTAAAAAGGTGCCCCTGGAATAGCCTTTCTTACCTAAATTACCATGGGTTTTTAGGTATCACATTATTGAGGTATTGCAATATGCTGAGAAATTGCCATACCTGTCCTTGTATCTTTTGACTGATAGTTTCAAAAAATAATTTTTCAAAAAGTTTCTAGTATTTCAGCATCCTCACTTATAGTATACATATACCAAACAATCCTATTGATACTTCACATAAGCTGCTTAGTTTGTCGGTATTAAGTAGTTAATCTTAGTCCTTTGTAATCTCTATAAGGTTTGAGTGTTTCTTAAGTTGGTAGATCAATGATGTTTGAGTTTTAGTAATATTGTTGTGGCCATTTTATTAAGTGATTATTGCTATGAAGGTGGTTTTAAAAGATGAGATATACCGAAAGGAGATAAGCAGTTGGTAGGTGCGGTAGTTGAAGGTTGTGATAGAATGCTCGGCATAGAGTTTACATTTTGTCCCTTTTATTAGAGCAAAGATGAGTGTTGTATGTTGATTTTTTGTCTGTATGCGAAACCTATCATGATGCTTAAATGGTATGGCATGAATTGTTTTCATCCCAAATGCTGGAAACCTGTGGTATTGGTTTTATTGATCTTGGTATTCACTCCTCTGTCATGATATGTGTATTGTTTATTGGATTAGGCATTGCAGTTGGGACAAAACTCATTTTCATCACATGAGCTGAAAAGTCAAAGGTGCCAAATGTGTTTGCGCTCTGATACAGTACATAAAGTGATGGAGCGACTGGCTGAGCCAGGTAATATTATAGTCATTCTTTTGTGTTCATTTCTTTAAGTCACATATTATTGCATTGAGCAAATTACTGGTCTTCCACGTATAATCTGTTACGGTTTAAAAATGTCCCACATCGGTAATAAAAGAAGCTGATGTGGAGTTTATAGGCTTATGAGCTCTCCCACCCTTAAAGCTAGCTTTTGGGGTTGGTTCTCTTATAAGATCTATAACATAATCTTACATATTGCAGTTTCTTTGACTGTCCTAGAATTGGCCACAATCTACCCTGCCATATTTTTTCTTTTGTTTCTAAGTTGCTAATTTCCCAATTTGGTTGGACTATTTATATCAAAACATCCCATAAAATGGAAGTACAAGGAGTCGAAAGTTTTTCCCTGCAATTTAAAGGTCGTGCGTGGACCATTCTGCTGTAGCTGGCTTGTCTTCCCTGAGTTTGTGTAATGTTGTGAAAAGCGATTTCTATGCAACTCTATTCGTTTCAGGTGTTAGACGGCTTATTGTTGTGGAGGCTGGCAGCAGACGAGTTGAAGGCATTATTACGCTCCGCGACATTTTCAAATTCATGCTTGGTTAGTCAAAAGCAAGCATAATAGGGGGAAAAAAAACTGTGAACTAGAAATGGATTATGCAGTAGTGTCATACTCGGTGCATATTATATTCTATTGCAGCAACTCCTATTCTGCCCTGCCCTGTCCTGATGTTCCATACTGATCTTCATTGCTTTCCATGGTCTCACTTGAGCAGCGCAGTGTTGTGACCAAAGGTAATGCCTCTGACTTCCTTCCTGGCCTCTTTTTAGAAATTTTAGGCTTAAAGGGAGCCGTGCAATTCGAGAGGTTTAATTTTGCACAGTTCCCACATTTGTTCATCTCCTCAATCTGTATTACCATGAGCTATTTAGAGGTCGCTGATGTAAAAGATTTGGACCTGTAATGTAACAGTTCTGTGCTGAGCTGCCATAACCTACCATGGTGGAGGTGGAGGTGGAGGTGGAGGTGGAGATGGGGATTATTCTCATCTGTAGTTAGTTAACCAATGATGTATACGTTGGAATTGAATTACATGGGATGGGAACGGAAGAAAGCTTCTGTAGAATCTCGTCTGTATGTAACAATGAGCTAGCTACACTTATGTGACCACTTTTTCCTTTTCTTCCATTTCCATTGATTATAAACTACTTTAATTAATCAGCTGTTAACTAATACATGTTATGACTCAAACCTTTCACTATTGGCACCCGACTCTGATTAATAAATTTATTTATATATTTTTACAGTAAGAGTAAGTTTTTGAAAAATCATATGAATATATAATAAATAATATAAAGTAAAAGTTATCAGTACAACAAAACATCAGCCAAAAAGCATAAGAGTTATAAAAGGATAGGGTGCTTCTAGGGATGGGAATCCAGCCTAAGCTGGTTTGGTTGGGTTCTTGAAGTATTTGTTTGGATAAGCTTATATTAGTAGAATTTTTATCAGTAGAATTTTTTGAGAAGAGATTTTTTTTAAAATTAGTTGATTATTTGACTATCAATTAAAAAGAGAGTTTTTTTAAAAGAGCTTTATATAGTAAATTGTTTGATAATATAAAAATAAAAATTAATTTTAACTTTAATTATATTTTATTTTATAATAAAAATTATTTATGCTTATAAATATAATTTAAAGTATTTTAAACAATATGTAAAGTAGAATATATTAATTATTATATAATTTTAAATCATATGAAATATAAATGAAAATATATTTAACCAAATCTTTTATATGCATTATAACATAATTAAAACTAATATTAAAAATAAATATTAACATATATAAAAAGTCAAATGATAATATATAACTCCCAAAATAAATGTGAAGATGAGTTTGTGAAGATTGTAGGAATTATGTGTAAAACATAACGACAAAAGAGGCTAAAAAATAGGCTCATTAATTGATATGAAAAATTTACCTGAAAAAGTATTTTTTTTAGAAGCTCCAAAGTTGAACTTCTTAGAAAGTTGTAGTTTGACTGCCAAAAAAGTCATTTATTAAAGAAGTGCATTTTTATTTTACAGCTAAACACTCATTTTTCTTAAGAATGACTTTTGTGAAGGAAAAAAGTACTTATTGACCTTCCAAAAGCTCGTCCAAAAGCACGAATTCAATTGGTGAGGTCAAGATTGACCGGGCTCAGTTTTTTGGGTTTGATCAGTTTAGGCAACTAAACCCCGAGCCTTGGGCTTAGTTTTTTGGGTTTGATCAGTCTGGGCAGTTAAACCCAAAACGATATTCTTTTGTCAAAAAAGACATTTTGAAAATTATTTTTAAAAAATAATGTCAGGAAGGGTCGACTTAGCTTGCCTTCGGCCTAGGTTTGGGCCAAGCAGCCTTAGTCCGATTGGGCCTCCAATTAAGTAGCCCCCACTCAATCGGTGGGCGGGTTTGGGCTCGGGTTCGACCCATTTCCATCCCTATTTGCTTCTAGGATATTTTTAAAGGAATCTTAAAGTCCTTACTCTCATGCAAGTACAATCTTATAGCGGATGAAGTGATGAATATACTTTAATATACTAGTACCTAAGAAGAAATTGTTTTAAATGAATAAAATGTAGCTTACAACTAAAAGCTTTTTGTTTTTTAGTGTGAACTTCCTCACCGCATGTACTACTTAAAAAGTACAAACTGAGAAAATGAAGTTTAAAGTGAAAAAGGAAAATGAAGAAAACATGAGAAGAACAGGTGATCTAGAAGTTATATGAAACCATGAACATATTATTTTGTTGAATGCATTGTGATTTACTAGCCCTAAAATGATAACAAAGAACAACAAGAGATTAATTTTAGACAAGAATTGTGTCAAAATATGTTATAACTATATGGTTGTTTTATGGTTGATTTAACATATTTCATTTTTTGTGTCATGTTATCTCTGATGATTCTATTAGGGTTGTATTTGTTTTGTATTCTTAAAGGATGAGAGAATTCAAAACCTTTTAGGCAAGTACAAGAAGGATTTTGAAGGTGACCCTTCTATGGAAGATTTGGATAAGTGACCTATGATAGGCAAGCACAGGTGGAAAGTAGTTGTGATCCTTATGTTCTAAAGTGATTTGTTTTTGTAAGGACAAAGAGTGGTCAATATAGCTCTTTCCTACTTGCTTATGACGTGCGCGCTTACGTGTACCATGTCTAGAGGCTCAAAAGGAATGCTTTAGCCAACCAACTTTGCCTCCTTATGTATGTGAAAAATGGTTTCATCAGTTATTTTACTTTTGAAATAATTTGACACGCAGAGTTTTTTGGTTGATATCTTGTCAATTTAAGTTGATTTATCTCTCTAAGTGCTATAGTTATATTACCATACAAGGCATCATCTAAAGTTCAGAAATTACAAGCAATGTCCCCATCTGTGAAGCTTATAACCTCCTTTTATGGTGCCACTGTATTAACTCAAGGCTGGCATCTAGAGATGTTTCAACCAAGCATTTCTCATCCACTCTTCCTCCCCAAAACTCTAATATGAAAGATAACCATGCACATAACAAAAAATCTGCCAGACAAAAGAACACTTAAATTTAGGTTAAAAGTTGATTCTCACAAAATGATGCAACAAAATGTTGCGATTTACATTGACCTTACACTTGATAATTCTTCATCATCATCATCTGGAAACAATAACAAGGAAAGAGATCAAATATTTTCTCTATCACAATGCACTGCAAATGAATCTCCCTTTAACATTCTCCAAGTAGAGTTTCTCTCTCTTTTTTATTGTTTTTGTTGAATCGAAGTGGATTATTGGAGGTAATTGGCCCTCTGTTGGTGCTTTTTCCTTTTCTTTTATTGAATCCAATCTTGTTGGTTAGGTTATGGCATCTATCCCTGCCCCTGGAAATGTCTTTTTCTTACCTTTGCATGAAAGTTTGTTATGCTTAATTGCTAATAAAAAAATGCAAGAATGATAATTCTGTGCCCATCATCAGGATTCATAGAAAACAATCTGCCTTGTTAGTGAACACTCATAATGTTGATAATAAGAAAATATAGTCAAAGAAGAGGGAGGTGAAATTGCTTGGAAGCGATGAAATGACAACAGAGTTGAAGCATAAAGTTAATGGCTATAATGGCATAAAAAATGAAAATCCAACCTCAAAAAACAAGGGTGGTTTATCTAATAACTTGAAAGGCTTTTCATTATAAAATCCAAAATGTGTTAATGGCCTTATAAAAGAAACTAATGGGAGCAATGAAGTTACATATGAAGATGGGGTGACAAAAGATATATCTCCTGTAAACTAGTGAAGGAGGACTCACTTGAGTCAATATTTAGACTTATCAGTGGTAAGAGTGAAATAAATGCTTAAAGTAGTTTATGTGAAAAGGCAATGTTTTAAAAATTGGACCAAAAATTAAACCAATAAGATAAAAGATTTAAAGTTGAGAAGGTTCAACCGGTATTAGACCGTCATAAAATTTTCTAACGATTGAATAAAATTAAAGAATCTAAACTGAAAGATATTGTCCTTATTCATAAAAAAATTTGAAGTTTAATTAAAGAAAGAGATTACTAAATAAAAGTTAATTGATTTATTTAGTTCATAAAAATTTAATAATTTAAAAAATTGATTGATTAATTAATAAACTGATTAGTTTTTGATAATAAGAATTATTAAAGTAAATTCAATCAGAAAGTTAAAAATTGAACAAACAATTTAAACGGTTCAAAGTTTTTATAATAAAACTGGTTGATTCGATTGAGTTTTTTAATCATTATAAAAACGTCTTGAAACCCATAATAGTAAGGGATGGTGGTAAAATCAATAGCAAAAAAATTTTCTACTCCTAAAGCTTATGCTCATATAAGAAAATGCAAAGAGAGTGATAAAGCTGGATTGATTGCTCTAATATTAAAGTTTGGTGAAAACTCAAGTTTAATATAGAGTATATAACTAGCAAGCATTTTGAGAAAGCAAGGTTGTCGCAAGAGGGCAAGAATTCATTAACAATAGAAAGTAGCAAAAAAATCAAATGTTGTTTTAATAAAGGGATTGGTAATTGGTGTGGATGCAATGTCTAGAGAAACAACCAATGGTACTAACGATGTTGCTGTAAGTAAAGAGAAAACGTACAAGCTGAAGTTACATAAGCATATAATCAAGATAATAGAGAATTACAGAGGTGCTTCTGGTTAACCTACTTATCTAAGTGGTTCAGTTAAGGGGCCTTTTGATGAGTTGCCAAAGGACTTGAGATGTAATCATTGAGGGTTAAAGTAGAACTTATCTTTGGTTAAGATGAAGGGAGAATCTAGATGCATAAAAGTGCATGATAAATCATTTTTTGGCACATTTATCTACGATGGTATACCTTTAGGTCCTTGTATTAAAGAAGGTGCCATTGGTTTACTAGTGCCTCCTTTATTGCATCTTGTAAATCAAAACAACTGGGTATGTTATGACATTTGTCAAAAATGGCAGTTGTTGCCATTTGCCACAAAATTGGAGCATCTTCTTGAGAAGTGGCTTTGTACAATGCTAGATTGGTTGTAAGTTTGATTCATATATTTGGTTCCCATCAGAGCATTAGACACTAAATAATATGTTTTGTTTTGCCTCTAATATTAATTTAAAGTTGGTTAGAAGTTGTCACAATAATTTTTTGTTATCTGATCATCATTTAACATAGATTAGCTAAATTCTACTCAACTAAGTCTTTATCTTAGCTTATGGGTAAAGTATATCAATGTTTTCTCATGCTCATGATCTTTCTACTTCTATTATTGGAACACTAGCGTTTGAGTGGTGAGGGGTCTAATATTTTTTTTATACTCTTTCCAAGGTCATATCCCCTATGCTCTTGCCTAACACAACTTTTTTCAGTTTAGTTCTTATCATGGTTGAGAGGAAAATGATTCATTTGGAATGATAATTACCTATTTGTGGAAAACACTGTAAGTAAGGCATGCATTTAATTATTATTCATATTTATTTTCATGACGTTACCTTATATGTTTGAAATGTAGAATTAATGAGGAGGGGACAACAATGACCATGAATGTTCACAATCAACTTCTTGGTGTTGTGGATCAAAAGACTATGCAAAGCCTTGTGTTGAGTTTTTAGCCCTATTTTGAGACTTTTGGTGATTGTAGACGATGTTATAGTCTGTAGGAATGACGAACAAGTGAAGACAAGATGAATGAACAGATATGGTCACTTAAACAGTCGTGTATATGATCTTGTAAGGTGTAAAAACCTATTTCGTGATTTAAAAGAAAAAAATACTTAGGTTTTGCATAAGAGTGTAGCTATAATATCCAAAAGTAAGGAAAAATAGAGATAAGGCTATTCTCATACTTTTTTGATTGTTTTTTAGATTGGTTTACAGTTTGTTTATTATTACATCAACTTTGGTTTCAATCCTGAAACTTTATAAGATAAGTTGTTATTGTGGGATAGGAGATCAGACTTTGTAAATTCTTATTTGAGTTTAGTGGATTAGCTTGTCATTTTGGCTTATGATTTTTCCATCTACACTCAAAGGTTTTCCATATAAATTTTAGTGTTTGTTTCATTATTAAGTTTCTTATTCTTATACTGATTCGTTGGTTAAAGTTGAAGTGTATTTTTGTTGTTGATATTTGGTTGATCTTTTAGAGAGTTATGTTTTTATATCCTAACAAGTGGTATCAGAGCCATTATGATCGACGGTGAAAACAACTATATGGTTAAGTTAACATAAAAAAACTACTCTATTTGGAGGCCCATAATGGAGGACCTTTTATATTACAAGGATCTCTTTGATCCTACTAATGTGGACAGAGGTATGAAGGATGATATTCCTTCAAAACTTGAAAAGATGTAAGATAGAGAATGGGAAAAGATAAAGTAGAAAACTTTGGGCACGATTAGACAATGGATTGATAGCAACAATATTTAACCATATGTATTAAGAAACAAATCCCTTTTTGAGCTGTGAAAAAAGCTAAAAGGACTCTATGAAAGGAAGACTACCTAAAACAAGGCCTCTATGATTAAAAGACTTGTGAACTTGAAGCTGAAAGCTAGGAAATCTGTGATGGAGCATCTGAGTGATTTCTAGGACATAATCAACAAGCTTACTTCTATAAAGATCATTCTTGATGATGAGCTTTAAGCTTTGATCCTGTTGAGCTTGCTATTAGATAGTTGGGAAACATTGATAGTAACGATTAACAATTTAGCTCTTGAGGAAGTGCTCTCGTTGGATGTAATCAAAGAGAGTATGTTCAATGAAGAAATCAAAAGAAAAGAGATGGGAGAGCATAGATCCCAGTGGGCTTGACAAGTTTAAGAACTGATCAAAGTTCAAAGATGATAAAGATGTAAAGACATGCCACTATTGCAATAAGTCATGACATATTAAGAGGTTCTTCTATAAGTGGAAGAGGGATCAGAAAAATAAAGATCATTAGAATGATTGAGATGATAAGAATACCATTGTAACAACTTCAAGGTGCTTTGGCAATATCATAGTGTTGAAGAGGCAACTTGAGAACCCGAATTGATGATGAGAACTTAATACTAGCAACTATTTAACACAGGTATGAATTTTGATGACAATTTTTTTTAAGGGGGAGAGAGATGTAAGGCCCTAACATATACCTTGCATGTCTAGGGTGTGTATTAAGAAGTGAACATAAAGAATTAAGTGCATCTAAGCATAGTAAGAGACATAATAGTACTTAATGTAAAAGACATAGGTAATTTGTTCATTTTGTCATGGACATACATACTTAGATGTGAAATATGGATAATAATGAAATTAACTGATGAGACTATATGCCAAAGAGGGAATTAAAGGAAAAAAAGAAGGACCAAATGTGTAATTTTCCTAAAGTCAACGCACGAACCAATAGAATTAAAACATGTATGACCAATAAGATTAAAGCATGTGTGTCTAATAGGATTGAAGCATATGTATCATGAAATAGGCGTAAGAGAGGAAAGAGGGATGTGTATTTAGGATTTTGAATGCCAAATTTTCCTCTTCTCATTTTCTCTCCATTTTGTCTTCTTTATCACACCATTTTGCACATAAGGAATCAAGCTAATCCTAGGTGGAAATAAAGGCAAAAGTTAGTGATTTTGGAGCATCTTGTGATGTTTGCTACATATCTCATGCTTTAAAAGTCCAAATGGCCTAATTTTTGATGATATGGAAACTAGAGACATAGGATAACAAATGTTTTCAAGATTCCAAAGATAATTTGAACATTTGCTATGTGAAACTTTTGGAAAAATTAGAGGTATGAATTCTAGGCAGGGGACACGATGAGAAGGAAATTTACATGTATATAAATGATTTATATGCATATTTATTGCTTATATGTGTATGGTATGATTATACAAGTATGATTTTGACACCCTTTTAATTGTGATAAGTTATGACTTGCATGTATGAACTCAAATACATATTTTATGATTTCAAATGAATATCATATGATTTGTCAATATATGAATTATGAAATTAGAAAATGGTTCAAAAAAATGTTACAGTGCTTGATTTATTGTCTTGGTGTTGGATAGATAGGCATGCCTATAGGTTTATAGTACAGCTGCTATAGTTTGACACCAATGGTGTATTCATTTCTAGACTATAGTTTCTCTAGTTTGATGCCTTCATATATCTATAGTTCGATACTTTTGAATATCTACAATTTGATATCTTCAGATATCTACGTTCTTGTTATCCATACCCACGGGAACATGAGAACATGAATAATTGGTAAGAAATACAATATCACAACATGAATAATTGGTATTGATGAGCATTTTTACCGATTGTATTGATAATTTATAATGAAGAGTAGTTGTATTGATAATTTGTATTAATGAGCATTGAATATCAATGTTTGGTTTATATATGTGAAATTTACGGTATATGAATAATACATTAAAACATATTTTCACTATATACCTTGCTTATTTTTCCCATCACTATTTATACATTTTGTGATATTTATGAATATGTGTGGTTGGTGGATGATTACTGTGAGTGATCATCTAAACTAAGTTTTTCACCACTAAGCTTTCCAGCTTAGCATGGGTGTTAATCCACATATGTCCAAGTAATAGGAGTGAGGTACAAGGATTATCTGTAGGGACCAAGGCCAACTATTAGTAGTAAATGTACTTTTGGATTATTTCTTTTAGGATAAAGATGATTGCCTATGTAACAGTTTGTAATTAAGAATTTAAGTTATATGTAATATTTCTTTTAGATTATCATGTAAATGCAAAGATGCAATACTATTCTTAAATGATAAAAGTGATATGAAATTTTGTAATTTGTGTATGTACAACATTGAATAGGCAAATGTGTGATGACGGTCCCTATAAATGAATAGAAATGTATGTCATGACTGATACAAGAATTTGGTTGCCATGTATGTATGTGGTTGTAGGTTCAGTACAGGGGTTGTCATATTTTGTGATATCGGCGCTAGGATTAGGCAATTCTAGCTAATAAGAGTCTAGTGATATGTGATATGACTTGGTTTTTGTGTTGGCTTAATGCAGATGTCCCTATTTTCATATAGATAGTAGAGATGGAAAGACCTCATGAAGCTGAGGAGGAGTCAGCTAATAGTATGGTGGGGAGAGATTGTTGGGACCCGATTTTAAAACCGGACCCCAACCGAAAAACGAAATCATAAATCGAAGAACCAAAAGTGAAACAAAAGAACGGATCCTAAACGAAAGTGGACCAGACGCAAACAAAAACAAATCGGCGGAAACGAACGAACGAATCATAAAGCGAAAGAATTAGAAACGAAAACATAAGGCGAAAATCAAAGTGCGCGAAAGTCAAAGAAAGCAAATCGGATCAAAAAGCGAAAGAACCAAAAGGAAATCGAATTCTTAATGAGCCATAGAAAATCGAAAGGCTCGAAAATCATAAAGCGGAAACAAATCAAAAGCGGAATCGAAGGAACGGATTTACAAAACCTCATAATCAAAGAAACCAAAACAGTTCAATCAAACTGAAAGTCAAATTCTGACATCCGAGAACGCATACTTGAGAAAAACATCGCGTTGGAAAACTATAAGACAATCGGTCTAAACCTATTCAATGAAAATAAAACGCAATGGAAAACATACAGCGGAAACCAAAGGAATCGAAAGATCGCAAAACAAAGGAAACGAAACACTTCAATCTAACTGAAG
>JAOSBK010000205.1:22047165-22061748 GCA_027568895.1 Erythroxylum shatona | reverse complement strand
AAAGTTGTGCCCAGTCCTTTCTTCATTATGCTCACCTTTTTCATAGATGAGGCTCTCACCTTTTTGATTACCTGCACCAGACAGATTAGACGGGATCTTAACATGATTATCAATCACCTTACCACTTCTCAGAATAGTAACTGCTTGGGCTTGCTCGGGTTGACTGGGTAACTTCCCTTTTTGATTATTGTGCATTTGAGTAGCAAGTTGCCCTATTTGGATCTTAGTCCTCTTTATAAAAGCCTACAAAGAATCAAATCTCTTATTATTCATTCCTAATTTGTAACTTGAATAAACACATTCAGGCTTTCCTCCAATGAAGGCTTACTTAGTGGGTTTTGAAGTAAGAATTGTCCTTCGTAATAATTTGGCCTTTGAAAATTTTGGTATTGTGGTTGGGGCTACACTAGTAGATTTTTAATCTTCTATGAAAAATTAGGAGTGGTTTCTCCAACCAAGGTTGTAGGTGTTTGAGTACAAATCATTTTGCTTCCTTGGTTGAAAACCGTCGAGTCTTCCCTATATGTAAAAGACTCACAAGAATACGAGCAAACATTAGCTTCATAACATAAGTTTCTTATATACCACAAACCTCTTGATTTGGAATGTTTTGGGGTAGTCTTGTAGTTAGCATCTTTACATGCTTCGTTAACTCAGTTAACTGCATAGCCTGTTCTTGATTCAAGCTCATTTTATGAACTCAAGTCCTTCTTCCCTCACTCTCTTATTTTGAGAATTGGCCATCAACAGTTCGAAGATCTCATATGTTTCTTTGGCATTCTTCTCTCCACAGCTCCTCTTGTTGCATTGTCATTTGTGTACTGACATTCTTGTGTTAATCCATCATAAAAGAACCAGTTCTACATATGGAGTGGAAAATGATGGTGTGGGCACTAAATGAGCAAAAGTTTAATGCATTCCTACATCTCATGGAATGACTCTCCCTCCATCTAAGTGAAGTTGCTATCTTCATCTGCAACTCAAAAATATTTTAATAGGAATAGAACTTTCCCATGAATTTATTATACACCTCCTCCCATATAGTCATTGAACCAGGTGGAAGGGTCATTAGCAATGCCTTGGTCTGATCCTTCAATGTGTTTGGGAAGCACCTCATCTTAAGTTAATCTTTATTTAGGCCATCTAACAGGAATGTTTAGAGAGTGTAGAATTTCCAAATGAAGTTTAAAGGGTCTTCATTGGGAACCCCATAGAAAGATGGCGGCATGGTGTAGTGGATGATCTTAAATTCATAGTTTCTGGCTGTCTCTCCCAAACATATGCATGAAGTGGTAGTACCAATTACTGGTCCAACATACTCCTTCATTATTGGCTGCCTTCCACCTATCTCTTGATCTTCTGGTTTGGGTCCTTGGAGATTTTCTTCAAAGTCTTTTAAAAGTCCTTTTATATGATGTATGTTGTTAATAAAGAGAGTAAGCTTACCTTCTCTAGACCTCCTTTCTCACATAAACCAAATAAAAACAACAATGAATTAATAAGAAATTTACTAAATCAACTCAATGAAATAACACAAAAAAATCTATGCATGAACAAACGATACATTCTACAAAAAAATCAAAATTAAATTAAATGCAAAATTAAACACCTCCCCGACAAAGTTGCTAAAAACTTGTTCTGCCCAAAATAAGTTCTAATAATACCTAGGCTATCCTAGTTGCAAGTATACAAGGTAGTTGTAGTTGATTACCCAAAGTCATCTCCCACGGAGGTGAAATTGGTTCACTTAAATTAGCTTTGAACAAAAATAAAAACAGGTGTAATCTTAATCGATTTATTGAGTGAAGCTTTAAAGAAAATCACCAAATTAAACTGAAAAGTAAGCGAAATTAACTGGGAGGAAACATGGATTGATAAATTGAAGTGGGAAATTCTTGAGAATTAATTTCACTAATTTAATCTCCTATGCATGAAGAAGGGGAAATGATTGGATAGTTGTCTTATTAAAATTACCAATTAGGTTTTAAAATCGACTCAAATAACAAACTAATCTAACTTTCGTATTCGATAAGTTTATCATCTAAATTACTTATTAACCTAACTAATAATTACCCACTTAAATTAATATAATTCTAATTTATGACTCAAGCTTCTATAGTTTCTCATTTCATATTAAACTATCCTTTATTTAATACCAAAATGATGTAAAGTTCGGTCATGCTTTTAAATCCATTTAGCTCAGAAACTATAGCAAACATATGACAACAACATAGTCCCTTAATCATACATATTCGACTAAAGTAGCCATATTAATCTTAAAAAAAAAGAGATTAGCCTATCAAGAAAATAACAAGACTCATCATATTCAAATACTTCAATCCCATCTTGATCAGTATAAGATAAGTATGAAAGCAATAAATCAAGTGAATAACTGAAATAAATAATTAAAAACTAATAGAGTATGAGTCCATCAACTAATATAAAAGTAAGTTTAGTAAAGCAACAGATAAATAATAAACATAATGAGCAAGCAAGTGTTCGAATGAGGGAGTTTCCGTGATCTCCATCGACTTTCAAGCTTCCTGCATTGGCTCTCACCTTTTGCTTTTGCTTTGTTCTCACCTAGATGATTGACTGCTCATGCTTCTTCAAACTTTGCTTCCTTTCTCTACTCTTTCTCTCTTCTAACTTCTCAGTCAAAGCTCTTCTCTGCTTCCCTTCTCGGCATTCTTTCTCTTTATCTATTTTATCTATGAACGAGTTTGTGTTAAGAATGTGTGTCCAATGATAGAATAAGGAATGTTAGAATTTGTCACCACCCTTTTCTCTTCTTTCTATTTGTAGTATGACTCTAGGCTTAAGGTTTCGAGTCATCACCCCTACGTTTGCCACATATCAAAACTAAAGTGAGTACCAAGGAGTATTCGCAGGGGCGATTAGGTTTGTCACCCCCTGTGAGGGCTGGTGGTGAGAAGTTTACTCACCATCTTTTTTTTCTTTTCATACAAAATTTATGTGAACTTTCATTTTTCATGCAAAATTCACAAAATAATACAATTAACATGCATGAAATATTCACACCATTTTCACTCAATTCATCTCTACTTTAGATCAAAACATAAGAATTTGTAACCAAAATCAAGATATGAAAGCAAGCAAAATCAATAGAAATTAGACACTATAGGAATAAGGCAAATGAAAGTTCTACTAAACTCCTTTAATAGGTTCCTTTCCCTAGAAAATTCTAGAATTACTTTTGCCACCATCTTCTTTATATAATGTAAAGTTTTATGGAAAATGTTAGAGAATTCAAGTCATCTAGTCCTAGTGCTTTATGAGCATTGAGATAAAATATAGCTCTTTTCTCTTTGTTCTTTGTAAAAGCTCTCGAGAGCAACTATAATTCCTGAGGAGAAATTTAATCTTATTTTATAACTTTAAGAAGTTGAACTAATAAGTTTATAGCAATTGAAACCCCCAAAGTATTAGAGAAGAAGGTGAAAGCTTCTTATTGGATTTCTTATTAAGAGGTCAATATGACAAAACCTCTCTAAGGGCATCATTATATTAAAAAGTCATATTGAGATAATTGATTTATAGAAAGGAAGATTAATTATTATCCTTATATTTAAAATATAGTATTTTTAATCTTTGCATTAAGAGAGAGAGATTAAAATTGATAGCCTGTGTATAATCTTAAAGAGCCTCTTTCTCTTTATCTTGAAGGGTTAAGCATCCAAGGTTTACATAGAGATTAGAATGAGCTCTATTGAGCCTCTCCATTGTATCTAACATAAACTAATGAGTGTCTCCCACTTTCTTTCAATTGAGGGACTTGAGCTCCTCCTTTACACTAAGAAGCTTTTTCATACTAACAAATTGTTTATATCCTTAATTATCGTTAGTAAAAACCTTTAGAACAAAAATTTCAAAACCATACAAGTTTAAAATATAGTTATTAAACATGAAAGGAAAGATTCTTTTAACAGGTATATTAGAAACTTAGGCTGTAACATCCCACTTCCACCGAGCACATACCTGTACGTCCCAAGGACATTCGAGCATATGTCTTAGGAAAGCGGCATGTTAGGACAATCACATCAACTCATTATAAAATTGTTGTCTTAAGTAATAACACATCTCAAGTAGACCAGTAATCATTTTGTCCCATTTCAAGTGTAAACACATCATAAGTACATCAATAATCAATTTAAAACCATTTCATCAAGAAAGCATATCCAGTCATAAATTTCATTACATTACAGAATTTACAAGTACATTGTATAGTAGCTATGAAGTACAATTCAAATACTAAAATCACTGAAGACAATTGTAAGTGCAAACTAATCCCAACCAATATATTGTGTCCCAATCTAGTGGCTACTTCAACTAGATTAGTTAGGTCATTTATGAACCTGAAAGACAACGATACAATTTTGCTGAATTTAGTGAACTCAGTGAGCGAACCATCATCGATGTGCTCACTCATATCAATTACAAAACAATTTACAATTCACATTCAATTTATAGATAAGTCATATCATATATTGAACAAGTACCATTGTCTCCATTATCACACATTTCTAGTTCAGAGTAGCACAATTAATTCATTTCAGTCAATCATATTATGTATATCATTTCACATTTTCACATTTTCAGAACAATTCAATTATTTCATTTCAAACATTCATATAAAACATATCAATTTATGTATGCACATGTGACTCGCTTTCATTGTTACTTTGTTGTGACTGAGCCCCTTTTTAACTGTCCTATATTGATTAGGAATATCGGGCTCATTTTACATAGTGAGCCTGAGGCTCTTGCCACATTTTGACCTTTAAACTTTTTTTTACTGGATACTTTGGACACAACTACCTTTATCTGATCATGCATATTATGTATGAAATACATCAAATCTCATATATTCAATATGTCACATTTATTTTTACATATCCATCGGACCTAAGTCTAGCATTCAACAATTATGTTGAGCACACTTATTTATGTCAAATTCACATCCAATGAGCACTTCCAATGAGATTCTCCTGCATCAAACACCTCAGACTATCAAAGTTTGGAATTAACATGTTCACATCAATAATAATTCAATAATTGACATTTAAGCAAATATAGATAATCTTAGTGAGAACATCCAAGTTACTCACTACATATATAACTCAACCAGAAAGACACATATAATTGAGTTTACACATCTAGGTTAACTTACAGTACACTCTAAATTTAGCCATTGCCTTCACGATCTGGAAACATCTAGACGACAATGTTCAATCTTGTGTATCTATGTTTAAGAAATATACACGTATTGTACACACAATACTAATCTAATTAATCACATAGGCATTCAATTATACACATATGTATATGTGTTATGTATAAAGCATGCTCAATTTGACTATTTCATGTATGTTTCCTTTATTCACATTTCATGATCATTTATACTTCATAATTCATATCTTGTGAAACTTGATTATCCTTAATTTATTAACCATCTATTCATCAATCATACATTTACCAATCCTTTCCTAGGATTACACAACCACACAATTTCCTAATTTTCATTCATTCTTTCATACCTAATTCATATTATTCATATCAAGTTAATCCATTCTTCAATTCTAATGTCAATCGACATTCTAAACTTATCAATCACTTAACCACTTACTTAACCAACCACCTTGGTTCATTTCAAACCTCAATTAAGTCCAAAAACACTAAGGAAAGGGAAGAAGATAGCAGTGAGCACTATCATGCAACTACAAAATATTCCTTCTCTATCACGATCGTGCTTTTGCACGATCATGCAACTTCCTCTCTGCACGATCATGCTTGTGTACGATCTTGCAACTACCTGATGATCCCATATTCAACCATCATTCTAGCTTTTCTCACAACGGATTTTCTAGTTAATTTTACTTGGCCATTTTGACAAAGAAAATAAGGTATTTAGGCAAGACATTCTTCTAAACAAATATTTCCTTATGTCTTAATTTTCTAACAACATCAAGTTCATACAGTTTGGTTCAATATTCTGCATGTTATACACAAACAACTATAGACTATTCTCACACCATGACAACACATAATACTCAATTTCAAGCCAAAATACAAATGCCTATTCAGTGAAAACGCTCCATCTAACATATTCCAGCACACTTCATCATCATTTCCATCCTAGTTCGTCTCTTTTGCTTAGTCTATCATTTCTAGCTTATGTCCTCATTATTTCCACTTCATTCCTACTTCCATTTTAGCTCAATTTCAATCACAAACAAATCATATTCTATGTTTGATCATAACATCAAAAATAGAGCATGAAACATCCATTTATTTAACAAAATTTTCTGCATTTTTTCCTAAACCATTTTTAATGATCTTTTTATTTCAAACTCATCTTTACAACAACGTATGAAATATTGATCATATAAACAAAAAAACAAGACATCAATGTGTTCATTTTTTTACCCATGTTTCAATATATATAAAACACCATTTTATGATCATTTAACCTCTAACTATCATCATACATGTTTCATTCAACAAATCATGAAGAACAATATGATACTTGTATAACTTCAAGATCTCCAAAATATCACTTAACCCTAGCTTTCCTTGAACCACACGATCATCATCATAAAAGGTAGAGTAAGTTAGATTCTTCTTCAAGAAGAAGATACATGATCTTGAAAAAATACGTGAAAAATCATGGGAAAGTTCACAATGGTGAGAGTTGAAGGTATTGTGGAAATGAAAAAGAAGAAATTTGAAAGATGAAGATCAAAAATGAAGAGAGAAGAAAAAAGCATCAAATTAAAATAAAAGACAGAGGGTAGTCTTTCAAACGAAAGGAAATATTATGGATGGTTGTGTGGCATGGCAAGTGACAAGGCATGGCAAGTGACACTTGTCACTTACCACATGTCACCACCTTATGGTTTCTAATGGGTCTTCTTTCTCAACCAGTCCATTTGTCTCTAATTTCTAATCCAATGGCTAGTTCCACAAGCTTCTATCATAATCGTGGGAAGGTCCACCACGATCGTGGATAGGAGCAAAAAGAGAAGTTTTGTCCAGAACCAATTGAGATTAAGGTATCCTTAGCACAAATTATTAATTGGTGAATTTTCATAAATACATCTCTAGATAAAATGTAATGATCTTGATGATGAATGCCAAAATATAAGAGTAAATGAATATGTTTATTGCTTCACTGAGTCTTATTGTAAAGAATGTTATGATCATATAAGGTATGGTAGCAATTTATTTTATTAAGATATTATGAATAGTTAAAATCGATCTTATTGAGGTAATATGGCTGAAAAACAATGATGAATATAGTTGATTGATAAGGATTACGTGAATAGTATAGATGATGGTAGCAAGAAATCTTCTTTCGAAGAAGACTTTCACAGAATTAGGTTAAGTAGAACAAATGGTTTACTTTTAAGAATAAATGAATATTTAATGAATTGGAAGTGAATATTGGAGTCAGATAGTTATAAAACTCAGTTGCAAGAAAAATGAATATATTATAGAGAGTGCATGTGTCGTATCTACTGTAATGTATCCAACTATACTATTGGATTCTTGAATTGGAGATAATACTACTACTATTATTGAAGGAACTAAGGTCCACAAGGCATTCTATATTCGTATATTTTGAAGGTACAAGTTAGGCTTGACGTGTGTGTTTAGAAAATTAAGAGTTGCAAATAAATTGAAATGTGTAGAGAAACTAGTATGAATGAATAGACATTAGAATAAGTTCATGAGAAATCAGAGGAAATCGAATGAATTGAGAAAATCATTCGAGAAAAGAAGTCAATCGAGAGATTGAGAAAAATAAGAGACAATATTACCTCATTTGAGGAATGCTTAAGAATTTCGAGAACAAGTTACGGGCATCTCGAGTTATCTGTGATACCTGTAAGGGTTAACAAATGCCCTGGAAGCATTTATGACATTAAGGAATAAAATGTTCCAACCTTACCTGGATCAATTAGTGAGTGTGATCATAAATGATATTTTAAGTGTATTTAAAAAGTAAAGAGAAACATTTTGAGTTGTTGAGGGTTTCTAGTTACTTTAGCCCTTTAACAAAACTTTTAAGGGATTAAAATGCTAAATAATTACAACAGAGGTATTAGTTATTCCATCTGGATTTGGAGATTTCTTAGCATATAGTAATGTATCACATCAGGAATTATATGTAATCTAATGTAGCATAATAAAGTGATTATATATATATATAGAGATGCAATTAGACAATTAAGGTCTCATGAGTTGAATTATTTGATATATGATTTAGAACTTGCGATAGTAGAAATTATTTTGAAAATTAGGAGACATTGTATATGGAAAAAGTTTTCGAAAATTTCTACAGATTATTAAAGTTTGAGAAAAAATTGAGTAAAAAAGAATTGAATACGAGACTGAGATAATAAATAAAGTTATGTAAAGATCAAGATTGTATAAATTATATTATTCAGTAAAGCTAGTGAATTATCTAATGCATTAAGTAGAAATTTTAATAGCAGCATAGCTTACATTCCGATATCGAGATTATCAAATCTGGTGCTATAAAGAGCATAGAATGATTGAGTTAGAATTGGGGCAAAATGAAGTGTTATTTGCTACATTAAATTTAAAATCATTTTTACATGAAAGGATTAGCAAAGCCCAAAGTAAGGATTCATAATTATGAATCTTATTGAGGAATTGAAAATGAATCTGAATTTTAAGTTTGAATAGGAAAATGATATTTTGTGATTGTAGTAAAAAGTATGAGTACCCCATATAGATGATTGAGCAAAGAGATTATTAAAGAATGCACAAATAACAACCTATGCTATACATCCTAGTAGTAATATGCTGAAACATCATTTATTGGCCAGGGATGAAGAAGTGAGTGATTGAATGTTTGATTTGCCAACAATTTTAATTGTTGGAGATATGCTTAGAGTTTATATTTTGGAGTTCGTAGGAACTTGCGATCAAAATATAACCCTGATGGAATTTTGTTTATAATAATCATTATCACGGTGGTCTCGATAGGACTCAGTATGAGGCATTATATGACAAAAAGAGTCATCCACAGTTATATTGAAATGAAGGAGGCCTAAGAATAGTTGAATGCCATAATGGACTCGAGATACAGTTTATAAGTGAAATGAATCTGTAGTAGGAATTGAGTGAATCAAAATAAAAAGCAGTTCAATAAAAAGGTATACTAAGCCCGAAATACATTAGTCCATATGAAATTATTGTGAGAACAGGATCATTGACATATGAGTTAGTATTACAAACAAAGATGTCTCAGATTCACAATGTGTTATATGTGAGTATGTTAAGAAATATCGATAAAATCTGACATAGGTGTTATCGAGTTAGGATGTGAAAATTGTGAATAATTTGAGATATATTGAGAAACCAATTAAGATAGTGGAATAACTAAATATGTAATTGAAAGACCTAGTGAGTCTATCGAATATAGTCAATTGGAAGAAAGTATTCGAGTAAAGTCGCAATATGAGAAACAGAGAAGCATATGAGGAAACATTCCCCCCCCCCCCCCCCTGATTATTCAGATGAGAATTTCGAGGACAAATTTTATTAAGGGGTATTGTAACATCCTATTTCTATACAAAGGGTTAGAACCCTAGATTTTTGTAAATGAGAAATGGCAACCACCTAAACGTGTTTATTTACAACCTCAACTGTTGTGTCTCTGCGCTATCGTTTCCTTTATCCTTATAACCTGCTGCCTTGTGTATTCATCGTTTTCTTCTGTCATTTTGGTATTGGACCTTTGCATGAAACATGTACCACCATGAGCCATTTTGATTCGTCTTCTTTGTGTTTTTCTTGTCTTTATTTTTCCTCTTCTTGCTCCGTAAAGACAGGAAAAGTTTAATCTTCAGAAAATGGCCAAAATATGAGGCTTTCAACTCACCTTAACTTCTCTACTTCCGAATTGTACCTAAAATCATATATGAGTCAAAGTGAGTACCTTAAGCAATTTCATTTCAATAATCACTAAATGTTATGGAATGATTTCATTATCAATTAAGCACCTATTAATTTCTCCCACACTTAGCTTTTGGTTGTCCTTAGAAAAAACATTAAAATTAAGCTCAAAGACCTAAAAACATTGAGTCATTCCCCATATGTTCCAAGAATACATAATTATAAACAAAGATGAATGACTTTCAAAAATCATAGCAAGAAGTCAGCATTCCAAGATTTTACTCATGATCAATCGACATTCATCATCTCTAAAAACTGAGCAATCTAATGATAAACTCAGAAAATGTGTTTAACTAAAATATAACCATAGGTACACTCAATACCATTCATGATCATGTCATTCCATAATTTTGCATATCATTTAATTTCTCCACCACTACTATTCATATGCAAAATCATAGATCAAAGGACTTTTCAAGGTTGTAATGTAGGCAAAGGTAAGGTAAGATGTATTTAGGTCAAGTAGCATGAAAGCCATTGAGCTAGTTAAACAAAGCAACATTCATTAAAAACTGGGTACCGTCAGATATAACAAATGCAATATTTATATTTCACAACCCCATTGAACTCTCACATAAAAAATCACATGAAGCGTATACGAATTCGAAGGAATCACTCATACAATTTATGCCAACAATTTATTAAAATCACAAGAGTGAACCTTCTAAGTCAACATCTACCTCATATTCAACATACTCAAATAACACATTCATTACAACTTTAGGAAGATGCATTAATTATGAATAACTTTGCAAACTCATATGCACTTCATCCTTGATACATTTATGTAAAAAAATTTCCTTTTCTTTTCTTGCATTTTTCTCTTTTCTCTTTTCTCTTTTGTTTCTTTCTTTTCTTTTTTAACATTAAAAGAAACTACATTAACATGGGAATTTCAATGATAAGACATAACAAAACATCCCAACATTAACCAACCCACACATACGTACACCCTTGCATTTACACTTTTGTACATCCACAAACTCACCAATCGTAAATTCTCTACTAGTTTTATGACTTGGGTAAGACATTTGGTTAAGTTTAAAAGTATAAAATGTGGTTTATACAAAAAGAAAGGTATATAGCTCAAAGGGGGTTAATAAGGGAAAAACCATTTCAATAGGGTAGGCTATTTGGCTAATGCAGTTTGAAAAAAAACAAAGAATGCCTAATTATTCCATGTTATTGCATGGGATAAAAATGTGGTCTTGAATAGAAATTTAAAGCAAAATCAGGATGTACATGTCGTGAAGGGCACATATTACCAAAAGACAATAAAAATGATACGAATGTGTCGGTCAAATAAGGCTTAAAGTCTCATTGGCTTTATCTACCTGTAGTCACAACTCGTCTAAAGATAATGCACATTGAACATCATAAGAGTAAAAATACATGTTAAAGTTGCTATAAAATTCTTTAGTCAATTCATTCGCTAATCATGATTATATAGTTTTAGAAGCAATAAAAAATGAGAAAATGTTTGTTTCGTTTGTTTTATTCTTTCTCTCATTTTGATTGAAAACTTAAAACAAGTAGAACAAACAAATTCAAAAACACACATGCATATAGAAAGTAATGCAGAAATGTAAAGAAAAGAAATTTACTTCCCTTGGGTTGCCTACTGAGAAGTGTCTTGGTTTAAGGTCACTGGCTTGAATCCATGTTTCCTCCTCACATGACAAAATTGTGATCTTTAGGTGTCACATATGGCTCCTCCACGTGAGGTTCTTCCGGATAGGGCCTTGGTTGATAATCATTCACCTTTAATGTGTTCCTTATTCAGATTCTTCATCTTTATTGAGCCCTCACTATTTTGAAATAATGTGACTGACTCTTCGTCTTTTTCTTCGTCGCTTAATTCCTCTAACCTGCTAGGTAAAAGTAAAATGTCATTCTTATCAACAAAATATAACTTAGTATTTACCTTTGAGCTAAAAGATATAACTTTTTATGCCTCAAGCTCCTCCTCAACTTCTTGTTCACATGCAATTCCTTGAGTATTGCTCTCAAAATTCCCAAGATCCTCATCACTTTTTAAAGTTTCCATACAAACATCCATTGGGTACTCCTTAGGTTGATACGGCTGCTCCTCTTTGCTTTGTGGTTCCATATGATTGATATCTCCCCATTGAGGCAATGTATCTTGCTGAAATTGCAGTGCATCCTGTCGAATTTGCTGTACATCTTACTGAAACAACTGTTGCATATTCTATTGAATTTGAAGATTATTAGCAGCCATAATGTTAAGCAATTCTTCTAAAGATGTACCTGAGTCGTGTTGGCTCTCTAAATCTTGGCAACTAGAATAATATTGCCTTTTATCCTGCTAGAATTGTTGGATATCCTATTGGGTTTACAGTATACTCTTTTAAAGCTACTACATACCCTGCTGAAACTAAAGATTGTTAGCATTAAAGGTATTGATATAATAGTCTCTAGACATATACCTAAATCGTGATAAGAAACTTTAGGTCTATATGAGAATTGTTGTGCACCCTACAAACTATTATGGAAGTAACTTTGTTAATTATCCCATCCATAACTAAAGTTTGGTTGATCAGTCCAATATTGGTTATAGGATTGAGAGTAAGAGTTAAAGAAATAATTACTTCCATCCATGAAATTTTCTTTTTAATATTGTTAGGTAGCCATGGATTCATGCATCACATGCATAACAAGGCAGCAGAATTGTCAGAATATAAATTCCAACCCCACAACATCCCCAAAAATCTAGAATCTTAGATGCATGCTACACGGATTATAAGAACATGAAATTTTAGCACATTTACCTTTGATAAAGCTCCTCCTTTCTTTAATCTTCTCTTTGTTTGGGTTATAGCAAACACCAAACACCTTCCTTGATCACTCAAGAACTTGCAAAGATGAGTTCAAGTAGATGTTCAAATGGAGATATAGATCCGTATTATGTTTTATGCAATTAGATTCATACAACAATTATATAAATTGCTTGAGCAAGACTCAAGACCACTTCTCTGTGACTTCAGAACACTTTTGGATCCCTTATCCTCTCACTTGAGTGTATGTTTAACTTGTTAGATCATGTGTACATAAGTGAAGAACTCAGTTATGCATCATCTGTCGTGCCTTCGGTCATGATTACGACCTATGAGCTATGATTGTGGCCTACTTCAATGATAGCCATACACACTTTTTTTTTTCATCCTATCATCTATGCATCTGACCCTTAGGTTCCTAGTTATTTTAGGCACTTGAATTAACTCTTAATCTGAGCAAATCATGGATGGTTTCATGCCACTTGCATTAACTCTTAATTTAAGAAAATCATGAAGGGTTTTATGATGCCAATTTACTGAAATATAAGTGGATTCACACACGAACTCTGCGATAGTTAATTATCTGACTTACGAACTTTCTATAGACAATTACTGTGCAATTTGTTCCTTCACCATTTATACCTTATTTGGTTCAAAGTATGGGCTATATCTCAACTCCCACTAGACTGACTACGTCACATGTAGTCCAAGTGATGTTAGTTCTTATCTTAAGATTTTATTACTCTATGTTTCATTGAAGACTCTCTTTATGACATATAACTGATCTGGCCAGAGACTCTAGAGTAATGACCCTAACAAGAGGTCATGAATATCATTTCCTTATATTAGGAGTGGTGAATCCTTTATTGGCTACCTAATTACCTTCAAATACCAATAGCAGTACCCAATCACCATCCTTTGAGCTACCTTGTCTTAAGGCAACAAGGAATAATGCCAAAGCACAGGATTAGTATCCAAGATATCCTTGAGTACCTCTAATCTAAGGATATTTTCACCATTGCTATGATGAGATTAATCATTGACATTTGATAAATCATCCATATGATAATCTCATTGCAGGTCATTCGATGTAATTACTACTCTTAGTAAGTATCCACATGTAAACTCTAAACATCTCATGCTTACAGTTTGTGAGATTCACTACTTGATCAAGTCAAGGACTATAACATGTGCTAGTCTATTTGGATTAATAATGTCTTGTCTTACTAATCCTATGATTAGGGATAATTTAGATACCAACATAATTACACATGATAGAAATCTCATTATCATGATCTCATTATAATCTCCTTCATGCTATATTTTGTATCATGGACTTCATTAATTTGATTTAAGATCGACATCAATTCATAAATAAAAGAACATCAAATTAATGAAAATTGCCTTTCACTTTGTTAATCAAAATAAAGCTTTTATAAAAGTGCTAATGGTGATTGCTTTTAGAGCACTACTCTAACAAATATTTATCACAAATACGAAACAAGAAAATGAAAGGATCATGAAATAATTGAAAAGAAACCAATTACGAACAAATATATACAAAACACCAATTAAAATTAGAATGCTAAAATGTCGTAGTCCCCAGTAACGACGCTAAAATTTACAGCGTCATAATGCTAGTTAAAATAAAATAACTAGAATACTATTATAGCAGTGGTGAGTCTAGGTCAATGCCATAGAGAGTGTGTATAAAGTTTATAAAATGAAATTAATCGATGTTTAGGTTTTTTTTTTTTTTTTGGGGGGGGGGGGGGGGTTG
>JAOSBK010000205.1:22027613-22042994 GCA_027568895.1 Erythroxylum shatona | reverse complement strand
ACGGTTATTCAGTTGAGTTCTGTAACTAACTCGAACTGATTCTTGATTCAGACGTGATTTGCTTCCGTCTGCTTTTGACTTCCGTCTACTTTTCATTCTCCATTTGTTTTTCTTTCTCCGTTTGCTTTTCATTCTTCGTCTGCTTTTCATTCTTCTTCTGTTTTTCTTTACTTCGTCTGCTTTTCATTCTTCGTCTGTTTTTCTTTCTTCGTTTGCTTTTCATTCTTCGTCTGCTTTTCTACTTCGTCTGTTTTTCATTCTCCGTCTGTTTTTCTTTCTTCGTTTGTTTTTCATTATTCGTCTGCTTTTCTTTCTCCGTCTTTGTTCTTCATCAAAATCAAATATGTGAAGTCATTTTGACTTAACAAAAACTTTGTGTGATGACTTGTTGTTGTAGGGTGAGAGATCAATCTTTATAAATCCATATTTTATTTTAGTGTATTTACTTATCAGTTTGGCCTATGATTTTGCCCTTTACACTGGAGGGTTTTCCACATAAATCTTGATGTTTGTTTACATTATTAAGTTTCTTATTCTCATACATATTTTTGTTGATATTTGGTTAATCCTTTAAAGAGTTGTGTTATTGTCTTCCAACAACTTGTAAATGTAACTTCACCAAAATTAATTTCAACATATACCATATATATTGAATGATGAATATTGAAGATAATTTGTATTTCTCATACATATGTACATAGGAACAAGTGTTTATATATAGAATTCCTAAGACTATTTAGGAAGTAATCCAACTATAATACTATGAAATCTCTCAATTATAGGAAAGATTATTGTATAACAATATCAATGCTAATAATAACAGTATCTCTAGTCAACACTCCCCCTTAAGTTGGTGCATAGATATCGCACATGCCCAACTTGCAAACGAGGTTATGAAGCTGTTTATTGTAGAGTCCTTTGGTGAAGACATTTACCAGTTGTTTATTTGACCTCACATGGAATAATTGCAGAGAGCCATTCATAAGTTTCCCCTTCATGAAGTGTCGGTCAATTTCTATGTGTTTTGTTCTATCATGTTGAATAGGATTGTGAGTTATATTAATGGTATCTTTGTTATCACAATAGGGAGATAAACGTCCTTCATCTATCAGTTGTAATTCTTTCATCAGCTTCTTTACCCATAAAAGTTCGCACACACCTTGAGCCATAGCTCTATATTTAGCTTCTGCATTGGATCTAGCAACTACATTCTATTTCTTGCTTCTCCATATGACTAGATTTCCTCCTATGAGCGTACAATAACCAGTGGTTGAACTCTGATCATCTGAAGATCCAGCCCAATCAGCATCTGTAAATGGTTCTATATTAAGATGACCATTGTTAGTGAATATAAGCCCTTTTCCTGGAGCAAACTTTAGATAGCGCAAAATGTGGAATACAACTTGTAAGTGTGGTTCTCGTAGATCATGCATGAATTGACTTACCAGATTAACTGCAAATGCTATGTCTGGCCTAGTGTGAGAAAGATAAATAAGTCTCCCAACTAACCACTGATATCTTCTCATGTCTACTGATTTACCCGTTCCTGCTTGTAGTTTGTGATTGCTTTCGATAGGAGATTCAGCTGGTTTATAACCCATCATACTAGTTTCTTCTAATAAGTCTAGGACATATTTTCTTTGGGAGATAAAGATTCCTCTTCTTGATCTAGCGACTTCAACTCCCAAGAAATATTGCAATTTTCTTAGGTCCTTAATTTCAAATTCTTGAGCAAGTAGTTTCTTCAGCCTTGCCATCTCTTCTATATCATTTCTAGTTACAATAATGTCATCAACATAGACAATAAGAAGCATGATCTTACCTTAGGAGTGCTTGATAAATAAGGTATGATCCGCATTACTTTGTTGATAACCAAAGGAGATCATAACCCGATTGAACTTTTCAAACCATGCTTATGGTGACTGTTTCAACCCATACAAGGCCTTTTTTAACCTACAAACTTTCCCCTGTGTCTTCTCGTCTTCAAACCCTAAAGGAATCTCCATATACACCTCCTCCTCTAGATCCCTATGAAGAAATGCATTTTTAGCATCGAACTGCTGTAAGTCCCAATCCAAGTTAGCTGCACAGGAGAGTAAAATTCTAATTGTACTCATCTTAGCAACAGGGACAAAGGTTTCCTGATAGTCCACCTTATATGTTTGAGTAAAGCCTTTGGCCACCAATCTCACCTTGTACCTCTTAATGGATCCATTTGGCTTATGCTTCACTGTGAATACCCATTTGTAGCTAATCGTTTGTGTTCCTTTTGGAGCAATGACAAGTTCCCAAGTCTCATTTTTTGTCAAAGCTTTCATTTCTTCAATCATAGCTTCTTTTTATTGGACAATTTTCATTGCTTCTCTCTAATCTTGTGGAATAGACATAGAAGAAACAGACAAGACAAAGGCTCTATAGGTAGGAGATAGTGAGTCATATGTAACAAAGTTAGAAATTGGGTGTTTGGTGCAACTTCTAACACCTTTTCGAAGAGCAACTAGCTTATCTAAATCATTAGATAAATCATATTCTAGCTCACCAGTGTTTTAGAGGGAAGAGGACAACATTGGCACAGACTGCATGATGGCTTTTTCTGTCTTATCTCACCTTGAGTATGTCTTTAAGTCTGGTGTATCTAAGCACTCACTTTGATCCTCTTGAACAAAATAGTTGTCTCCCCCTGAATTGCTCTTTCTCCTTGGATCACATTATCTCTAGAGTTAGGCAACACTTCTTCTTCAATCTCGTTCTCCCCTTGAAAAACGGTTGCGAATGTGGTGAAATAGGGCTCATACTCTAGAAAAGTGACATCCATACTTACAATGTATTTCTTAGATAGGGGGTGATAACACTTGTATCCTTTTTGTGTGGGAGAATATCCAACAAAATACATTTCAATGCTCTTGGTTCTAACTTACTAACATTCCGAGTATGAACAAAACAAACACACCCAAAGACTCTCGCAGGTATAGTGTAAGAGTTTGTACCTTGTAATATTTCAATAGGGCTTTTAAAATCTAAAATTTGAAGTGGCATTCTATTGATAAGATATGCAACTAAAAGAACTGCATCACCCCAACATCCCTTTGGAAGATTCATTGTGAACATGAGTGATTGTACAACCTCCATAATGTGTCTGTTCTTTCTTTCCGCAACTCCGTTCTGTTCACTAGTATAGACACCACTAGTTTGATGTACTATTCCATTAAAATCTAGATAAGCACAAAATTTGCCATCCATATACTACATTCCATTATCTGACCGTAAGATCTCGACTCTAGCATCATGTTGAGTACAAATCATTTTGTGAAAAGATTGGAAGCATGAAAAAACTTCACTCTTGTTTTTCATTAGATAAACCCATGTCAATCGGGTGCAACAATTAATAAAGGTCACAAACCATCTATGGCCAGAAAGAGAAGGAGTTTGAGTAGGACCCTAAACATCGGAGTGAATTGTCATAAAAGGAACAGAACTCTTATTACTTGAAAAATGATAAGAATTTCTAGTGTGTTTAGTAAGTTCACATGCTTCATAAAACAAGGAATTAAAAGAAGTCTTTTTAAACAAGTTTGGATAAAGTTTTGCTAGAACAAAAAATGAGGGATGTCCTAATTGCCTATGCCACTATAGAATTTCCTTATTAAGGACATCGTTTCCTAAAGACTCTTGATGTGCAATTGAGACACTCTTCTTCTAAGACATATAAGCCATCCTGTAATCTACCAGCTTTGATCCTCTGCCCTATGTGAAGATCCTAAATAACACAATAGTCAGGGAAAATTCAACTTTGCAATTAAAGTCTTTAGTGATGGAACTGGCAGAGAGAAGATTCATAGGAAAATGGGGTACGTGAAGTACTGAGGATAGGGTAATATTGGGAGTACAGTTAATAGAACCTGTACCAGATATGGAAGTAAAAAACCTATATGCTGTTCTAACATTATCCCTGTTGTTTCCATGAGAGTATGTTAAAAATTTCTTTTAAGAGCCTGTCATATGTCTGTTAGCTCCAGAGATAATCCAAGGATTATCTTTAGAATTGTAGTATTCAATACCTGATTTGGCAAGATTTGATGCATCAACTATGAAAGTAGAGTTTATTTTTAAGAGAAGCTGTCTTAAGGCTTGAAGGTCCTCATTGGATAATCCCCCAGCTAATGATGGTTCAGACATTTCATTTCCTTCAGCCAAGTGGGCCTCATCCCTTATCACTGAGCCACCTCGTTTTCTATGACTCTGATTAGGTCTTCCATGCAATTTCCAGCAAGTGACTCTGATTAGGTCTTCTATGCAATTTCCAGCAAGTTTCTCGGGTATGTCTTGATTTTCCATAGTAATCACAGTGTAAGTGATCCTTATTAGATAAAGTATTTGTAAGTTTCAGCTTTTCATTAGAACTTGCTACTAATCCTATTTTTTCAATAATAGGTGTATGTAGCATAACATTTCACCGACTTTCTTCTTGTTGTACTAGCAAATGTGCAAGTTGAATAGAAGGGAAAGGGATTTTTTCGAGTATTGTACCTCGTATGTGATCATACTCTGGGTTAAGACCTGCTAAAAAATCAAAAACCCGATCTTCGTCTATCATTTTTTGGAATCTAGTAGTGTCTTTTGAGCATTCTGCTTGAAAGTCCTGATAATAGTCCAACTCCTGCCACAACCCACATAACTCTACAAAGTACTATGATATAGTCATATCTCTTTGCTTCATGTTGTGTAACTTATTATGAATATAAAAAATTTGAGCTTTATTACCTATTTGAGAATAGGTCAGCGAAGCAGCTTTCCATATCTGCTACGGTGTCAAGTAGCAAGTATGTTCGGGCAATCTCTGGCTTCATTGAATTGATGAGCCATGACATGACGAGAGAATTTTTAGACTCCCATTGATTGTAATCAGAATTATTGACGTCGAGTCTCTTACTGTCATCATTAATATAACCCTACAATCCTCTAGCTTCGATGAACAACAAACAAGATCTTGACCAAGCAAGATAATTAGTTCCATCAAGTTTTACGAGACTAATTTGAAGTGAAGGATTATCAGAACTCGACATAATTACCTTCTTTCCTTCCATCTTTTTTAGTTTTACTTAGGACAACCAGCAAAAAAATGCCAATAAAATAAATAGACGCTGCTCAGAAAAATGTGCTTCTGGTATATGGGTAGAAAGGTTACCAGAAGAACCGAAACACAAAATACACAGAGGAGAGGCAAGGAAGCAAGGGTACTGGCAGAAGTAACGACATGTCTAACACCACCAGAGGAGAGGCAAGAGGTCGGCGACCCTGATGGAGAAAGAACAGAGGTGATAAACTCGCCAGAGGGTAGCGTATTGTGCTTACACGTAGTGACGTCAGAGATGCTGTGGCGGTGCGTGACGGCTCGTGGTGTTGTATTTGACGGTGGGTCTTTCATGGTGGAGTCACCGGTCACTGCTGAAGCAACCTAAGTGGGTGGTGAGAAAAAAATACGTTGCTAGGGTGAGTACATACTAAGCCACTGAAGAATAGCCGAAGAACAGTTGAGAAAAATACCAATCCCTAAATCTGATAGGGCTCTAATACCATGATGAATATTGAAGATAATTTGTATTTCTCATACATATGTACATAGGAACAAATGTTTATATGCAGAATTCCTAAGACTATTTAGGAAGTAATCCAGCTATTAATACTATGAAATCTCTCAATTATAAGAGAGATTATAGGATAACAGTATCAATGCTAATAATAACAGTGTCTCTAGTCAACATTGAACAAAGCTATTAGAATCTCAATCATGTCATTCCTTCTTAGAGGAAAAAGAAATATGCCTTGAAAGAAATAGCAAGGAGAGTTAGCAACCAAGCCTACTACATGCATCACAGTCAATAGAAAACCTTGAGTAAGAATCTGCTAAGAAGATAAATTTGACTGATGCAATTGACCTTCCAACAAAGTGAAATCTAATAAGGAAATCTAGTTTTAGTTATTTGAGCAAGTTCATCATTTGGATGTGGGAAAGAAAATAATTAAATAGGAAGAAAACCATATCAATGTAGGTATATTATTATTTTTAGTTTGATGTTACAACTTTCAGTTTAAGGATATGCTTTTTAAGAGTTTTGTTATGTTCCATCTCATTTATTTGTTGGAAAAAAGAAGCATTCAAATGCAAAAACAAGAGGGACATTAATGATTATGCTTTACAAACTCCTAAGAAAACTAAGATAGAATATATGCATGAAAGTGATCAACATCAAAACCTAGATATGGATATTAGAAAGGTAGGTCTCAAACCAAAAGGTGGTTTGATAATTGATATTGGAAATAATATGCAAGAATTGAAAGAGAATTCTTTTCCACTATCACGTGGTGTTTCCTTAGAGGTGAGGATGACTGATGAAAATTATAAAAAGAGGAATACTAAGGAATCACTGATCAATCAACATTTTTATGAAATAAATGTTCGTAAGGAGGAAAAAAGTAAGAAGGATTAAGGGAGGAAAAACTTATGATTTCAAAGACACTGATTAAGGAGTGCATCATAAACAGTGAGAATAAGAGATTAAACAGAATAAGTGTCAATGCCTGAACCTCATTAATAGGTAGTAGAGGTCATCTAGTTGATAGTACTGAAGATATTAGATGTAACGGTAAGGAAAAGCAACATAATCTATGTAGGAAAATGATTGCAGTTTAACAAATTGTTTGTGGTGCACATTCATTCATAAATGCTTTTAAATCAAGTCAAGTTTCAGTGACAAACACTTCAAGATTCTCAATTGTTTCAATTTTTTTAAAAAGTAGGGCAACTTTTGATGATGTGAAGGGCTCACCACTAGAATCAGTTCCCTTCTTTCCTTTAAGGAGCACAATTTCATAAAAATTGGTTCCATTGGAGGTGACAATTTAAGGAAAGTTGATATTAGGAATGCTAGAATTCCTGTAGATGTTAAAATCAATGTTTTAAAATTTTGACCAAAATTTAAACTAATAAAACAAAAGTTTTGAAGTTTATAAGGTTCAATCGATATTGGACTGTCATAAAAGTAACTAAAAATTGAACAAAATTAAAATTTTAAAATATGATTAAAAGAGATTGTTCATATATATCAAAGAATTTGAAGTTTAATTGAAAAAATATGGTTAAAAAACTAATTGCTTTGTTTTAGTTTACAAAAACTAAATAATTTGTGAAAATTAATCAATTAATTAACAAAAAATCAGTTGTTAATAATATGAGCTATTGAAATAATTCAAATTAAAAGTTAAAAATTGAACTGAAAAAGACAATTTAAGATTTTTACATTTAAACCGATTGAAATTTTTAATCGTTGGATAACATGATAAAAACCTGGAATCGTACCGTGAGCCTGATAGAAATATGTTAGTTAGGACTCAAAAAGCATCCAGTGGTTATGATGTTGAAGCCTTTAAACTTCCGTTATCGGATGGCCGGGATGTAGAAAACCAGGAACTTAGTAGAAAGAGAAATTATTCTTCCAATTTATTTCAAAGTGATGGTATAATCCCAGAACCTCAGTAGTGCTTAAATGGGGGATAGGGAAGATGGTTACCAGCATGATAATCGATTGATTACATTGGAAATTAATGGGTCCTCCGTCTGCTGAAGGATAGTGATAGACATTCAGCATTTGATTTCAACAGAGATTAGACGAAGGTGTCTGATGCATGCAGTGAACAGAGGGATCTGTGTTCATTGAAGACCATAAATTGTGAACGAGAGATTGACCCAAAATCACCTACATTGGTTAATAAAAGAATGAATATTGTTAAACATAGGGTTCCTGATAAGTCTAAAAGTACATTGAACATGTTGGAAATCGGGTTTAGATCTAATCCCAATCATAGCAGAATAATCACGAAACTTTTTCGTGACTTGATTTTCTAAAAACCAAGATCTATTTAATTGTATAAAATGACAACACAAATTATAATAAAGTGGAAATTTAACTCGTACCTTATTCCAAAACTTGATCTTTGTCTTGTAATGTTTCTCAAACTTTACAATCAAGTCCAACTTAATTAAATTAAGTTTGCTTTCTTCAACTCATTCTATATGTGAGACCCTTTAGGTTCCTAAATATGTTAGCAATGATAATAAAATCTAATTTTAATTTATAATTAAAATTAAATAAATTAAAACTCCTTTTAATTTTCTTTAATTCTCTAATTAAAAAATTTATAATCATAGATCAAAATTGGCATCTAACAATGCATCATGACCAAAAAATATTTAGGAACGTTAAAGATTTGACTAACCTTTTGTGTATAATTTTTCCATATAATTCAATCCTTTCATCATACAATGTTTTGATTAGACATAGAGTATGAACTCTATTTTAAGTCTAATCCTCAATTAATGACATTTGTAAACTCTTTACAAAGCATCATTTCACCTAGGCCAAGGGTTTCTCGAATTAATACTAATCGAGAACAACGAAACATTCTCCCTAATTACTTTAGGGTGATGAATCTTTTCTTGATCATTCAACTATCTCTATATAGTTTATGCTACATCCAATGATTATCAATTAAATGACCTATGATTAAATAGATCATAAGTAATATCAAAACATAGCAATCCCCATACAAGATAATTTTGATGATCTCCAGTTAAAGGATAACTTATACAATCATCATAATTGAGAATTCCATAGACATACAAGTAATATTCCAAACGAATTTCTCATATCTATCTGTTTAGTGAACTTATTCTCTAGCAAGCACCCACACGTTTGTTTAGGTATCTCTATACTTTAGCCTATGAGATCGACTACTTCCTTCATAAGGAAAAACAAAACATATGCTAGTTATTTTACATTATATTAATGTCCAATCTTAATAGAACAATGAATAGGAACATTTAGGAATAATACATAAATGCAATTTGAATATCATAATTATAATCTCATTATAATTTCATTTGCAATATATAATTATCTCATGGACTTTATCATGTATATGTAAACATGTAAGATAAAGAATGCCTTTAAATAATTTGTCACTAAACTACAACCAAAGCTATTGATTGTAGGGCATAAAACAACAAAACATGGATGAGAAAAGTCACACAAAAAAAAGTGGTTTTGTAGACAAAAAGGTGAATGATAGCAGAATGGAGAACCATGTAATATTACTAGAGTTTTTATTAGATGAAAAGGTGCATACTGTATGCTGGAATCAAAGTGCCACCTCTTAGCAGAACCAGATCCAACGTTTAGACCATGATGGTGTAGCAAATCCTATTCAGAAACATTTAAAACATAAGATGAACTTGTTGCATTTAAACTTAGAAGTTCAAGGTAGACAAAGAAATTAAAGTCATCTGTCTATAGCTGGCAGTTAGCTAGGACAATCATTACGTAGACTTGCAAATAATACCCATCAAAGTGGTGATATATCAAACTTATCAAGATACTCTGGAGACGCTGTAATTAAGAGAAGTTTCGTACCCCGTATACCTAATGTAAAAGGTCCTCGAGATATTAATGCTCCTAGCCTTATGTAAATGAATCCCTTTAGTCAAGTAACAATGAGAGCTCTGAAAGAAGACAAACAATTGAAAGAATATGCAGATGGATTTAAGGTTTCTCAGTTGTATCATTGACTTGTTATCTTAACTTTTATATTGTTATGCTATTGGGCAGTAAGGGGAAACTCCAATGTCTTTTTTTGGTCCTAACTTTAGTGCATTTTGATGTTTTTTAGACCTCTGGATTTCATTGTGAAAGCAATGAAACACATTTTCAAGCTGCACTAAAGTTTCTTCATGGAGCTTCTCTTTTAGAAACCTGCAATAGTGAGGGTAGCAGGTAGGGGGAGATGACGCAAATGAAAATTTATGGTACTACTACTAGAATTTATAAGTAATCATTGTAATGAAATATTAAGAGAGTAGTTGATTTGAAATAGTAGATTATTACTTAATGTGACTCTCTCTCTCTCTCTCTCTTTCTCTTAGACATGAAGTTTATGTAAATTAAGGTTTAGAATTGCAGTAATCACTAGTATGGGAAAGGTCATAAAATTTTAGTGTAGAGTTATTGCACACAAATACAATGGTACATGGAGTTATTGATAGTCTATATAGGAGAACACATGATAAATGACTATTGTGTATTAATTATCAAGTCCTATTCTTTCTTGAACTAAATGGTCTTAAGTTTTGTTTAATGTGAGTCTATTTTCTCTTTAAGATCATAAGACAAATTATTCAAAAAAATTCACAGAGAGAATGAAGGGTTTGATTTTAGTAAGAAAACCAACACTGTAGAATCCATCTGCCTCAACTACTGCTTTCTACTTCAGATATTCCATGCTTGTGCTAATTTATGTTGGTGCTGAACAGTAGTTGGTATATTATGTAATACAATTATTTGTTTCCATGTTTGATCAGTTATATAAATTTTAGTCTTTTGTATGTAGGATCACTTGCTAGAGTGCTCTTAACTTGTGGAGCTCATGTTTCATTTGCTTGAAAACAGTGATTTTGCTGTAAGAAAATAAAGGAAGTAGAAGTAGATAAGGGAAAGAGGAGTAATAGAGATAAAGAAGGGTGAGAAAAGTAGAACCCTTAAGGAGAAGACAAATAGTGTTTAGGGAGAGAAGTTACAAAGAATCATAGTAAAGGGAATTCTCAGTTACTTTTTGACCAACAATTTTTAAATTCCTGGATGTCTCGACATATTTACAATAGCACAAGGTGAATCTTAAATAAATAGTCCTAGCAAGTCTTAAAAAGATAAAAGAAAATTTAATATAGGAAACCCCAAATAGTTTCATATTTCTTCAGATATTGAGGTGTTGAAGGAGGGAGTTGGTATGACCACTTTTTGTTGTTATCTCTAAAATTACGTGAATGCATTAAAAGTTCTATACTTGATGTCATTGGAATTATGCAGTGAAGCTTTATAAAACTAGAATTTTATGAAGCCATAAGCATTCGTTGTTATTCACTTGTTTCAATTAGTCCCTTGTTCATTTATCCAAAAAACTTGTTAATTTCATAGGTGTTTTGCCCTTAAATATGAAAAGAGGAAAGAAATGGTTGCTACTACATGAGCATTTAAATGTGTGGAAGTTCCATGCATGAGGGTAGTTAGTTGCAGAAGTACTTTGCCAAAAAAAGATTGGGACGTGTTGCAAGCATGCTTGTAGAAAATGGTAAGGCAATGAGGGTGAAGAAAACAATTCTATATTGAATTGAGATATCTATACATAGGATTCCTATAATATATATATAACAGGCCTAGGAATAATGAAGAAATATTCTTAACTATCAAATCTCCTAATTACAGGGAGAGATCTCTTAATTATAGGAAGAGACCACTACATATATTAATTCCTAAATATATAACATAAATAATCCAATCTAATAACTCTAGTCAATACTCCTCCTTAAGTTGGTGCATGGATATCACACATTCCCAACTTGCAAACAAGATTGTGAAACTGCTTGTTTTAGAGTCCTTTGGTGAAGACATATGTTAGTTGTTCATTAGACCCCATATGGGATAAGTGTAAATAGTCATTTATAAGTTTCTCCTTTACGAAGTGTCGGTCAATTTCTATGTGACTTTGTTTTATCATGCTGAACAAGATTGTGATCTATACTAATGACAACTTTGTTATCAAAGTAGAGGGATAAGAAAGTGGGACATTTTTCATAACTGACATTTACTTCCTCCATCCATCAGTTATAACTCGTTCATTAGCTTTCACACCCATAAGAGTTCACACACACCTTGTGCAATAGTTCTGTATCATGCTTCCATACTATATCTACCAACTGCATTATATTTCTTGCTTTTCTAAGTGACTAGATTTCCTCCTATAAGCATACAATAACTAGTGGTTGATCTCCTATCATCTAGAGATCTAACTCAATCAGCATCTATAATTGTTTTTATCTTAAAGTGACCATTGTGAGTGAACAAAAGTCTTTTTCCTAGTGCAAACTTTAGATAGAGTAAGATGCAGAATACAAAGGGTAAGAATTTTCCTTATGCATCGTGCATATATTGACTCATCAAGCTAACTGCATATGTTATGTTTGGTCTAAAGTGAGAGAGATAGATGAGTCTCCCAACTAATCTCTAATATCTTTCCATGTCTACCGATGTACTTGTTCCCATTTGAAGTTTGTGGTTACTCTTGATAGGAGATTCGACTAATTTACAACCCATCATACCCGTTTTTCTAACAAGTCTAGGACATATTTTCTTTAGGAGATAAAGATTCTTTTCTTTAGATAACGACTTTAACTCCTAAGAAGAATTGCAACTTCCCTAGATCCTTAATTTCAAATTCATGAGCAAAGAGTTTCTTTAGCCTAACCATCTCTTCTATTTCACTTCCTGTTACCATAATGCCATCAACATAGAAAATGAGAACTGTGATCTTGCCTTGTGAATGCTTGATAAGCATTACTCTAGTGATAACCAAAAAAATCATGACCTGACTGAACTTTTCAAACCACATTTTAGATGATTACTTTTCCCACATAAGGCCTTTTTAGCCTACAAACCTTCCCTTATGCCTTCTCATCCTCAAATGGGGAGAAACCTCCTTATACACCACCTCTAGATCCCCATGAAGGAAAGCATTTTTAATATCAAACTGTTGTAAATCCCAATCTAAGTTAGTTGCACAAGATAGTAGAATTATGGTTGTATTCATCTTAGCAATAGGAGTAAAGGTTTTTTGATAGTCCACTCTATATGTTTGAGTAAAGTCTCTAGCCACCAATCTTGCTTTGTATCTCTCAATAGATCCATCTAGCTTATGTTTCACTGTGAATATCCAATAACAACCAATTGTTTTTTTTCCTTCTAAAGTATGAGGAGTTCCTAGATCTCATTTTTTCTAGGGCCTTCATCTCCTCAGTCATAGCTTTTTTGCAATGGACACTTTCCAGTGCTTCTGTCCAATCTTGGGGAATAGGCACAGAGGAAACAGATAAGACAAAGGCTTTATAGGGAGGAGATAGTGAGTCATAGAAACAAAGTTAAAAATTGGGTGTGTAATGCAAGTTCTAACACCTTTCTGAAGAGCAATGGGCTTATCTAAATCATGAGATAAATCATATTCTAACCCACCAGTGTTTTTGGTGGAAGAGGATGGTATAGACTACATGATATTTATTATCAGAATAATAATCATATAATTTCTTTACATACACAGTTCACATCTAAATGAATCTAACTTAGTAGGCAAAGGAAAAGATATGTATCTCCCTTTCTTTGCTACTTCTCATTTCTAAGATATTAAGAATGGTAGGAATTTGGATTTGGTACATACAAAGGGAAAATACTATATTCTTAATCTTGAGCTAGTTCTCTCTTAGAATGAACTTTGATACAAGGCAGAAGCATTGTATGGAATTAACAATTGCAATGTGGTTTCTTAAACTTTGGATATGATTGATTTGATGGCTAGTAATAGGAATTTGGTTTCTTAGAAAATTGTTTTAAGTAGGATCAATGCTTGCTTATGCAATAGAATGGATATGATGTAGTTTGAAGTTGTTAGTGTTGACTTCACTTGATTACGATCCTTCCTTCCTTCCTTATTTATGTGAAGAGATGAATAGGTTAGATGTTTAGAAGATAAGACTAATGATGTGAATTGGGTTAGTATCAGGGGATTTTTTTGTATAAGTAGCCACCACATCCCGATATGCATACATTCATACATATATACCAACTATCAAACACCTTATTGCATACTAATCTATATTACAAAGTTATATTGCATGTTAAAAATTAATATAAAAAACAAGATAATGATTTGAGAACAAAAACTAATATTACATAATAATGCAACTGTTGCATGATCAATTCATTATTCTAGATAAAAGGACTCAAATTTGAAATTATTGTCAACCCAGCACTAGATTATGATAAAAGTCTTCAATTCATTTTCAGCAAGTACACAATCACTAAAATTGAAGAACTTTCAAAGAATTTCACTATTTCTTAACATGATGAAATAAAAGAACAAAGGCTTTCACTTAACACACCAATATAAAGATTGAACAATCAAAGACACAAAATCCTTAAGAACAATAATGCCATCATTCTTAAAAGAAGAACAACATGGACTAGACAAAAATCTACTTCCGTATATACTTGGAGACTAGTCTTCGATCTTTCACTCTTAAAATATTGGTTGTAAATCGGTCACACTCGTATCATCTTTTAATAATAGACCACATTAAGACCTAATTTTGGCTTTACATCATTACAAGATACATGTTTATAAAAATGAATTATAGGGAAAATAAGAGGTAAGATTCACAAGTTCTAATATGTGGGAGAATTTTAAAAGAACTTTAACTCTTACAGGCTGATATTGTTGCCCAATCCATATGGGACAATGCCTGAGTATGCTTCAACTTAAATGTAGCCATCACGATTCACAATTTTTATAAAGCACCAAGGAAAGGTTAGCAATCCCCTCTAGTTAATCACTCATGTATTCAGTAAGTTGAAAGACTAATATATAGTTCACAGCTACGCATGTGTGTTAGACACCTTTACCTTCAATTTATACACCACAACAATTGGTTGCAAGAACTGGAGCAACCTCTTATCCTAACATCAGCTGAGTTAGTCCAGTAGCGCTAATTTTCCTATACATGTTCAATACAAAAAGATAAAATAAGTAGTCAAGAAGTCAAATAACAGGATTCACCACAAAATAGTGTGAAGATTATTTATTCTTTCTTGCATCACTTAATAAAAATAAACCACAAAACCCAAGCTAATCAAGAAAACTTTAAGCCCACAACCTAAAAAATAATACACATTTTAATTCCAAAATAAAAGAACAAAATATGGAACTTTGTGATAATGTTGAAGTGCCAACTCAAAGTCTCAACACACCTATAAATAGAAGGTGCAGCTTCAATTAATTAAGAAAATGGAAAGGTCAGGAAAAGCTCCACAAAAATGATCTCTCTATCAAAAATGTATTCTTTTGATAGAAAATGGACTACTGATCCTCTATCAACCTCATCAAAATGGTTGCCTCCTAATTTCATGTTAACAAGTATTTTAATTTCTCTAGCGTAAAAAATGAGGAGTTAAAATAATAAACAAAAAGAAAAGAATTGTGCATGGCCTCTAAAGTAGCCTCTAACAAGGATTTATCCATCTTCCCTAGCCTAACATACAAAATGAATCATGCTTTTCCCTTAGCCAATAGGAGATGTTGGACCCCACCCCTCACCCGGGCTTAGGTCCCCGAGTGTTTGCAGGTTATACTGCGGTGAGTGTTTGCGGGTTAAACCGCGGCATCCAACCTTAATCAGTATTGTCCTCTTTGGTCAAGGGTGAGGCCACGACTCGAACCCAAGACCTCAAG
>JAOSBK010000205.1:22002618-22014659 GCA_027568895.1 Erythroxylum shatona | reverse complement strand
TTATTCAGTTGAGTTCTGTAACTAACTCAAACTGATTCTTGATTCAGACGTGATTTGCTTCCGTCTGCTTTTGGCTTTCGTCTGCTTTTGGCTTCCGTCTGTTATTCATTCTCCGTCTGCTTTTCTTTCTTCGTCTGTTATTCTACTTCGTCTGTTTTTCATTCTCCGTCTGTTATTCATTCTCCGTCTGCTTTTCATTCTTCGTCTGTTTTTCTACTTCGTCTGTTTTTCATTCTCCGTCTGCTTTTCTTTCTTCGTCTGTTATTCTGCTTCGTATGTTTTTCATTCTCCGTCTGTTATTCTTTCTTCGTCTATTATTCATTCTCCGTCTGCTTTTCATTCTTCGTCTGTTATTCATTCTCCGTCTATTATTCATTCTCCGTCTGCTTTTCTTTCTTCGTCTGTTATTCTGCTTCGTTTGTTTTTCATTCTTCGTCTGTTATTCATTCTCCGTCTGCTTTTCTTTCTTCGTCTGGTATTCTGCTTCGTTTGTTTTTCATTCCATGTCTGCTTTTCATTCTTCGTCTATTATTCATCAAAATCATATATGTGAAGTCATTTTGACTTAACAAATTTGACGAGGGATTAAAGCTTGAATAAGTTAGAACTGAAATGAAATTGATAGATTTTGGTGAAGGTAAGTTGGAAGGAGCACAAAGGAGTAAAAATTGGAAGCAAAATGAAGGTTATACGTGAGTGAACTTTTAGTTCACTCATCCCATGATTGTGTGAATTAAAAGGCTCCTTCCCACAATCGTGGGAAGTACTTTGGAAGGGGAAAAGGTCATTTTTAGGCAATTGTTGAAATATATATGGTTACGACACTTTATAATGGTGCAATTGGACTTGATTGGGGTTGAAATGAACCTAGAAAGTTGCTTGATTAAGTGATTAAGTGTTTGATAAGTTCAAGTTGTTAATTGTGGATATAAATTAAGGAATGGAATTATTGATATCAATGTATATGAATTTGATAAATATGAGTTATTAATGATATTAAGATGTTCATGTAAATGCAAATGTGATTTAAAGGATATAAGAAATGAATTAGGTATTGAATGAGAATTGGGAAATTGTTTGAATATTTAATGCTTGGAAAGAATTGATGAATGTATGATTGATGAATTTAGGGTAATTAAACTAACCTAAAGCATAAACCTAGTTGCAAACTAAATGATGTACAAGTCATGGTGTACAAATGATTAAGATTTGTGAATAAGGTTACATACCCAAGATATCAATTAGGCATGCATTGAACATAACACGTATTCATGTTTATTCCCATCACAACAAAGTAAAGATAGAAGTGAGTCTTATTTGCATTTGCGTTTATATCTTTACATGTGTTTATAGAAATGATTGCAAATGAATGTTGAATTATGAGATAACATTGTGAAATATTCTAAGATGATTATATGAAGTTTTTGCATTCAGAAGGTGTTTCTGAAATGATTAAGTAAAGTGATTATATTGTTAAGATGCTGGTTGAAGCATGATTTATATTATGACATATGAGGCATAAATCTGTATGATGTATTATAATGATTGAGTTGAGTTTTATTCATGTGATATATATGATATGTTTTGAGTGAACACATCGATGATGGTTCACTCATTAAGTTCACAAAACTCATCAAAATTATAACGTTGATTTTTAGGTACTAAAAGTAGACCTTGCTTGTAAAGCAATCTAGTTGGTGTCTAGTGTTGTTCATTTTAGGAATAAGAAATGAATCAAAGATCTGATCAGTTGTGATTTGAGGAATTTAGATAGAGTGCTTTTTTATAGTTTCTCTTCTCTTATAGAAGATTTTGTGTAAATAGTGTGAACTAACAAATGTTTATTATGTAAATATATGGAGGGTTTGTAATGAAATGACAATGTAAAACATGTTTGATAATGAAATGGGATGAGTTGAAATTTTAAAATATCTATGTTCTTTATGATGCCATATGAAGTGGGTATTATAGCGCCACTTCAGATTCTACACTTTAAAAGCGTTGTAAAAGTTTTGCAAGGTAAACATTCGTATATTGTACCTTTAAGAATATTTAGGTGTATTTGTTTTGTTCATGCTCAAAATTTAGACAAGTTGGAGCCTAGAGCTTTGAAGTGTACATTTTTTAGATACTCTCCAACATAAAAAGGATATAAATGTTATCACCCCCTTACAAGTAATACTTTTTAAGTATGGAGGTCACTTTTTTGAAATGTGAGCCATATTTTACTATACATCAAACTCCTCCTAAGGGGAGAATGAGAGCAAAGAGATGTTGCTTGATAATGTAATCTAGGGGGAGAGAACAATTCAGGGGAAGAAAACTAGTGTGATTTAGGAGGATCAATAAAATATTTTTACATATCAACAAATAACATAATATTTTTTACGACAAGCAAGAATAGATTTTAGTAATATTAATTATAATGGTTAGAAGAGCCAATAAAACAATAACTACCTAAGTTTTTCCTATTTATATAAAGTACAAATATATATAAAGAGCCAATTTCCCGAGTTCAAGGGTAAAACTTGAATTAGTATCCATGATTTATCAAATGAAATAAGTCGTTCTTCTACATGTGCCAAATTTGATGTAGAATCACTTTTTTTAATTGGACTTCTAGGGTATCTAAAAACTATTGATATGAGTTACCGTAAAAGTAGACATAAAAATGCAACCAAAAGAACATGGAATTGAAAATGAGGAAAAAACAAGGAAGAAACAGCCTTGGTGGTATGCACTTAGTCTAAAGTGAGTAGACAACTCAATCAACAGCTTCAACATAAGGACACTTGTCACTGGGGGGGAGCCATTGGACCACCCTCCTTTGCTTGAACTCACTAACCTAGAGTCAATCCCTCAATGCTAGTTGTTTTCTACTTTAATATAAGTCTCAATCCACCTGTCTGCCTTGCTTTACTTGTTCCAGTAATGTGTGAGATATGTTGCGGCAACTTTAAAAAGTTGTATCCTTACTTGCCATATACGCTACTGTAATATTTTGACTAAATAGCAATGCCACAATGTTTTGTGGAAAGGGTATCCCCAATGTATGTTTGTAGATGTATTTCAATTCTTTATTCATGAAATTTTCATTCTTTTATTTAAAAAAACTTTAATAAAAAGTTGTATGTTTTCATTGGTTCGTCCACGAAACCCAGTTCTCACATCTGAAGGTCGCATGACATGACATTGGGTTTGGGAAGGATTTTGAGCATCTCCACTTAGGCAGGTAAAGGGCTTTGAGATAAGAGTTCCAATCTTTTAAAAAATGTCAACTTTTCTTTGAATACTTGAATATGCCCACTTAGATCATTAGATTATCGGTCTGCAATTATTTTCTGCCATAGAGATTGTTGATATATGCAAGTTTCTTAGGTTCATTCCTTCCTTATTATCAACTTAAGGAAAGAAAAAGAAGGACAATGTTTCTCTCAAATCTTTGTTGAGGAGTGTTAGCTTTAGCAATTATATACCTGAGTGATGAAAAAGAAGATAAATAAGAAAAACTGGTAATAAAAGTTGAAAACGAAACAGGACCATACATTTTCATCTGAGAGGAATTTTGCAGTTTTATCTGCACTTCTAGCAGACTGTCCGTATGGTGATGGACCTACAATTTCAAGTTTTTTGGCATCATTTCTCTGGGAAGACAAAGAACATTCGTACCTCACCAACTCAACCCCGTGGCATACTAGGTAATTAAAGTAGTTTGTATATTGAGCTGTTGTTTATTAGTTAAGTGTCTGTCTGCCAATTCTTTCAGGTAAGTTATCCAAGTTGGCCAAAGTAAGCTTATAACTATGTCATGTAAATTGAAGGTAATGTCGGCTTAAATTTTTCTGAATCTGATTGGAATGAAATGTTGCCAACAATAGTTTTCAGGACTGACAGGGCACAAAAACCTTATCTTTCAAGTTAGCTCTAAATCAGATTCTTGTATTACTGGCCGCCTGAATAGTAAGGCTCACTTATAATGTCTGCAGAGCTCTATCAGGTTAAAAAAGACCCCATTTTCTTTTTTTTCTAGGAAGGACCAGCTAGGGAAATAGAGGACAAGTGAATGCTGACAACATGGTCTGCAGAATAGAGGACAAGTTAAACTAGTACAATGAGCTGCAATGGCCCCTACTGGTGCTACTACAACAACACCATTCACACACCCTAGTTATTAACAGTGTCTCATGAAAACTCCACGCCAATATGATAGTTAAACAGCAGTTGTGCAATGATGTTCGTTTCCCTCGCTGAAGAAAGAAAGCAGAAGTTACATTTTTTTATATGTCCCACCAAGCACGGTCTTCAATATATAAAACAAAACAATGTTGGAGTAAATAAATGCGTGTCTTTGTGCTTAATTGCTTATCCATATTCAACGCATGTGGCGGCAATTAAGAGTATCTCCCGAAGTGAAGAACAATAAAATTAATATAAAACTGGTACGCTATCCAGTACATAGTTTTCAAGACTTTTATTAACAGTAGAAAAATATCTATTTCAACAGTGTGCCTGTTTAAGTTTATTTGGTGTTATTACTGTTTCATGGTCTCAGGTATATACTAGACTTCTTCTTTTACTGCAGAATATGCTAATTGGCCAATTATTTCTGCTGGAATCTCAACATTGGAGCTTACTTGTGGTTGTATGGGTTAATTGCTTATTATAAAGTGCATGATAAGGGCCCCTACTCATTACACATTATACACCACAAACTATTAATAAAGTGAATATTTTTCGTCAATAAATACAGAGTTGTTCTGAGCTTGAAACTAAACCCACCACTTAGGGTTTTTTTTTTAAATTTTTTCAGAAAATCTGTTTTCATGGCTCCAGTTCCTGTTTCTGCTATCAAAGTTGGTCATATCGATGATGTTCAGGAACTGAGGAAGGCTAAGCCAACGATAATTCCTCACAGATTTGTTAGAGACGTGAGTGAAAGGCCAACAATAGACATGAATCTATCTTTTTCCTTAGTCAGTAGCATTCCCATCATTGATTTCTTAAGGCTTGATGGAAGCAACAAAGGTGCATGTAAGAATGAAATGCTGCAGCAGCTTGCAAGGGCATGCGAAGAGTGGGGTTTTTTTCAGGTAAAAGTTGATAAAATAAGTGCCACATAAAAGAATATATAATGGAAGCTGACTATGAAGGAATTTAATCAGGTAATTAACCATGGGATTGCTTTGAACGTGCTTGAAAGCATCGAGAAGGTGGCAAAGGGGTTTTTCATGCTACCTCTAGAGAAGAAGCAGAGGTATCCCATGGTGCCAGGGACTGTTCAAGGATATGGACAAGCCTTCGTGTTCTCTGAGGATCAAAAGCTAGATTGGTGCAATATGTTTGCTCTTGGGATTACGCCCCACTACATTAGGAACCCAAAACTGTGGCCTAAGGAACCACTTGAGTTCAGGTAATAATAATTGGTTTAAAGAATCTTAAGGCTGTAAATTTCTTAAAAGTTACACATGGTTGTTTCCAGTGAAACTGTAGAGATATACTCAAGATCAGTGAGGAAATTGTGTCAGAATCTACTCAAGTATATAGCCATGACCCTGGACTTGAAATCAACCACCTTCGAGGAGATGTTTGGGGAGGCCGTGCAAGCAATAAGGATGAATTACTATCCACCATGTTCAAGACCTGATCTTGTTCTAGGTCTGAGCCCACATTCTGACGGAAGTGCCCTCACGGTTCTGCAGCAAGGAAAGGGTAGTTCTGCAGGACTCCAAATCCTTAAAGACAATAAGTGGGTGCGTGTTCAAACTGTTCCAAATGCACTGGTGATCAACATTGGTGACACCTTAGAAGTAAGAATTTCTGAAAACATTGGTTTTACGTCCCTCCCAATATATTAGTATTATTTAACATCATTTGAATCTTCAGGTTCTAACAAATGGGAAGTACAAGAGTGTGGAGCACAGAGCTGTGACTCATGAAGAACTAGACAGACTCTCTATTGTCACATTTTATGCTCCTAGCTACGAAATAGAGCTTGGACCATTGGCAATCCTGGTGGATGAGAACAACCCTTGCAAGTATAGGAGATATAATCATGGAGAGTACAGTAAACACTATGTGACTAACAAGTTGCAAGGCAAGAAGACCCTGGAATTTGCCAAGATTTTATAGGAGATCAAATCCACTAAAAAATTTGGCAAGTGGTTCTCCAATATCGTATGCACGAGGAATAAGACCGAGTCAGGTGTTTGTTAGATGTTTAAGTTAATGATCATGGAGTAATTTAGTGTGCATCATCTCTCCAACCCATTTGTGAATAGTAAAGAAGAAGATAAATTGTATAACTTTTGAAAGAATCTGAACATGAGGGGGCAAAATCACATACAGTATTCATTTTTTCATAGTGGTAAAACCTGGTCCATAGTCTTAGTTGTTAAGAAGCATGGACACAGACATGGACACGGACACGAACACGGACATGGGGACACACCAACTTCTAAAATTTGGTGGACGCGGACACAGTAATATATAATTTAGAATTAAGAAAAAATTCAAAATTCATAATATGATATATATTGATTGATGTGTTTCAAAACTTCCAATATCTTGATAGTTCATACATATTTGGTACTTTATAAGTCCCTCTAAAAAGACATGGAGCATATATATGCACTCTTCGTGTCGGACACATGTCTAGCACGCGGACACGACTCCATTTTGCCGTGTCCGTGCTTCTTAGCTTAGTTGTTACTATTATAACCGAAAAACTCGGTGGATTATGTGACTTGGGCTTAAGATGTTATGTTTATAAATGAAATCAACAGGCAAAAACCACAATATTTCATCCTTTTCAACCTGTTAATGAACCGAATGATGATCGAATCAGAAGAAAACGAAATGATTAAGAAGTGATTTATAATTATAATAATAAAGTGACAAGTTGGAGATGATGCAATCAAATCATTTACCCCTGTGTGTAGTACATTAACCGTCGCCTTTTCTCTCTCTAGACTCTCTCACTAAAATCACGTTTCTTCTATGTTTGCTCTGGATTTTCCTTCATTGGTTAACTGCTACAGGCGTTAACCAAGTACTACAATGGAGTCCCTTGATCTAGAGGGATAGCTCTTCAAGAGGGTGCGCGCCCGAAAACGAGAGGAGGAGCCTGCCCCTCGACTTCCAACGTCATACAGCGCAACTGTGTCGGAATAAACCGCAACTGCTTCTGATGGTAGTGCATGGCCAGAAGAAGATGTCATCGTCATCGAAGAAGGAGACATCCAAGTATCGACGGAGCTAGGGGGCATTACTCTCTCTACCAACCTCAAGAACAAGCAGGAAACTCAGTGGGCTAATGCTGTTGTCGTCAAGCTGCTGGGTCGAAGGATAGGCTTTCGTCTCCTCATCTCGTGGTTGGTGTCCATGTGGAATCCAAGGGGGCCGATGAAGGTAGTCGACTTTGACTATGAATACTTCCTAGTACGGTTCAAGGAGGAAGACGATTATATAAAAGCATTAACACAAAGGCCATGGGTAATATTTGGACAAGTTTTATCGGTGTAAAGATGGTTGCCCATGTTTCGGCCCTCATATGGAATGGTGAATCGTGCGGTGGTGTGGATCAGAATTCTTGACCTGTCGATAGCTAGATACTACCCTCAGATACTTATAGCCTTGGGCAACTTGGTTGGGATGATAGTCCGTATTGATGAAACCACACTGTAGAAAACTCGGGGAAAATATGCTAGATTGGCAGTGGATATTGATGTAGGTTCACTGCTGCGCCACAGTATCGAGATGGATGGAGAGACCCTATTGATTGCGTATGAAGGTTTGTCCTAGCTTTGCTTTACCTGTGGTTGGATTGGGTATGACGTCGTAGCGTGTCCACAGCGCTCTCAAGCTTCACTAGAAACTCGAAGACTGCTAGGCGATGGAGTACCATTGGAGACGTTGACCACCGCAGCAGCACTAGGCGGGAAGGCAACGGTAGGCACTCCCAACGGCTATGGTGAGTGGACGCAGGTACAAAGGAGAAATACAAGGAAAACAAAGCAACGGATAGCGCCAGCTGGAAGTGATAGGGAGGGAACGTACAAGGGGGCTTGAGGTTTGTGGTTCTGGCAGCGCAGGAGGATAAGGAAAAACAGGAGGAAGGACAGTAAGTGGGTCCACGAATAATTCCCCTTTTGAGTTTGGACAGAAATTCAGTGTGACCTAGGTCATGGGCAAAGGCAAACAAGTACAGCAAGGCTTAGGTTTTAAATCATATGGGCCCAAAATTAACGTTAAAAAGACTCCAAAAGGGCCAATAGCAGCCCATACTCGGACTATCTGGGGTGAAAGCTCCCAAACCAGGGCCCATCAAGCTCTAGGGCTGCCTATTGTCCCTTAATTCCAATTCAACCCTCCCTATAGGAAAATCATCTAGCGATTGAAATCTCCTCCCACACAGAAATGGTGTGTGATAGCTAAGTTATTGAGAAGTGCACTACAAGTGCCGAGGAAAGTCTCCAGCTCATGGAGGGAGTTGAGGACCAGGAGGCATTAACAAGGAGGTTAATGCAATCCCACCTACCGAATCTCCAAATATAGGAATCGGGTCGAGTGAACCAGAGGACCGGCCTCAACTGCGGTCTAACGATGAACAGGATTCAATGACATAGATCACAGGAAACAAGTCAGTTCCCATATGAGGTAGAGTTTCGGCCTCTATCATAGAATAGCCTAATTCTTCTTTCTTGTCTTACGTCTATTTTAATTTGGAATTGTCAAGGGGTCGGGGGAACTAGATTCCTCGCCATCCTGCATAATTATTTGCATACTTATAAATTGAGTATTCTATTATTACTAGAAACTCGCATTAGTGGTACTAGGGCCAACGCAGTAGTACATTCCTTAGGTTTTGTCTTCTCGTTTAGAGTAGAAGCTGTAGGTTTCTCGGGTGGGATCTGGCTTTTGTAGAAGGTTGAATTTTATATCTCAGTAGGGATAGCTCATTGCCAATTCGTCCATACCACTATCAAGTTTGCTTTTGGTTTGTTTGACTTTACAACAGTTTATGCTAGCCTGCAACGAGCTTCCCAGTCTTTTCTCTGGCCAGTTTTGAGTTGGATAGGTCGCACCACCCATAGACCCTGGATAGTAGGCGGTGATTTTAATGCAAAACTGGATCAATCAGATAAACGTAGAGGTGCCAGATCAGCAAGGGTGGTGAGCAAGCCTTTTCAGGATTGGGTGCAAGGGTGTGGTCTTCACGACCTAGATTTTATTGGTTCTAAATACACATGGCATCGAGGAATGATTAAAGCCAGACTGGATAAAGTTTTCAGTTCCTCATCTTGGCTCCAAAAGTTTCCCCACACGGTGAATCACCATCTGCCTTTTATGGGTTAGATCATCGACCCATGTTGATTCACTTACAAAGACAAACACCAAGACCTTCAGGATTTACTACTTTTTGATTTCAGAATGCTTGGCTCACCCACCCAAGTTTTGATGAGGTAGTAGCAGAGCATTGGTTATTAGCCGAGGAAACAATGAGTAAATCGCTAGCCACTTTCTCCACTCATCTCATGAGATGGAATAAAGTAGATTTTGATAATATTTTCCATCGGAAAAGAAGATTGTTAGCACGTTTAGAGGGCATTCAAAGGGCCATGACGGTTGATACCTTAGATTGCCTTTTAACTTTGGAGGAAAAGCTGAGCAAGGACCTGAGTCAGGTTCCGTGTGAGGAAGAAATTTTTTGGCATTAGCGAGCTCGTTGCGATTGGATTTGGAAAGGGGATCATAACACTAAATACTATCACATGCTCACTCTTGCAAGAAGAAAGAAGTTGAGGATCAAGCGACTCCTTGATTCTAATGGGCTACAAATTTCCGATCCATACCAACTTGGCCAGCTAGCCAGGACGTTTTTTATCCAACTTTATATTGCCAAAGCAGGATCTCCATCTAGTTTTCCGCTAACTGCCACTTTCCCTTCGATTTCAGAAAATGGGCTCCGTGATCTTAACCTGCCCATCCATGAAACAGAAGTTAAGAATGTGGCTTTTGATATGAATCCTAATAAAGCCCCGAGGGTAGATGGTTTTAATTCTTTATTTTTCCAAAAACAATGGGGGAAGGTTGTATACAAAGTAGTAGCTTACATTCAGGAAATCTTTAGATTGGAATGTTGGGAAGAGGATTTAATTCAAACCATTCTAATTTTGATCCCAAAAACTCCCGCCCCGACTAGAGTGGCTCATTTCTGACCAATTAGCTTCTGTACTGTGCTCTATAAGGTAATTTCCAAAATTGTTATGAATCGTCTAAAACCTCTAATGGAGCACCTAGTGGAGGAGACTCAATGCAGCTTCATTCCTGGGAGGCACATCATGGATAATATTATTATAGCCCAAGAAGTCATCCGTTCGATGCACAAGAAAAAGGGAAAAACTGGTTATTTTGTGAATAAGGTATATTTAGAGAAAGCTTATGACAGAATATGCTGGGGGTTTATACAAAGCACTCTGAGGGACATTGGCTAACCTGATAAGCTTATCAGCATTATTATGAAGTGTGTGACAACGGTCTCAATGCAAGTAACTTGGCAAGGCACTTGTATTAATCCCTTTAGACCCTCACGTGGTATTCGACAAGGAGATCTGATTTCACCTTACCACTTTGTCCTCATGGAAAGGCTCGGCCACCTAATTTCCCAAGCGGTGGGTCAAGGTCTCTGGATATCGATAAGGATAAGTCCTACTGGACCTCCCATATCCCACCTATTTTTTTACAGAATATCTGGTACTCTTCGCTGAAGCTACGAAGTCCCAAAATCATTTAATTGCAAACACCCTGGATGTGTTTTGCAAAGCTTCAGTGAAAAAAGTTAACATAGAAAAAACTAGGGTCTTCTTCTCTAAGAATGTTTCTCCTTCTTCTGCGCGACGACTCAATCAAATCTTAAACATCACCTATACGAGCAATCTTGGGAAGTACTTAGGTGCTCCGTTGATTTAAAAGCGTACCACAAGGCGTACCTACCAGCATATTTTGGATACTACTTAAAAGAAACTTTCCAGATGGAGGGCCAAAGCTTTATCTTTAGCAGGGAGAGTTACATTAGCACAATTCGTTCTCTTCGCCCTCCTCATTTTCACCATACAAATAGTAAGACTCTTGCGACAACATTGCGACAATTTGAAGCACATCATGAGAGATTTTATTTGGGGAGCTACCACTAAGCACAGGAAAATGAATCTTGTTAAATGGGATGAAGTGTGTCAACCCAAATAAGCAGGGGCTCTAGGCTTAAAACGTATCTGTGACTCCAATGATGCTCTTTTGTCAAAACTTGGATGGGCCTTGATTAACCAACCCACAGCTTTATGGGTCAGAATCTTAAAGGCTAATTATCGTCTGGACCTAGATCATATTCCCCTCACTATCGATAGGCTAGGGGCTTTGGCTACCTGGCGAGGCATAACCACTACTTGACAATTTATTCATCAAGGCATATAGTGGAAATTGGGATCTAGGAGAAATATTTTATTCTAGTTGGACACCTGGATGCTTGATTGGGGACCACTAATTTCAATGGTGATCTCCCCAATTCCAGAACGTGCTCTTTACGCCACAGTGACGGAATACACGAATGAAGTGGGAACCTGACAGTGGCATTTGTTTCAACAATATCTCCCCTCCACTGTCTATATGGATATTGCAGCGATACATGCAACTATGGTGAGCACAACAGATAACATCATAGTTTAGGGGCCATCAAATCATGGGAGATTCACAACGGCATCCGCTTATGATCTTATAGCGGGCAATTCCTCGCCTGCGTCTAGACAGCCTTGGGACTTAATCTGGAAATGGGTAGGACCCCAAAGGATTAGGGCTTTCCTTTGGTTACTGACAAAGCAAAAGATTATGACCAACCAACAGCGAGTGACTGGCCATCTCACTCTGTACAGTAAGTGTCCCTTTTGTTGAAATGAAGAGTCAATTTTACATGCCCTTCATGATTATTTGCAAGTCAAGGCTTTCTGGTGTAAACTCACCCCCCCACCCCCCTTGCGAAGTGGTTGACC
>JAOSBK010000205.1:21988554-22002518 GCA_027568895.1 Erythroxylum shatona | reverse complement strand
GCAGGTACCTTCACGTCGAGTTCACCACAACGAACAGTCATCCACTCATGGATCCAAACGGCAACATACCGTTCAGCTAAAACCTGACAGAACCAGTAATTATATAATAAAATGATCATTTTAATTAGAAATTAAATTTTAATTATATAAAATTATGAGATATTTTTTCATAAATTCATATACAATATTAAACATTCGTTGGAATAATTAAAGTCAATGGACTCATTAAGTAGAGGAGGAAGTCACCATAAAAAATTACTTTACGCTAACATTGCCTTGAATTTTATCTAAAATTAATAAATAAAATTTGTGTTAGATTTGAATTTTAAAATTATTTTTAAAGTTTTGAAACAAATTTTAATTAACGAGTCGATTCAATTTAAAATTATCTAAAATTATTAAAAATAATATTCTTTTATGAAATGGATGAATAATTTAACTTCATTTTAAATAGAATTTAAGTTAAATTTAAATTAAGACTTCGTAAAAAAATTACATTCTTTGCGAAATAAAAGAAGTCCAAGGTATCATTTTGTTTATAAAACGGTAAAACCCGATGAAACCTTTTCGACTTATCTGACCCGGACTTTGACCCGCCCACACGTGATTAGTAAACAGAAAAGGCTGCGCCAGGCCCAGGTTAAAATGAGGCTGGCATTCCATTAGATCCTTAAAGTTTATCATATTTCAATAAAAGTTTTATTTAATTTTTTTTAAATATATATATATATACGAATATTTATTACATAATGACCATTAATTTTAATAAGAGTCTTTAATAACAATAGAAACTATAAAATTAAGTTTAGAAAAATAAAACAATCTTAAAATTGGCCAGGATAATGAAGTTAAATTATAGGATAGAATACAATATTATAAAATTTCAACGAAATTTAAAAATTTAAAATAACTTTTAAAAAATTAAATGTTAGTCAGACCACAAATCAAATAAAAATTTTAAATTTGAATTTGAATTTTAAATATTTTATTTTTAACATTTTTGTCTTGAATTTACAATTAAAAGTTTATAAATTTTAAATTTGAACTCATACTTTAATTTAATAAACTCAAATTTGATCCATTAAAAATTAATTGATTTAAATAAACCGTCAATTCTTATTTAATTAATAATATTATCTTTCTAAGAAGAAAATATTAGTAAAAACCCTTATCTCATTTCTTAAGGACCTATTTAATTGGAAGTTAATTAATGGAATGGAACAAAACGGAACGGAACGATTTATAATGAAATGAAATGTAATATAATGAAAAGTTGTTTTGGAGGGATTGAAGGGTTTCATAATATGATATAGTGAAATGTTGTTTAGAAGATAGATGCAATGAAATATAATGTATAATAAATAATTATTATACTCAATGACGGAGCCAGAAATTTAATATAGGAGGGCCCGAATATTATTTTTTTAAAATTTTGGGAGGGCCAGAAATTTAATATAGGAGGGCCCGAATATTATTTTTTTAAAATTTTGGGGGGGCCAGTGCACCACTGACCCTTAAATAACTCTATTTTTATATATATTTATATATATATATTAAAAATAATTTTTTAAAAAAACCTTGAAGGGCCCAGTGCACCATTAGGCCCCAAATAACTTCATCAATGACCCTAAGGCCTGTTTATTACTCCATATGAAAGTGTGCCCTTGAGATTTGAGATCCATAACCCTCAATGCTTCTACACATTCCTTGAACTCTGGTGTGTAAGACTTCAAACTGAGCAACCTTCTTCCTCTGTTCTATATAAGGATGAGTTTACATCTCTGTTAATAATCCAAGTTCTATCTATCCTCACTTTAAAATCCGTTAAACTCTTCCACAAGTTCTTTCATTGTAAATCATGGTTGAAGCCATAGGCCAATGAGGAGTATATACAAATATCCTCCTAAATAAATTGCCACCTCAAATGCATTACTTGCATTTCCACTTTTAAAATTTCCACATCCACTATTTCCTGGTTTTAAGTAATTATTATTCTTCCAAAAGTGTGAGCTTGGTGGTTTGAAATTAATCTCTACTTTACTTGCAACCTGTTAAGAAAATTGACATTCTTTAATCTAATTTTAGTTTCCAAAAGGGCAAAAATCTATGGATTTTGTTGATTGACACAATCCCTTAAAGTTGAGAACTTATCAGGGTAGTTAATACCTCTAACATTCTTCGAAATAAAGGTTATTTATCAATAACTTTGCCTTTGGACCATTTTCCTTTGTTGCTCATACTAGACCTTCTCTTTTTACGCTTTGAAATTTAGTATATTTCGTCATGTGTATGATTAGAAGAGGGAGAGTGGTGGTCAGTATCCATTAGAATGGATTCTTTTGGAAGCTGATTTTTTTTCTGTGAATCATTCAAAGGCTACTCATCATCCTCAACTTTATTTCTTTTATCAACCTTATTTTGTGATTTCCGCTGTGTATATCAAGCTTGTGTTTTCTCCAAGACTATAACTCCATTAGTGGAAGCTAGATTTTCATCTTCCTCATATAACTCCATAAATTTATTGTAGTCACCCTTCTTAAAATTTTTTCAATTGGAATCCATCTTTCCTAATGATCAGCCCTCAATATACTGTGAAATTGATAAGTAGTTCACTCTCTCTACCTTACAACTCTACCATAACTAATACTATAACCCCATCAATTTTACCTAACAACATCTTTAATTGTGATTTAAGTCGACCTAAAAGAAGTATTAATTTTGATATACCTTATAAATGACCATCGATCCAATCATCCAGTGTGATAACATGTTCCAAAAACAACATCTACAAATTAAGAAAATATTCTCCTGGTAAATAACTCCCTTAACGTTTCTTTAAGAAATAGAACCCATGTCATTTACTCAATTTCACAAGCACCCTCATTTACATAATACCATAAGTGAAGAATTTGTAAAACTAAAAAAAATACACCTAATCCCTTGTTCTCCCTCTCTAAACAAAATATTGTTGGGTATAAATAAGTGTATAAAATCATCAAGAATCTTGATCGCTCGGTTGCTCACTATAAAGCTCATCTTATGGCTAAAATATTTCATCAATATTTTGACGTTAATTATATTAAAACCTTCAATTCAATTGTTAAACCCACTAGCTACTACTATTCATCTTATATTTACTATTACAGTAACATATGGAAAGGTTTTTAATCGATTGTATGCCAATCACATTTTTTACATTATAGTCTTTTCATTGTATTTTTATGAAGCAATTCCAAAGATATAGTATTTGTTAAGCTCCCTGCAACATAGTATAACATCGACTTTCCAAAACAAGCTAAAATACAAAAAGTCAAAATGGTCAACACTCCATTACGTCCATATAAGACACGATGATGGATCTCCTAGATATGATCTAATAGAGTACTTAGCTATCCTTTTTTGGGTATTACGTATGTAATTGATGTTAGTCAATATATAAACAAATTAAGTTAGCCTCACACAGTAGCTTAAGTTATTGTGGTGAAACGATCATTTAACATGATATCAGAGCCTTTGTGATCAAATGGTTGTGAGTTTAAATCCTACTACCCACCTATTATTTAGCACAAGATAGAGTGAGTCTGTGCAAGTGAAAGCCCTTTTTCCTAAAGGGCTTTCACTTGAGGGGGTGTGTTAGTAAATATATAAAACTAATTAAGTTGACCTCACACAATAGCTTATGTTATTATGGTGAAACGGTCATTTAATAGTTGATGAGTATAACCCTTAGTTTATCTCAAGGTTAAGTTTCTAAATTTGGATTTCATAACATGGGTTGCATATTGTTTGTACATACTTAATACATAATCAATCAATCCTGTTGTACTAAAGCATCTATAGCGTACATTTGTATGAAGCTTCCAAAACAAGATCTCACCATCTGTTGTCTTTTCTTTTTCTTCACTATTTAAGACAATAGACTTTAAGAATGTCTAATGGATGGTTAGAAAAAATTTTATAGTGGGATCAGCTATGGAAATTCTTAAGAAATATGCTTACAAAAGATACTTCGAGTGAAAGACGCATATAGTGAAAATGTTTAAGACAGGCCAATTGAACGAAGACACATGTACAATTAGCACAACAACCATTGCCAATGGAATTAAGATGAAGACTAAGATGGATAAGCAGTCAGTAATTATATTATTGAATCAAAATTTTGTTGTGTGAAACACTTACAACAGATTGTGTCACCTTTTCTCTCACTAGACTCTCTATTTAAAATTGTGATTTTTCTAAGTTTGCTCTAGTTTTTCCTTCGCTGGTTAACTGCTTTGGTCATTAACCAAGTACTACAATGGAGTCCCTTGACTCGGAGGGACAGCTCTCTAAACGAGTGCGCACCCGAAAACTAAAGGAGAAGCTTGCCCCTTGCCTTGAGCCGTTATACAGTGCAACCCTGTTGGGACAAACAACAGTTGCATCTGATGTTAGTGCATGGCCAGAAGAAGATGTCATTGCCATTGAAGAAGGTGACATTCAAGTATCAGGGGAGCTGGGGGGAGGGATCACTCTCTTTACTAACCTCAAGAACAAGCTGGACACTCAGTGGGCTAATGCAGTCGTTGTTAAGCTGTTGGATCGAAGGATAGGCTTTCGCCTCCTCAGCTTGCGGTTGGCGTCCATGTGGAATCCAAGGGGGCCGATGAAGGTAGTAGACTTTGAGTATGACTACTTCCTCGTGCGGTTCAAGGAGGAAGATGATTACCTAAAGGCATTGACATAAGGGTCATGGGTGATTTTTGGACAAGTTCTTTTAGTGCAAAGATGGTTGCCCTCGTTCCGGCCCTCACATGGAATGGTGAATTGTGCGGTGGTGTGGATCAGAATTCTTGACCTGTCCATCGCTAGATACCACCCTTAGATTCTTACAGCCTTGGGCAACTTGGTTGGGATGACAATCTGTATTGATGAAGCCACGTTGCATAAAACCCAGGGAAAATATGCTAGATTGGCGATTGATATTGATCTATGTTCACCGTTGTGCAACAGTATAGAGATGGATGGAGAGACTCTGCTGATTGCATATGAAGGATTGCCCCATCTTTGCTTTGCATGTGGTCAGGTTGGGAATGATGTAGCAGCTTGTCCACAGCGCTCTCAATCTCCACCGGAAACTCCTAGACAACCAGGCGATGAAATAATGTTAGAGATGTCGACCACTGCAATAGCACCAGGCGGGAAGGCAACCGTAGTCAATCCCAACGACTATAGGGAGTGGACGTAGGTACAAAAGAGAAATCCAAGGAAATCAATGCAATGGATAGCACAGGTTGGAAGCGACAGGGAGGGGACGTACAAGGGGGGCTCGAGGTTTTGGTACTAGCAACGTAGGAAGACAAGGAAAATAAGGAGGAGGGACACCAAGTGGGCCCATAAAATAGTTCCCCTTTTGGTTTTGAATAGAAATTTAATGTGATTGAGGTAACGGGCAAAGGAAAACAGGTGCAACAAGGCTTAGTGTTTAAATCACATGGGCCCAAAGCTAAAAAGATCCCAAAAGGCCCAATAGTAGCCCATACTTGGGCTACCAAGGGTGAAAGCTCCCAAGCCAGGGCTTATCAAGATCCAAGGATGCCTATTATCCCTCAATTCCAAATTCAACCCTTCCTACAGGAAAATCATCTGGCGATTGAAATCTCCTCCCACATGAAAATGGTGTGTGATAGCCAAAATATTGAAGAATACACTCCAGGTGTCGAGGAAAGCCTCTAACTCATGGAGGGAGTCGAGGACCAGGAGGGGTTCATTAACAAGGAGGGTAATGCAATCCCTACTACTGAGCCTCCAGATATAGGAACCAGGTCGAGTGAACCGGAGGACCGGCCTCAACTGCGGTCTGATGAGGAACTGGATTCAATGGCACAAGTCGCAGGAAACAAGTCAATTCCTGCAGGAGGTGCAATTTCGGCCTTTGTTGTAGAATAAACTAATTCTTCTTTCTTGCCTTAGGTCGATTTTAATTTGGAATTGTCAATAGGCAAGGGGAACTAGGTTTCTCGCCGTCCTGCAAAATATTTGTGTACTTATAAACTGGGTATCCTAGTATTGCTAGAAACTCGCACTAGTGGTATTAGGGCCAACACAGTAGTACATTCCTTGGGATTTGATTTCTCATTTAGAGTAGAAGTTGTAGGTTTCTCATATGGGATTTGCCTTTTATGGAAGAGTGAATTTGATATCTCAGGATAGCTCATCGCCAATTCGTCCATACCACTATCAAGTTTGCTTCTGGCTCATTTGACTTTACAGCAGTTTATGCTAACCCGTAAAGAGCTTCCCAATCTTTTCTCTATCCAATTTTAAGTTGGGTAGGTTGCACTATCCATAGACCTTGGATTGTTTGCGGTGATTTTAATGCAAAATTGGACTACTCGGATAAACGTGGATGTGTCAGGTCAGTATGGGTGGTGAGCAAGCCATTTCAGGATTGGGTGTAAGGGTGTGGTCTTCACGACCTGGGATTTATTGGTTCTAAATACAATGATTCAAGCCAGACTGGATAGAGTTTTCAGTTTCTTAGCTTGGCTTCAGGAGTTTCCTCACACGGTGAATTACCATCTGCCTTTTATGGGGTTAGATCATCGACCCATGCTGATTCACTTACAAAGATAGACATCAAAACCATTAGGATATCTAACTTTTCGATTTCAGAATGCTTGGCTCATACATCCAGGTTTTGATGAGGTAGTAGCAGAGCATTGGTTACTGGTTGAGGAAACGATGAGTAAATCGCTAGCCACTTTCTCCACTCATCTTATGAGATGGAATAAAGTAGATTTTGGTAATATTTTCCATTGGAAAAGAAGACTGCTAGCACGTCTAGAGGGCATTCAAAGGGCTATGAAGATCGATACCTTGGATTCCCTTTTAACATTGGAGGAAAAGCTGAGCAAGGACCTAAGTCAGGTTCTATGTGAGGAAGAATTTTTTTAGCATCAACGAGCTCGTTGCGACTGGATCTTGAAAAGGGATCATAACACTAAATACTATCTCATGCTCACTCTTGCAAGAAGAAAGAAGTTGAAGATAAAGCGGCTCATTAATTCTAATGGATTACAAATTTTAGATCCAGACCAACTTGGCCAGCTAGCCAGGACGTTTTTTGTCCAACTATATACTGCTAAAGCAGGGTCCCTACCTTGTTTTTCGCTAGTTAACACTTTCCCTTCGATTTCAGAAGATGGGCTTTGTCATTAATCTACCAATCCATGAAATTGAAGTTAAGAATGTGGTTTGTGATATGAATCCTAATAAAGCCTTGGGGTCAATGGTTTTAATGCTTTATTTTTCCAAAAAAATGGGGGAAGGTTGGGCCCAAAATAGTGGCATACATTCAGGAAATTTTTAGATTGGAATGTTGGGAAAAGGATTTAAATCACACCATCCTAGTTCTGATCCCAAAAACCCGCTCCCTGACTAGTATGGCTCATTTCCGACTAATTAGCCTTTGCATTGTGCTCTATAAGGTAATTTCCAAAATTGTTGTGAATCGTCTAAAACCTCAGATGGAGCACCTGGTTGAGGAGACTCAATGTAGCTTCATTCCTGGTAGGCACATCACAGATAATATTACATAGCCCAAGAGGTCATCCATTCGATGTGTAAGAAAAAGGGGAAGACTGGATATTTACCGATTGAGATAGATTTAGAGAAAGCTTATGACATAATACGCTAGGGGTTTATACAAAGCACTCTGATAGATATTAGCTTATCAGCATCATTATGAAATGTGTGACAATGGTCTCAATGCAAGTAGCTTGGCAAGGCACTTGTACTAATCCTTTCAAACCCTCACACGATATTCGACAAGGAGATCCGCTCTAGCCTTACCTCTGTGTCCTGTGCATGGAAAGGCTCAGCCACCTAATTTCCCATGCAGTGGGTCAAGTTCTTTGGAAATCGATCAGGATGATTCCTACAGGACCTCCCATATCCCGCTTATTTTTTGCAGATGATCTTGTACTCTTTGCTGAAGCTACGGAGTCCCAAACTCACTTAATTGCAAATACCCTAAAAGTATTTTGCAAAGCTTTAGGGCAAAAAGTCAACATTGAGAAAACTAGAATCTTTTTCTTAAAGAATGTTTCTCCTTCTTCTGCGCGTAGGCTCAGTGAAATCTTAAATATCACCTGTACGAATAATCTTGGGAAGTACTTAGGTGTTCCATTGATTCATGAGTGTACCACGAGGCGAATGTACTAGAATATTTTGGATATTGCTCAAAAGAAACTTTCAGGATGGAGGGCTAAGGCATTATGTTTAGCAGGGAGAGTTACCTTAGTATTATTTGTTCTCTCAGCCCTCCCCATTTTCACTATGCAAACAGTGAGACTTCCGCGGCAACTTTGCGACGATTTGGAGCACATGATGAGAGATTTTATTTAGGGAGAAACTGGTAAGCACAGGCAAATACATCTTATCAAATGGGATGCAGTGTGTCAGCCCAAACAAGCAGGGGGTCTTGGCCTAAAACATATCCAAGACTTTAATGATGCCCTTTTGTCAAAACTTGGATGGGCTTTGATTAACCAACCTACAACTTATGGGTCAAAATCTTAAAGGCTAAATATCGTCTAAACCCGGATCATATTCCCCTCACTATCAATAGGATAGAGGCTTCGGCCACCTGGCGAGAAATTGCCGCTACTTGGTAATTTGTTCGCTAAGGCATACAGTGGAAATTGGGATCCGGGAAGAATATTTTATTCTGGTTGGACACCTAGATGCCTGATTGAGGACCACTAATTTCAGTAGTGACCTCTCTAATTCCAGAACATGCTCTTTATGCCACGGTTACGGAATACACGAATAAAGTGGGCACCTGGCAGTGGCATCTATTTCAACAGTATCTTCCTTCCACTGCCTGCATAGATATTGCATCGATACACCCAACTATGGTGAGCACAGCGGAGGACACCATAGTTTGGGGCTAACAAATCATGGGAGATTCACAACGACGTCCGCCTATGATCTAATAGTAGGTAATTGCTCGCCTGCGTTTAGATGATCTTGGGACTTAATCTAGAAATGGGCAGGACCCCAAAAAATTAGGGCTTTCCTTTGATTATTGACAAAGCAAAATTTTATGACCAACTAATAGCGAGTGGCTCGCCATCTCACACTGGATAGTAAGTGTCCTTTTTATGGAAATGAAGAGTCAACTTTACACGCCCTTCGCAATTATTTACAAGTCAAAACTTCTGGTGTAAATTTCCCCTGAAATGGTTAGTCTGAACTTTTTTCAACACGACGTGGAACAACAGGTGACTTCTAATCTCACGAGCGGAATACTTAATGGACGACAATATACCGAGTAGCTTGCTGGTTTCTATGGAAATGGCGAAACAGAAGCATTTTTGAAGAGGGCTTTGCTTGGCTAGATGATGGTAATAGAGTAGTAATGGAGTACGTTAATTAGATAGTCACGGCCCCAACTATGGAAAGTTATGTGTTTGGAAACCCAGGATTAGCAGAGAGGCAACTTATTGGGTAGAATAAATCGATGGAGGGATGGGTCAAGATCAATACTGATGGTGCAGTTAAACATGGACACAACTTTGCTACTGCTGGAGGGTTGATTAGGAATTGTCATGGTTAGTGGTATGGTAGATTTCTACACTAGATTGGAAGAGGCTCGCCTCTTGAGGCCGAATTTTGGGATGTCCAATCTGGACTTCTCTTGGCTTGGACACTTAGTTATTGACAAGTTATCATTGAAGTAGACTCCTTAGAGGTGATCAATATGCTCTCCTCTTCTATTCTACCTATGACTGAGTATTGTTTCTTGGTCGTAGTTATCCGTGATCTAATGCGCTGAGCTTGGGAGATGAAGATTTAGCACGTGTATCGAGAAAGAAACCAGAGTGCGGATAGCCTGGCATCTCTCACAGTTATAGCCAGCCCAGGCCTACATTTTCTCCGTGAGTCTCTGACATTAGTCATGGCCCACATTCACCGTGATCCACAAGAAGTTTTGTACCGCAGATCTTGGCGTTAGTTAGGATGGCTGTGTAGTTTTCGTTTTATTTTCCCTTGTAATAGAAAATTTTGTTATGTGATATATGGTAGTTAAAATAATTGGATCATATTACAGTGTAATAGATTTTTTTATAATTTAATAGAATAATTTGAAATAATAATCAAGAACTAAATAGGAAAAAATAAATTTAATTTAAATTTCTCACATATCTCTTTTTCTTTGATGAATTAACCAAATATAAGTTCGACTTTTAACAATATTCATAAAGTAAAAGAAGAAAACTTTAATAGGAAGTGTTAAGGACCTTCTTTTTTTAATGGGAAAATACTAGAATTTATTAAGTCTAATTAAATAAATTATAGTTAAAGTGTAACATTAATTATATAATTATAATTTAATCTTAATAAATTTAAATATCTCATATTTGCTTTCAAATTGTTGTTACAATTCACAATTAAGTTCAATTTAATTTTAATTTTAATTTTTAATATACTTGATCCATTAGATTTCTAATATGTTGACAATGAATATAAATTAAAATTAAATTAGACATGAAATTAATCTATAATTGTTTAATGGGACAATTGAAGATAAATTAAATAGATTTCTATTTGACATCTAAAAGCATATTATAACTACTCAAATATTAAGAATGCCAAATTAGTTGACTTAATCTATCAATGGATATGTAATAATTCCACTTGTCATGGAATTACACATATTATGAATCCCACCATCTTAGAGACTTAGTGGTAATGGATTATTTTTTCTTACAACTTTAGTGGTAATGGATATGGTGTATAATATTGGGATTTGCATTATCTTATGGAGACCTTTTTTGGTCATTGGACAGATGCTAATTGATGGGGTTTAGGATATATTAACCTTGAGGGTGGGCAATGAGAAGATGGATTCATCACCTTCAAGGCTTTGAAAAGACCTATCCTTAAATGACAAGTGTTATAAGATGAATGTGATAGAATCTATTGTCCATGAAAAATTACCTAAAATATTTACAATAATCCTGTGGAAGCAAGTATAACTTTAAGACTTGATGGAAAAGAGTATAATGCTAACATAGTAGAGTGCGCTATAGATCTTAACGTTCTCGTATTTTTAAGGACCTAGAGGGAGGAAAGCCTAAACCCTTGATATCTACCAAAGAAGAATCTGATCTAGAATTGAAAAAATTTCATCCTGATTAGCGTTATATATATATTAAGGAGATATCATCTTTATCTTATTAATGCCTCTCACTTTCTTAGTTCTATGTAGGAAGATAATTGAGCTCATCTAATTAGAACTGCTAAATGAGTCAGGAATTAAGTAAAAGTCCAGTGAAGCACTTATATACATTTATTTTAGTTTAGTTTATTAATTATGGTTTTCTACTAAAATTTAGTTAATTTCTTTCGTAGGTAGTTTTTTACAATTTTTTAAATATATTTTACCTTATAAACTTTATGAAGATTGAAAAGAGATTTCCCCATGGCTTATTGATGAAGGAGATATCCAAGTTAACTGAAAATTAACAAGGTTGATAGAAACTTTATAAAAAGCATCATAGTAATACGTATATGCAATAGGAGATATAAAGAAACTTGAGAAAATTGGAGAATGGAGGAATAGAACAAAATCAATATCAAGTTTCTTGATGGTGTCAAGAACCAATCTTACACTAGATAGACAAGTGGTAACTATGATTGACACTAGACTCATTAGTATTTTCACCTATAAAGATTTAAAATCTAATCGATGTTATCTGCAAGCTGGATAAGTGATGAAATTGTACACAAATTTCAAAGACATGAAAATAAACTAATTTCAATCATCTTAGGAAACTTTTATGTAACCCTAGATTGTAAATACTAAAATTGTTCTTAATTAGAGGCGAATTTCTTAGACTATTGTAATAACTAATAGAATTGCTATATGTTTGCTCAAGGTTTATGATTAATGATTTTGATGATAACTGTATAATATTTCAAAATTCAAATTGAATTTATTTCCTTGTATTGGTATCAATATATTTCTCAAAGGGAAATAAAATTATGGAATAAATGATTCCTTCCTGGTAGGAACCTTCTTTTATGAACTTACCTTATTTAGTTTACAATATTCGAAAGGATCTTGCTAATCCTATCTTTCATCAATCAATTCTGAGACATTGCCATATTTTTCTTAAAGGTTGAAAATTGAAGATTACAGTAAAGATGATATCGAAGATACAAATTCAACCTAGAATGGAAATGATACAACAACTAATTGAAGGAAATACCTACTCAAGGAAGAACTATTTCATTTGCGAACATACAATACTTGAAAAATATCTTAAAGCATTAATATTCTTGAAAGTTATATCAAACTCTTTGTGCTTTAAAAAGTGATATCACTATACTAAGAGAGACTATGAAATCTTTTGTACAATTTTTGAGACTTTGTAGAGGCTACTAAAATATTATTGCTATGGAAGGATGAAGAATCTTGAAAAACATACAATTGTGAGTTTAAAGAGGCTCGTTAAATTACTACTTGATTTTTATAGTGAAATACTTCAGTTCGATACTTGGGGACTTGACATATGTTTCATTATAAGCCGGACCATTATAAATCTACTATGTTATTTTCTCTTTCTTACTTTTAAATTTTTACATTATAAGTTGATATTTTCAAAAGGCTCCTTCAGTTTTATAATAGGCTCCATCTATTTTTATATCATAAGAGTTTCCTTTCTTTTTTACTGCTAGTAGGTTGCTATTGATTAAACAGGCTGATATCTTTTTTAGCGATAACAGGTTGCTTTCATATCAACAACCTCCTTTCTTTCTTAATATTAATAGGATCATTTTGAAAGTTTATAGGACCTTTCTATTAATAGGATCTTATTGATTTGAAAGTATCTTGAATTTTTTATTACACATATTTTGGCCCCCTCTTGCATATGCTTACTTTATCACTATGCACAATGAGTTTGATTAAGTTGAATTTACCATTGTGATGTTGTAATTAGCTAGTTGGATATATCTATATGTCTTGAGAGAGGGCATAAATGCATTAGTTTAATTGTTATTTCAACCTTACAAATAAATCTTGTATGATAATTAGAACTACTTACAAGTGAACTCTAAAACCTTAGCGTTTGCCTTCTTTAATTCTCTTTTGATATTCAATTGCCTTAATTTTGTTAGTTTCATAATTCAGTTATTTTGCCCTAAATTATTGTAAATTTTAATTGCATTTCTTGACAAGGATTAATATGTTTCGTAGCTATAATTCTTGTGGAGTCAATACTCTAGAATACTCTATATTTTATAGTTCATTATAATCAATTATGTGCACATGAAAATAAATTCAATTGGAAACTTCTTACAACAATTTTTGATTGACAAAGAGGAATCATTGTGCAATCTTCCTTGAAGGGTGAATAGGAAATTCAATGTTTTTTTAAACACATAAATACAAGAAAATCAACTATCCCTGAATCGCAAGTGTACGATTGTCGAAGTGAGTAATAAATCGATAAGAGCTGAGTCGTGTCTAAAGGGATTATGAGAAAATTTAATTCTATGTTAGCTAATCATATTTGAAATCTAGTTGCATGAAATTTTAGAAAATTAAAACTAATGTAAAGAATTTTTTTCTTTCTTCTTTTTTTAAAAAAAAACAAAATTAACTTAAATAAATTTCTAAAGAACTACTCAATTCAATGTGACCAAAATAACTATTAAAATGACAAATTTGTGCAGTAACTAATTAAGAAAAGATTGCAACAATTTGCTAATTAAAAGTTTGAACGGCAAAGAAAAATGATTTTCTCTTAGGGAATGATATTTTTGTTAACCTTAATATTGAATTAGCTATTTTCCATAACTGAAATATTCTACCCTTGTAGGTAAATTTTAAGATAATTAATCCCCTTTTCCCAAAGATGAATTAATTTATCCACTCTAGACGTCACTTAGTAATCCCTTACTTAAGTTTT
>JAOSBK010000205.1:21929101-21946105 GCA_027568895.1 Erythroxylum shatona | reverse complement strand
CAGCCGTTATGCTGCAGGAATTTTTGTATGATAGTTTATGGTTAAGTGAAATTATGCATGAATTTATGGATTTATTGGCATGAGTGAGAGATTTGTTATGGTAAGATATAAGAATTTGATGAATAAGAAGAATCAAGAAATTTAAGATTAGCATGAGATTAAGGATAATTTTCCAAAGAGGGAAAAAGTTTTGATTTGTATGAAAGATGAAAGAAACGAATAAGAAAAGAAAAAAATTTTATACCGATTCGGATAGGTCAAGTCTAAGGTATCCAACGCAACGCTTCCTTAAGATAATTATTCCTAGATGTCGGACATTTGACATGTTACCCGAGTCGTCTTCATTTGTATGCTTTGATTCCAAGTTTGAATTCGATCCATATCTATTTCGCATGTTTGTTAATCGATAATCCGATTCGTATTCCTTTCGCTTTTGATTCCGCGTTTTTGTCCATATGTATTGCTCACGATTCATGAGTAAGCAAGAGGTTGGGTTCCGGATTCGAGATCCAACATCATTAAAACCATCATCATTATCCAAAAACCTAATCAATCCATACAAAATAACTTAACAATCTGAAAAGAGAGTAGAAAACGATACACAACACTATACGCTTAATGTGTTTCTTGGCTTCGATTCCACCTCCAAATCAGTGTTAGGTGATTTTGCCCTCCATTTCCTTCTCCAATCTCCACAAATCAGCTCCAATAGCCTCCATTCTAGTTGGAAAATGATGAGACAAACGATGAAGAGAGTGGTCTGTCTGCTATTGTCTAAGTTTCTTCTCCCATTTTCCAACAACCAAACTCTCCATTCACTCTCAGTTTTTTACCTTTCTTTCAACCGAAACTTCCTATTCTTTTCTTACTCAGCAGCTATATCATTCTCCACTCACACACACCAACTCCACTTACATATATTCAGCCTCCACTAACATATATTCAGCCTATACTTAAATGTTGTTTCAACTCCTTTTCTAGCTTACCACCTACACGATAGCCCCACTCACGTTCTTAGCTAGGTTATGTTAGTTTTGGACAACTGGCAACCCCTTTTCTTTACTCCCAAGCAACGTTTTCTTCATAGCAAAAGATGAAGTATACATGTTCAGCCTCCCACTCCCATCAGTTGACCTTCACACACTATCCACTCCTCCACTCACATTTTTTATCATGTTATGGTTAAATGGATGTGTGATGCTCATGCAAAATCCATGCAAACGTGAGTTGCTTCATTGCTTGTCACTCTTAATTTTCTTTTTTTTACTTGCTCCAATATTTCTTATTCTTGCTCCATGAAGACAAAGAATATATAAATTGAAAAGATGGCTTCAATGAGCATGCTTTCAGGTCACTTTAATTCCTTCACTTCCAAAATGTACCTAAAATCAAATATGAATTAAAGTAAGCATCCTAAGCATTTCTAAAGTATTAATCACTAAGTGTAGTAGATCAAATAGATCAATATTTAAACACATATCAAATTCTCCCACAATTAGTTTTTGATCTTCCTCATGCAAATTGTCAAAATCAAAATCACAAACCAATATTTTTACTCATTTTCCAAATCTTCTAATAATAGATAATCATAACTGAAGATGAATGACTTTTAAATCCTATAGCAATAACTCAACGTTCAAAGCTTCTATTCATGATCAATTAACATTTATCACCCAAAAGAAACTGAGTAATCTAGAGGTAAACGTGGACAAAAGGTGTTTAAACAAGATATTTCCATGGGTACACTCAAATACCATTCATAATCACAACAATACGTAACTTTACATATTATTTCATTTATCCATCACTAAAAGTCACATGTATAATCATGAATCAAAGGACTTTTTAGGGTTGTAATGTGGGCTAAGGTAAGGTGGGATGCATTTTGGTTAACAGAGTTTAAAAGCCATTAAGCTAGTGAAGAAAAAGTAACATTTAATGAAAATCAAAAGCACAAGTTAGCATCAACTAGGTACCATCAATTATGAATAATGCACCAATTATGTTTTACAACTCAATTCAGCTCTCATATCATAAACCATATGAACGTAACATAATGAAACTTGGCTTGCCTGTTCATCTATGGATGATAGGCTGTAGACACCTTATATGTGACATGGTACTTCTCTAAAAGACTTCCTACCAATCAGTTGCAAAAATGAGCACCCCTATCACTAATCAATGCTCGTGGTGTTCCAAATATAGCAAAATGTTAGATTTGACAAATTATACAACAACCTTAGAATTGTAGTCCTAGTGGCTTTAGCTTCACTACAAGAGTTAAGACATTTAGTGACAATTTTTTGTGACTAATTATTATTTCGTCACAAATAGGAGATTTTTTGTGACAAGATAATTGATTGACACTATTGTTTGAATTAACTGTGATGATTTATTTTTTTGTTACTAATACAATAGTAATTATGACAATTTAGTATCTTTCACAATTAAATTGTCACTATTAATATATTAATCGTGACAACTTTTCTTTTATCACTAAGTTTTGTCATTAAAAGCCTATACAATTTGGTGTCAAAATAATTTTGGCGGAAATAAATTGTAATTGTGACAAAACATATGTTAGTAACAAATATTTTCTATTTGCTGTGACAAAACATAATTTGGTCAATAATATTTTTTTCTTTTTATTACGAAAACGTTAATCGTCACACAATATTTTACTTGTTGTGACAAAAAATTTTGTCAATAAATATTCAATTAATTAGTGTCTACTTTATATTGTCGCAATAACCGAACTATAACTACGGTCACAACTATTCGTAATTTAGTGACAATTTTTTTGTGACTAATTATTTTTGCCATCACAAGTATGATATTTTTTAGTGCCAAGACAATTGGTTGACACGATTGTTTGGATTATCTGTGATGATTTATATTTTTGTCATTAATACAATGGTAATTGTGGCAATTTAGTATCTTTCATAGTTAAATTGTCACTATTAATATGTTAATAGTGTTGAATTTTATTTTATCACTAAATTTTGTCACAAAAGCCCATAAAATTTGGTGCCAAAATAATTTTGGCGGGAATTAATTGTAATTATGACAAAACATATATTGGTAACTATTATTTTCTATTTGTTTTAACAAAACATAGTTTGGTCACTAATATTATTTTCTTGTTGTGAAGAAATGGTTTATCGCCATATAATATTTTACTTGTTGTGGCGAAAACTTTTGTCAAAAATATTCAATTAATTAGTATTTACTTAATATTGTCATAATCACCAAACTATAACTATGGTCACTACCATTTTTAATTTAGTGATAATTTTTTTGTCTAAGTATTATTCCGTCACCGATACGAGATTTGTTGTGACAAAACAATTAATTGATATTATTGTTTGGATTAACTGTGATGATTTATTTTTTTATCACTAATACAATGGGAATTGTGACAATTTAATACCTTCACAATTAAATTGTCACTATTAATATAATAATATTATCAAATTTTCTTTTATCACTAAGCTTTGTTATTAAAAGCCTATTTAATTTTTATGACGAAATTTTTTGTCAATAAAAATTCATTTTGTTAGTGTCTACTTTCCTTTTTCATGCAAGAAAATAATAAAAAAAAGAAAAGGGGAGAGGTTGGTAAATTGTGAGATCACAAGTTTTAATTTTAGAGTAATTAGGTTGTAAGGTTGTGATTGTTTGAGTTGGGTAGAAGTGATTTTGTAATTTGTGAGAGTTTTTTTAAAAGTTCTTTTATTTTCGATGGACTAAATTGAGTAGATGTAAATGTTAAGTATTATTTTAAATAGAAAGGAGAAAGAAGATTAAATCATGTGAATGTGTGTATCTATTATAAGATATTGCATTTTCATAAGCTTAATAACAAATGATTAGTTGAATAAACAAAGAGAATGATTATTGTGAGACTTAATTATTAAGGTGATGGAGTCAATTAAAGGTCTTAAGTCTACTGTGAATATCAAGTTAGAGGATCAAGTTATAGGGGAGGGATAGAATAGTATTTCTCTCATATGACATTGTGTTTTTTTTTTGAAGAAATTAAAATTTTTGTTAATATGATAAATTTACATAGTGGAAACTTACACACATGCATAGTCTACTTAAATACAAAACATCAGGGGAAACCTTAATACTACGACGTTCTATTGCATAGTCTACTTAAACACATATTGAATGCTTTTCTCATTGGAATAAGTGATATTTTCTCTTAGTTTCTATATACAGTCCTTAGGTTTTATAAGTATTTTACCTGTTAAATTGTTTAGTTTATCTGACTTTATATTTATAATGATTTATGTTTAATTTGTAGGAAATACACTTGACTCAGCAATGGTTAAATAAAGGAAGCAGCGTCCAAAGTAAATTAAAGCAAAAAAAATGAGGGCTGAAACGATCCAAGAAGAAGCATTAAACAATAGTTGCTAGAAAGACTTATGAAAATTGTTTAGCTAAGAAACGAAGGCACAAAACGTAGAGGCCACCAGCAAAAAACGTCAGCAGCATGGGCAACAAGGAGAAAATGACGACATAGAGTGAAGAGCAGGCTTGGAAGAGTTTTTTGACCAACACAATTAATTAGTCACATCAGCTAGGAAACGACAACGTGGGAGAGAAAGGAAAGAGGCGTGGCTTACGTGTCTGGAATTGAAGAGAACAAAAACGCATGAGGGGCTAGGTCTGAGGAAGGGAACGAGGTTTTAATTTGGGAGGACTGTTAAATCGAAGGGAGGCTAACGCACCACCAGGGGAGGCACGCAACACACGTACCATGCAGGCACCAAACACCAGGAGGCACGCGAGAGACCCACCAGAACGACGCAACATCGGGCTGACGCACATGAGGAGGAGCCAACACGCATAGAGGAAGAGACAACGCACCATGCAAGAATGAACAACGCACGCAGCTAGGGAGAAACGCATCACCAAGAGACACACACAAAACACACTTCGAATCTTTACTCAATTCAGACGAGCGATTGATTGAGGTTGCGATTGGCGATGAGGAGAGGCTCTGGATGCGGTGTTGGCTCCGAGGGATAACAAGGTCTTCAATCTACTTCCAAACGATTCTTCTTCATAGGTAATCAGCTTCTCTCACGTTCATTATTTAGCAATTAGGGTTCCTCTAAGAAATTTCTTCATTTCCAGGAGACTCCTCGTGACTTCCAAGTGACTCCAATGGACATTATGTTCTCCAATCTACTTCCACCTGACTGCATTCCACAGGTAAACATCTCCTTCTCAGACATCTTTTAGAGATTAGGGTTTTAATGAATCTCTAAGAAATTGCTTTATTTCTAGAGATGGAAGGGGTTTCTATCTAGGTTTAACATTCGGTGATAGTTTGAAGAGGAAGAAGAGGATTCAGGTCAGATCCATTTTCATGAATTTGTCTATTTCTTCTTCCATATATCCCTGTTGTCGAATCTGGTATGTATGATCTGATTTCTCTGTGATAGTAAAGTTGCAACTTTTTATTTTTCAGTTTTTTTTAATGTTTTTTGGTGTAGAATCTAGTTAGTTGGTTGTTTGAATTGTGAATAGTTGAGCATAGTTTGTTGTCCATGAAAAGGCAATGGGGATTTGGGACTTTTTGTTGATCGGGAAGATATTTCGTCCTTTGCTATTCTGTTTTATTGTTCTAGTGCTTGTCAACCTGGATAGGGACACTTCGGATTGACCATAGAGATTGCTTAAATATAAATTCCTAAAAGTGATGAAGGTTTTTAGATGTTTGGATGATTTTGTTGTTATGTTCTTTTATTCATCTTGATCTGGCTTGCCATATGACTTTAGAACTGGTTACTGTGTGGGGTTCTTTTGCATATAAAAAATGGTTTATTACTAACCAGATCGGGCATAACTTTGGATGTTTTGGGTGTTTTCCATTGCTTCTACTCTCAATTAGATCCATTTCTTCCAGATGTGCAAAAGTAGAGGTTTATGTTGTTTATAGCTTCCTTTTTTTGAAACCAAATGAATAGGTAAGTCATAGATTCTGATAAGCGGAGCAACAACGAAACGTTCTTTCTGCAGATTTTTGTTCATGATCGATAGTTTTGCAAAAGGTTGATTATGGACTTCTGCTAGGTGGCTATGGAATTTGATATGACCTTCCTTTCCTAGATAAAATCACATTCCTCTGATATTGTTCTACTGGTCATTGAATATCTATTCATGTTTTAATCAATACACTGGCCTTCACTTTCTATTGTAGGCCAAGATTAAAAGCTTGGAAGTTCAACTCAGTGAAGCTTCTGGTCAAGAAAAGTCAAATGTTGGTTCAGATTAATCTTCTGGAACTTCATTTCCCAAGGGACATGGGAATGGTGATACTTCAGCAGTAACCAAGAAAATTGAAGAAGAACTAAAAGGATGTGATACTCTCATTGAGGTTTGCTGCACTTTTGCAAACTATTAAGCTAAGTAATCTTGCATAACAGGAATAACTCACTTGAACATGAAATTAGGGGGGCTGAGTTTCTTTCTTAACAATTCCACATGCTAACTTGAAAAAATGAGGATATCTAAGAGCACTACCATGTTTATGCCTTTCTGTAACATAGAAGATAGGATCATTTGAGCTACAAAGCCTTTCGATAAAAGATATGATTTTACGGTTATGTTCTATTTTAACAAACTAAAGATGAGTTGTTGATCTGAAGATGAGATGTGTAGTTTTTCAATTATGACCTATTTTCCTTAACCTACTATATAGTTCAACCTGTTTCACTTATGTACATACATACAGAACCACATTTCATGTATCACTTCTGCTAGTCCCACTACTTATTGTATATAAAAGTGAAAATTAAGTTTCTGTGTATGACACATGCAGGGCCACTGATTTTTTTCCTTATTTCCTGTGTGCAGAGATTACATGAAGAAAATGAAAAATTATTTGATAGATTAATAGAAAAAACATCATCAACTGGATCTCCACAGTTTCTCTTTTCATTTGACGAACATTTATAAAGAATGTTAATACTTCACTTTCAATTCATTGTCACTATTGTGTGCTTGTCACCGAAAAAAACAGTGTAAAGCTTATATTAGGATATCATTGGCAAGACTTTTGAACCCTCCTTGGATAGAAACTTGTGTGTAGAATAGCAAAGGTTCTGAGTTTTTTCACTTTATTTCAAGAATATTGGTCTTTAGGTTCTACTCTTTTCCATTATAAAACATCCTATGTATTGGAACTTAGAGATCATTTATTTTGATCCAAGTTATTTGAAATGTTGATGTTGTTTATGTATTGTCATGATATTTTTTATCTCTCTCAGGTTTTTGCTATAGAGTTTTTAAACATATTTTGTCAATATCAAATTTCACAAGCGTGTAGATATATGCAAAACATTTCGGTACAATTTTAAGAATTTTGTATCTTTTTCTGGTGTTGACTGGTAAAGTGATAATGGCATATTTACCATTGTGTTTTTCATTAAGTTTGCTATATGTTCTAATGCTACCATTTCATGGACGTAATAAGGCTTACAATGTTGGGGTTGCTTTTCTATTGTCTGTCTTAATTGACATGACACCCTTCCATTACAAGATAGTTTATATAGAGGAACTGTGGCTTAATAATACTATTTTTTTTACTTTGTTAACTTCTTTTTAGCTTTCCAGTCCATTAGTTAAAGGAATGACAAATGCTAAGGATCTAGGACGGTGATGTCATTTTGAAACAAATAGTACTTATCATTTAACATCTTGTGTTTTCCCTTTTATCCTTCTTATTTAGTTCTTATCATTCCCTTTAGTTGTTCACTCAATGTATATAGAAATACTTTAGTTGTTGATCCTTTATTATTTAGTTTCTTACTCAAGGATCTGGAAGACTTGACATGTCTTTTTCCTTGTTAGAAGTTTATGCGTATTTAACAAGGATATATTATTTACCAACATTTGATTTAAATGCTTTTGCTGTTTTAAATGCTTTGCCAGTTTGTAGTTACATCTGGGTTTTAAATATTTTGAAAGTTGTCTCCTTAATGTAACTTTGTTGGTTTGGCTGGGACAATCTTCTTGAGTTTGGTTTTTGTTTTTAAAAGTGTCCATAATGAGCTTCAATGTCCTTGTAACATCTTTTAAATGTTTAAATATGATTGATTTTGGTTTTTAGTTTCCTTTACCAGCAATGGCTGGCAAACCTGGAGATGTATACTTTGGCTACTGGTATATAGAGTTTGGAGGTGTCAACATGGAGAATTTTGGCAATCAAGCAAAATGGGAAATTTGGTTACACAATTATGCTGATGTACTCTGCGTCAACTCTTGGCAGGTGCTTTATTATTTTTTTCTTTTCTAAATTTATTGGATTTAAGATAAATATTTTGTGCCATTCCTATATAAAGCCGCCTCTCTCTCTCTTTCAATTCATTCTTATATTTTGGAAAATTTCTACTTAGGTACTAAATAAGCTTCTAAGCATGGATATTTGTGATGTGGCAACTCTTTCTTCTATCATCTATTGTTATTCATTAAGTGATTAAAAACCTAGGCCAGAACGTTCCTAACTATTTTTTTAAATGGATGATTGATTCTAGTCATTGAATCTTCAGCAACTCTTCTTTTGAATATTAAGTGCAACTTGTTGTATGATAAGATAAACTGTACTGTAGATTGAAGATTCCCTATGGACAGTTCATTCCATCAAACCCTTTTAGGTATCAACCAATGTTCTTATTTACCTAGTTTATACTAATATCTAGATCTACAGTTTTTTGTCTGCACAACAACTTAGGCATCTCTTTACAAGAACTCTGACTAGTTTACTACACAAACATAGAAAGATGGAGTTAATGTTTTAACTATAGGTCCCTCACAATGTGTTATTGTTTCTTATTTATCATTAGTAATTCTCATACTGATTTGTCGTCTTGTTCTACAAAGGATTCTAAGAGATGCATGCAAAATATGCATTAGCAAAATGCGCAGATTGGATTTTTAATTGCAGTATCTAGCTTTGATAGTGTATTGGTAGGTGTTTATCTCTGTCAGTCTTCTTTTCGTTACCTTCTGTCATTTCGCAATTTTCTTTTGTAGGTGAAAAGATTCATTGATGCCTACTCATCCTCTTTAGTCATTGGGTGTTCTAGTGAAGATTTGTTACACATATCAGATGCATATGATAAGGCATTAGTGATAAATTTATTGTAACATATATTCTTTATTTAGTGACAACATTATTGTAACATATAACTTTCATACTTGTGACAAAATCTATTAGATAATATAGCCACTGATGCAAATTTCTTTTAAAGCTAATGTAATTTCGTTGATGATTTGATAGTTTTATTTGTGATAATAATAAACACATTAGTGATAATACTTTTTGTAAAAATTAATTTTCATTTTTGTGACAAAATGATGTTGACACTTTTTATTAACATATTAGTGACCAAGAAATAATGGACATTTGTTACGATTTTATTTGTCACTGCTTCATATTATGTGTCAACAAATTTGTCATAAATATGCAAAGTTGTTGTGACCATATAGTGTTGTCACATATTCCATAGGTTTTAATGTCTACACTTTTGTCACAATATAATGAAGTATTGTCACAATTTTTTTCGTCACTACTTTATAATATTTGTGTCAATAAACTTGTCATAAATAAGTATAGTTGTTGTGACCGTATAGTGTTGTCACATATTTGATAGGTTTTAGTGTCGGCAATTTTTGTCACAATAAAATGAATTATTGTTATGAATTAATTTGTCACTACTTTATATTATTTGTGACGATAAACTTGTCATAAATATATATAGTTATTGTGACCATATAATTTTGTCACACATTTCACAAGTTTTAGTGTCAATATTTGTGTCACAAAAGTGTTGTATAATTGTGACCATATTTTAAATTAGCCACTATTTCGTTAGTGACGGAGGTATTGTGACGGGAGGTGACGACTACAAAGATTGGACACTATTAATAATAGTGACAAATATTACTGCTTTTAGTGATAACTTTTACTTTCACTAAAAATACAATTTCTTGTAGTGCTCATTGATACATACTTACATGTTTGGTGATAAATACATTTATAATTGTATCTTACCTTATCTCCTAACATGTTTGGTGATAAATATATTTAGAATTTTATTTTACCTTATCTCCTACGAAACATCTAACTCTGTTAATACGAATTCATTGAACCAATTTGAACCATATAACTTGTTCCTTAAAAGCTATACGAATTGGACTTTTAATGCTCAAAATAAGGAGAAGTTCTTAGTCAAACTGGTGGATATAATAGTTTAATGATAGGTTAAATTGAATATATTTTTATAGGTTTTATTTTGATTTAACGTTCAATTAGGTTCAATTTTTTTGGACTAAAAATCATATTATGAGTTAAAATTTGGACTTCGAATTAGGTCGAATTCTATTCGAATTGAGCTAGACTTTTAAACTTGAATTTTGATTTCTTTCATCAAATCCAAATTCAACTCTAAATTAAGTCAAATTAAAATTTACTTATTAGTTTCAAATTAATTCGAACTTGATTTTTTTTTTTTTGCTAAGCATAAACAAAATTTCACAATTGAAGACACGTAGTAAAGAGAAAAAGATGAGAATGTAAAAAGAGAAGAATTTAGAATTTCATAAATTCGAAATATTATATGAAAACCTCTAATTTGCCACATAATATTGAAAGATCAATCGTGAATTTAATAATATCTTAAAATATTACATATATAAAAATTCTAGATCTTTTAGATTTCTTAAGAGAATTATGAGATTGCTAAAAAAAGAATTTAGAATTTCATAATCTTTAAATATTATATGAAAAACTCTAATTTGACATAGAATATTGAAAGATGGAGGCCACATTTAATAATATCCTAAAATGTCAAATATGTAAAGATTTTAACTCTAATGGATTTCTTAGAAGAATTTTGACGAATTTTTGTATGTGGTAGTATTCTTAAAATTAATAATGTAAAAATATAATTTTTTAACGCTAACTATGCTTAATAGTCCTAATGTTAATTGTAATTGACATTTATATGATTTTCATATTTTTTCATTTACCTTCTTATAATTTTCAACTTATCATATAGCCTTTAATGTTTGATAAAATTATCACAAATATTTTATTATTAATTATTTTTACTGTTTGATTCATTGTATAAAATATCTTAATTTAAAAATATATGTTAGTTTATATAAAATTGAACTGTTATATGGATCATTAGGTCTTTATTTTAAATGTATTTACTTGTTGAATTATATTATATGAATTCACTGATTAGAAATATAATGTTTAGTCGAAATGTTAATTTGTTTCCATGAAAGCTACCTCATGTTCTCTAAGATTAAAACTCCATCATGTTATAGAATAAAATTTATAATAATTTAATCAAGTCATAAAATTAAGTAATAATTTTGGAAGTATAAATATAAAAGTGAAAAGTCATAAAAGGATAACTTAAAAATAAAAAATTTGAATGTTCAACTTAGAAAGGAAAGATTGAATTTTATATTAAATAAAAATAATGAAATCTTATAATTTTGAACTAATGCATTCAAATTCTATAAATTTGTTTAAATCTATAGATTTATACACAAATGATTCTTTAAGGATAGTACACCTCCGTTTATACAGACATTTCATGAAAATAGAATGGAACACTTAAAAATTGTAAAATATTTTTAAAGTTTTAAATATATTAATGAAAAACACATGGTAGATAAGCTAAAATTTGAAAAATAAATATTTTTTGGATATAGAAAGATAAACATAGCTAAAATTTGAATGTTAATAAGATCAAAATATCTTAAATTTAAGTTGACTATTAATCTTAATCATTAACATTTATCAACAATAAAATAATCATATATATTATACTAGAAAAGATTATATTAATCAATTTATAATATCACACTTATACAAACCAATTTAAGCTAAAATATTAAACAAATTAATTTTATTTATGATTACTATTTCTTGTTAAACAAAAAAGGATACAATTTATGGGATAATGTTCAACATTTGACAAAGCTTAATAAGAATATAAAAGGCATCGACTTTCATGGTTGTGAGAAATAAGTTAAATTAACGCTCGACGGCAAAGAGCCAAATGGCTAATGGTTTTAATCACGAGCTCTTTTGTTTTTTTACATATTCTTCCACTGACAGTGTATACTTTTTGTTGGTACCGACCCAAGGAGTTTATTGGCCGCCGTTGTCTAAGCTTCTCCTTTTGTCTTCCATATTGTCTCATTAATGTTTAATTTTATTTTCCTTACGTAAACCTAAGCTTCGAATTGGCTTCACAATCACAAATTTAAGATGCCCTTTTTTACATATTTTACCAAATATCTATTTTCATGTCTTAGAATTATGTTAATAAACCTATTCAATATATGTGCAGAAGAAGGACCACGTATGAAATTTACTTTGTCTTTTTTTAGAAGCAAAATTAATGCAGTGCTATGGAATACAAGGCTCTTTGAGTGTTTTTGCGGAGAAGCTCTATAAATACGATCTAATTACAAAAGAATACAGATTAGAAACCCTAAACCTAGAGATGTACTTTACCTTCTGCTGTTCAACTTGACACTAGTAAAGAGACGGGGACATGGATGTGGACTTTCTGAAAATATAAACTAAAGTTCTGGACAACGACTTGGCATCAATCGCGGCTTACTTTGGATACTGATGATTCTAGAGGCTATAGAAGCTAGAGACCGTCTCCAGACAAGAGAGATTGATAAAATCAAAGATTAAACAACACTGGTCGTCGCAGAAGAATATCAGACATATATTCACCAAACAAGTTTATTGATGGAGGATGACGTTAGTCTCGTGAAAATACATGGAAACATATGTTAATTCTAATGGTTGATGTGAGAATTGCACTGAAAAATGAATGAACTCACCTAAATTCAATGTTCTTTATGATCTTGACTTGATAACACTCCAAGAAATTGGATTATCAAATGATCATCCTCCTTTCTCATCAAAATCACACTCTAGCTACCAGTACCACAATTCACTCTTCGTAATCCTACTCAAAGACCTGAAATTCCAAGCTTTGTTCCAGAAAGAGAAGCTAGATTACTTAACAATATCAACATACAAGAACGGTATCTCATATGAATGAGAAGACAAACTGACCAATCAACTTGCCGACCAGTATTATCATGGTACGAATACACATCACTATACCTTCAGTGAAAGTCAATATGGCGGTCTCAAGTTGGTGCTATTATGTCTCCTCTCGATGGCATCATACTTGAATGGGGATGAAATTGAAGACTAGTTATTCCCTGGCTGATTATATCTATACGAAGAGGATGGTTCCTCGTTTTGATCTTCAAGTTTGCTACTGCTAGCTTTCTCTTGATTATTTGCTTTATCACCTTCCAATTCTCTATATCTTTGAAGATACCGTTTTAGAGGCCCAACGTATTGGTCGAAACCAAGAGCTCCCATAGCCCAGCAAACGTCATCTCCATTCACCGTCTTCCTTCTTTCCGTTTTGCACTTCTCTGATGCTTCACTTGTCACAAAGCTAATGAACTCTGAGACACATTCTTGCATCGTTTCCTTAGCTTCTTTCGATATTTTCGCATTCGATGGCAGTGTGTGCTTCATTATCCGGCCTACGTTGGCTATCGGGAGCCACTGGTCTTGCTCTTTGAGGCTTCCATCGTCACTAGAAGCACTAGCTCCTGGATGATCCACCATTCTAAACGTACACCGGTCGTAACAGGCGACTATGCTGTATATATATATTCTCTTTTTGACCACATTAATTTGTATTTACTCTTACTAATTTATTTCTTCAGACCAATTGAAACTACGAGGTTCATGTTGAAACTAAAAAGAAATGATTTACTCACTTGACAAACCAAACTCACCGGTGTTGTCATGTGATTAAGCTAACCAGGTTAATATTCGTTAGTGGTGGATCATGACTTCCAGTTGTATATGTTGCTGAGTAATTAATGTACGTAGCCACATCTGAAAAGCCATTTTAAAAATGAATTTGCAAGACCTTAAACTTTCTTTTTTTAACATTTGTCAACTACACATTGACATTAACATTTGTCAAATGCTCCTTAATGTCATCCAGTCAGCTGGGACAAAGCATCTTGAAACCTGTCAATCTCATGTTCAACTTTTGTTTTTGGCATATTAAACAATGTTAACAAACTGAGTCAGTGTTTCACTTTGGCATTCGTTTATTTACTTAGAAATCTAGTCAAATTAACAAACCATATTTAACTTATTAGAGGACATCTTTAGAGCAGGACATACACTCATCAAAAGCAATGTTAACTATAAATCTTTCCCGTTCCACCTAATATAAAAATAACTGAGTCAGTGTTTCACTTTGGCATTCGTTTATTTACTTGGAAATCTAGTCAAATTAACAGGCCATATTTAATTTATTACAGGACGTCATTAGAGCAGGACATACCACTCATCAAAAGTTTCGTTTGCTTTTATTTTCCTTTAGAGGTATATTCTTATTAGCTTGTACCTTCCCTTGACATCAAAATTCGTTTAATCCCTTTCTTTTTTTGGCAGACTCAAATTCTTTCAATCCAATAAATAACAACAATAATATTCCAATATAAAATCTAATAAACACAAGGTATGAAAAGGTTCAATATCAACAATAATCCAGTAACGCAAAATCTAAGAAGATTCAGCAGTACGCAACCTTACCTCTAATTAATAGAATTTTTTTTTATATACCTAATGCATTATGGGTGCAACTTCTTTCTGCTAATTATAATTTTGATGCCAACAACATTCCCACTTCTCTTGATGCTACCGGTGGTTCTATGGTTTGGAAGAGTATAAAAGTTATATGGCACCACGTTTTTCAAGGCATGAAATGAATGATTTGTGATGGATCTAGGACTCGATTTTGGCTGGACCTTTGGATTGAGGATTTGGGATCGTTTATTTCCCTTGTAGTGGCTCTTATTCCATAATCAACTATTGATCTCCGTGTTCAACATTTTGTGGATAGTGCAGATTGGAAATGGGATGCGTTCCAATCTCTACTCTATTCTTCGATTTGCATGTCCATTGTGGGTATTTTTCCTCCTAAGCCCTACTTAGGACCTGATAAGCTAATCTAGGGAATATCAGACACTGGGCAGTTTAATACTGTATCAACATATTCCATGATAATGGATCACGTGGACGTTTCTTCCAATGGATTTTAGAAGGCAGTATGGCAGTGGAAGGGCCCGCAATGAATTTGCTCATTCTTTTAGCTCCTCGCATAAGATCGATTACTTTCTAACTAACAATGAGTTCACAAACTTTTTACTACTGATGTTGCGTGCTATCATTGTCGAATAGAAGAATCCTCGTTACATGTAGTGCTTGATTACACCAAAGCACGCAAATTGTGGTGTGCGTTCTCTCCACAAATAATCTCCTCTGATTTTTTCAATCTGACAACTCATGAGTGACTAGCTAGGAATCTCCAAAACCACCGGATTGTGTTTGGCTTTGGTTGGCCAATTATTTTTGGTGCTACTTGTTGGTTCTTATGGTTTTGGAGAAATATGGCCTTTTTTATGAGTATTTTTCTTGGCCTACTTCCCCTGCATATTATGTACTGGAGTATGCCCATCAAATTTACATGGCTTCGTTTTAGCAAGGTAGAGCAAATCTTAGTCATCGCCCTCGATGTGAGCAACTTATAGGCTGGTGCAAACCTCCTCCTAATTGGGTAAGATTGAATACGGATGGAGTATGCAAAAGATTGTCCTTTTTGGCTATAACAGGTAGACTTATTCGAGATAGTTCAAGCGCTTGGCTTGGAGGCTTCATGCAGAATATTGGCTGGTGCTCCTCCATTTCTGCTGAACTTTGAGGAGTTTTTTCAGTCTTATGCTTGTTTGAGATCTAGGTTATCATTGGATTGAATTAGAAGTGGATTCTTTTTTTTTATTACAAAAGAAATCTACAACATTAATGTAACACTCTGGGGTACAAAACTCCTTGCGCATCCCGGCGGAGGAGTTCTTGAATACCAACGGGGGGCTCGTGCAGGAAAGAGAGACCCAGGTTGCCTACCCCGGCTAGTCGAGCAAGGTGATCCGCACATTGGTTGCCTTCCCGGTAAACATACTGCACCCGAACTGTCCACTCCCTGTTCAAAAGTTGGTTGACACCTGTCACCAAAGCAGAAATCTCAGTCAGAAGACCAATAGGAGCAGAAAGAAGATTAATAACCTCCAGGGAGTCGACTTCCATCACTACTTGACGATAGCCGAGGTCCCAGGCCCGTGTGAGACCCAAAAGCACCCCCCATAACTCCGCGATCAACGGAGACCCTGGTCCGCGCTTAAACAGAAAACCACCACGCCAGTCTCCAGTGGAATCCCGAAGAAGACCTCCGGAGGAGATCAGATTAGAAGTGGAGTTCATGGCGCCATCGAAATTGACTTTCACCCAACCTGCCTCGGGCTTCGTCCACCCTACATAGGAACCCACCGGTAATCCCTGGGTTGGGAACACACACTGCTCCATCATCCTAGCTCTGGCTATCCACCCCACGTAATCCAAAACAACTCGATGACCCTCCGCAGGCCAAACAAAAGACGGGTCGAAGATGCTGTTGTTCCTCCATTGCCACAGGAACCAGCAAGCGACCCCAAAGACTAGAGCCTAAGCCTCCTGCTGTACCGGAGTCGGGGTAGTGAGGTTACTCATTAGCCAAGGGTCCATCTCCAACTGGAAGAAATACCTATCCACCACCACAGGGGGAAAATGGCTCCAGAGGGCTTGAGCCCTAGGGCAGTCCCGTACCACATGAATAGTGGTCTCCACCTGCCCACAATGAGGACATCTATCATCGTGGGCAATATGGCGAGTCACTCGCTGGTGATTTGTCAGGAGTCTACATTTGGCAACAAGCCAGAGAAATGCTCTAATGCGTTGAGGCCCTGCCCATTTTCAGATGACCTCCCACAGCCTGTGCCGGTGCTTCATAGCGAAATCCTCGATAA
>JAOSBK010000205.1:21907637-21920685 GCA_027568895.1 Erythroxylum shatona | reverse complement strand
AAGGCTTATTTTTCAAACTTTGCAACTTTTCAAACATTTTCCTCAAACCTTTCAATTTTTCAAACTTTTCAACTTTTTAGCTTTTCAAACATTTTCCTCAAATCTTTCAATTTTTCAAACTTTTCAACTTTTTAACTTTTCAAACATTTTCCTCAAATCTTTCAATTATTCAAACTTTTCGATATACAGGATTTCGGATAGTTTGAGAGTCTAAGGTTTCCAACGCGACGTTTTTCTTTGATAATTGTGTTCGGATGTAGGATTAAGTTTTGGTTCCACTTTGATTTGATTCGCCTTTGATCCGTTCGTTTGTATGCTTCGTTTCCAATTGAAATTTTTGTTTGCTTCGATTCGATCCGTTTTTGTTTCGCTTTTGATTTGCATTTTATTTTCGTTTGTGATCCGCTTTGTTAGTCATATTCATTCGATTACTTTGATTTTCGCTTTCGTCTCTGTTTTCCGTTCCGTCTTTCCGGTTGGGATCCGGTTTCCGGATCGGGTCCCAACATTTTCCTTGTATAGTTTGACATTCTCATGCATTAAGGTAAAACTCCTCCAGGTCATTCAGTTGTAGGAGTCTTCTTTTACTTGCTTGCTTCCAATCAAAGTTTAAAGCTTTCATTGCCCATTTTCTAAGAATAAGCTAAAGTTCAATTTTATTATTAGGCTTGTTGAGCAAACTTGAGGTAGCTTTAACTTGAACATATTTAGTCTTATAATAGGGAGTCCTACTTAATGAAATTTATATAATTTGGGTATGCTAAACCATAATCATATGAATTTAAAGTTAGGTTTAAGAATAACATATATGATATGTTTTGAAAAGAGTTGTCACTTAACATATTTAAAAGTTACTAAGGGTGGTAATGAGTCAGGTTAAGCTCGATCCCCTTAGACCTTAGCTTGAAGCCCAAACAGACTCGAGTTTGAGCTAAACATAAAGCCTAAAATTGAAAAAAAAGCTCCAACCTAACCCAAAGTACATTTAAATCAAACTAAGGTCATTGACATCGGGTCGAGTCGGGTAAGCCTTACTATTCCTAGAAGTCACATGAGATGTGATTGAATAAAGATATTATCTATCTAAGTTAAGTTTAGTTGGTTTGCTAAGAAGACTCAAGATTAACTAAATTTGAATAAGATTCTAGCCCACTAGAGAGATTAGAATAATATTTTCATAATAATAGTTTGAGCTATTGTTTTGAATAAAGTAGTGATAGTAACCAAACAAATAATTAAAGTCTTAATCGTATTTGGTTGTCATGAAATATAACCAATTACTTATTTTTGTTATATTTACATTTATTTCTAAGTAAAAAAATTTCCTTTGCTTAGGGTAACTAATACTAAGTATTAGTGAACCAAATTTCTTAGATATGGACTAGATTTAAGAAAAGATATTAAAGTTAGATAGAAAAGTTGTATATCTATTATGCTAATTTACTATTAATCTTTGTTGACAGTTTTGATGATGGAGTTAGAGAGACTCGTCAATGTCATATAAATAATAAATTTAATGACATTTAAATTGAAAAATGTCTCATAAACTTTAATAACAACATGTATGATGGTTGTCAACATCAAAATAGCATAACATAAATAGTTGAATGAAGTAAAGCTAAAAGAGATAGTACCTTGATGTAATTATTCCATTTAATTTATCCTACCAGAAGCATAAATAAAGGCTTCAATTGAAAGACACTTACTATACTATGATAATAGTTATCATTAAAAGCAGAATTTTTCTTACCAATCTGATAAATATCATATATATTTTCAATTCATGCTTTTTTAGTATTTAACATTGAATTTACATTCAAAATTAAAATAAATTGTTGAGTAAAAGTAATTTATCTAAGTATATATATATATATATGTATATATAAAATATTTGTACATGTTGGATCAAAAGAGACTTACACATAACATAATGGGAAAAAAATGTGAAGTTAAATAACTGAGACTTACACTAACATAATGAGAATTTTGAAGTTTCACACAAGGATACATATATATCTGTGTGTGTCTGTGTCTGTGTGTTTGCATGGAACTTCACAATTCTCATTATGTTAGTGTGTATATATATGCTTTAGCTATGAATTATATAAAACTTGTGAAACATGATAGGTTAAACAATGGCTAAAGCAACCTTCAGTGAAAGGATTATTATGGTATTGGATGGTTAAATATTATATATATATATAATATAAATGATGTAATAATAATTCATAAAAGAATGAATACATGCATTTCATTAAATTTGTGAATGAATCTATATGATAAAACATTGATTTAAAAATTTAGTTTAAATTATTTAAATCAAAGCAAAAATTAATCATAAGAATGATAAAACACTTTAATGAGATTGAGTTGGTATGATTTAAAATTTTTGATTATCTATATAAAATGAGATTATCTAGTGAATACCATTATAATGAATTATATGGTTTTATTTAAGGAAGAAAATATAACATAAAATATTGTATGATGTAATATTTTTCTTATATAATTATGCCTAGTACAAAAACTTATCTTTGATAAATCCATTTAATTCAATTAGTAAGATTTCATATTATATATGGAATAGTAAGATACAAAAAACGCCAAATTTAATGATTTTGGATGAGGTTTTTAGTTGAAGCATATATTATGCAATAAGTCTAGAACTAAATTGGGCAATAGGAAAATATGAAATAGCGGATATAATCTTACAATCCCTATTAAAAAAATATGTTTGTTTCAATTTATGCTTATAGTAGAATGGTTGTCAATATAAGTAGTGAGAGTAAAATGAAGTTTGAAAAGTTCAAATCTCATGATAGTACATCCAAATAGAACTAATTCCTTTGATGATATAATTGATATATAATTGAAAGGCTATGACATGTTTAAGGATTCAATTCTAGACGTATTAAAAAAGTTTATTCTGGATAAAACAGTGGATTTATCATAGCTAAAAGAAGGTTAGTGGGAATATAGTTAGACTCTTCAATAGGAGTATATAAATGACATATTGCTTATGGAAAATAAAAATTAATATATTTAATTGTTAAAAATATATAGTTTAAAAGAACCCCTATTGTATATGAAAAGTTAACAACTTAATTCTAAGAATTAGATTCATAAAGATAGATACAAAAGTTGTCTATCTATCGTAATTTAATTATATAGATAAAGTATTAAAAGTGTTTAGTATTTGAGATATCTGATACTTATGAAGTATTTATTATTCTATATGTTAGATGATATTTGAGTTTAATATTATATGGATATTAACTTTAGTTTGATAAAATTGAGTCCTAGCTTTGGTGTATTTTACTTAAAATAATATTATTTTGACTTAGAATGGTTCTAATATTGCCCCAATTGTAATTCAGGCCATAATATATTTTCATTTGCTAATAACGAGTATTTAGATCAAGAAGTTCTTTAATGAACTTGATATAGTTTCTTTCATTATTAAAACACTAATGTACTATAGAAAATCCATTAGGCAAGTGAAAGAAGCTAAGATCTCATTAAAGATCCAAGTATGTATTTAGGTATTTTCTCATAACTATATTAACAATTGACATATCAGTTGTAAGATTTAAGTAAATATTCATTATGGAGAATTTTGTAGAATTCTCTCATTGAACCATTGCCCAGTAATATTATGATCATCATATATTGATATGGTCTAAGATACTTAAACAATTGACTTGGTTCAAATGGAAGATTATTGGCTTATACCTGGTAGTCAATCGGTTGGTTACAGTTCTTGTAATATAATTATTTAAAAGCATTATTTATCCTATGTATATTTGTTTAATTGGCTAATGTATGAGATAAAGTATATGAGATAAATGTACATTGTAAATGAAATTATAATGAGATCATAACTATAAGACTTATATTACATTTCATATTTATTCCTAACTTGTTCCTAATCATTATTTTATTAAGATTGGGCATTAATAGATAATAAATATTATAACAATTTATAATTTTTATGGAAGAAGTGGCTTATTATAGACTAAAATATATAGATATTTAAATAGATGTGTTCATGCTTGTTAGAAAATGAGTTTACTAAATTGACCTAATATAAGAATTCTATTTGAATAATTATTTACATGTTTATGAAAATCCATATTGTAATAATTTTATAAGTGATCCTTTGATTTGATACCTCTAAAGTATCTCATATAAGGATTGGATTGTTTTAATACTACTTGTGTTTAATCTTTTTTGACCGAACTTTGATCTAATTCATCCTACCATTTAATTAAACATTGCATCATACTATGGATCTCCTTCTTCAAAGATATTTCCATTATTTACACTTGCAATTTCATTTGAATGAAACTTGAAAAAACAAAGTTTGCATTGTATGGAGTTAGCATACCCATTATGAGTTGCCAAATTCCATGAATGCACTCATTGTATCAAATATAAGTTTTCAAAGCTTCACCCTCACTAAGCCACTTCTCATATAAAACATAACTATTCTTATAATAAACATGGGAGAAAAATAAATTTATCTAACAACAAACCAGTAATCATAAAAATGATCCCAAGTGATTAAAAGACTCTAATTTAGTTCTATTATATAAATCTAAAGGAATACATAGCTCCTTATTTCATAAAAAAGCCCTAGTTGCTAATTTAATACGTCACATATGCATTTCCAAGCTTCAATAAATATTATCTTAACCAAATAAGTGAATGGGTATGCATGACTCCTATAAATAGACACAAAGTTAAGCAAAGAGAACTATCAAATATATTTTGGTAATAAGAGAAAAATAGAAAAGGAAAAAGAGCTAAAAAAAAGGCATATATATTTTCATATGCATTAGTAACTGATAAGTTTCAATAATTTTAATCAGCTGCCAAGGTAGGTTTTTCACTACAAGCCTAATATGGTTACTAAATCAATAAACCTTATAAATAATTATGAACCATAGTGTAAAGCTTGTATTAATTAGTAAATTAACAATATAAAATTTTAAGAAAATGAAATTCAATTCTTTATTAAGAAATTCTCTTTTAAAATTTAAGCAACAAATGATAGCATTAAGTTAACAATTTCAACATGCCACTACAAATTAAATAAGATTTTGTAGTTATGAAGCATATATAGATAATAAGATTAAAATACTACCCATTAAAGGTGATGAAATTTGATTAAAAATCATTATTCCTTAGTAGATTGTTGTAAGCTAACAATCAACATAATTAGAAAAGAAAATTAGGGTACTTTGAATCAAATTCACTAATCTCTTCTAAACACCGTCATTTAACACTCAACTTAACAACATGTAAAATATACATCAATTTAAGTTGATAGGCTTGGGTAAGATTGGTAAATAGAGCTAAGGCCAATAGTATGATTAGCAATATGGTGTCCATACATAAATGAATCTCATGTCACAAGCATATAATTAAGATGTTAATTATCAGTGGATTATGTTATTTCATATTAATTAATTTAATATTATTATAATTGGACTGTTTAATCATATCATAATGCTTTTACAAGAATATGTATAGCCAAATTAATCATATACAAACACATCGACAAGATACATGGTTCATATATAATCAAGCGATATAAATCCAAAAGCATAATAATAGCATCAAAATGGATTTAATAGAATGAGTATCATCAATTTATCACTTATTAGAGATGTGAAGTTATAAAATATCACAAACAGTGACAAACTCTATAAATGGATGTATTATGCAAAATCTAAGCAATCCTCATAAAACATACATAGAATGAAAACTTTCACTAAAAAAAGACAGATAGGCTCCTAATAATCCCATACTAGAGACATGTACGTAAACACACAAATAGGTAAGTGTTTTGTTAGTGGGTCTGCCAATATATTCCTTGAATGTGTGTGCTTAGTAGTAATGAGATACTATTTAACTCACTCTTTGACAAAGTAGAAATTAATGTTAATATACTTGGAGTGAGAAGGCTCTTTATATTATAAGAGAAAGATATAGTTATAGAATAGTTATAGTATAATTTCAAGAATCTCAAAATGGAGTCTATAACTCTTAATAATGAATCAAAGTTCCAGAACCATATTGCATGAAAAGTAGCCTCCATAATCGAAGAAGCCATAAGTGTTTATTTGACACTTTTCATATAACTCCTTATGCCACTAAAAAAATGTACTTAGAAATGGATTTCTTATCATCCATGCGACTTGCATAATCAAAGTAACCAAAATTGAACACTTCAAAAAGTGTTGGTATTTTGATATGTTAATATAAAACCCTTAGTATCCTAAAGACACCACAATATTTTCTTAGCCAATTTTCAATGGCTTTGTCTAGAATCGCTTAAGTATCTACCAGGTATATTAACCATGAAGACAATATTAGGATGTGTGTATACTCGAGTATTCATTAGGTTGTAAACAACTGAAACCTAAGGGTTTGTTTTCATTTGATCTCTTTTAACATCAATCTAAGGATATTCGGACATGGAGAACTTATCACCCTTTATAATTGGAGTCTTTATCTAAGAATAAGACTGCATGCTAAATCTCTTTAAGATAAGATCAATGCAGGTACTTTAATAAAATTTGAGAATATCATTAGTCCTATCATAAAGAATCTATATGCCTAAAACATATGATAATTCACCAAGATCTTTCATGTCAAAATGGCCAAACAATAGTTATTTTATCTTAATTAATAGATTGGTATTGTTAGCAGCAAGTGATATACCATCAATATATAAAACTAAAAATATGTACTTGTTCCTATTGACCTTTATTTATATATGTTGATCAATAATATTTTTCTTAAAATCATTATTGGAGTCAATTTCATCAAACTTAATATAACATTATTGAAAAGTTTGTTTTAACCTATAAATTGACTTATAGCACTTATAAAACATATTTGCTTTCCTAACCATTGTAAAACTAGTATGATTAACTATGTATACATTTTGGCTTAAGTCTCCATTTAAGAAAGCCATTTTTAAAATCCAATTAATGAAGCTCTAGTTTAAAATGAGCCATAATTGCTGATTTATAGAGATTCTTTTATGGAAATAGGAGAGGCCTCTTTGTAGACAATACCTTCTTGTTGGTTATAACCCTTAGCTATTAACTTTTCGTTACACCTTTCAGTTATCCTTTGGTATCATGCTTGGTTTTAAATACTCATTTCCATCTAATGGGCCCAAAACCTTTTAATAACTCTACAGAGCTCCACATTTTATTTTGTGATATAGAGTTCATCTCGTCATTCATAGCATCCGTCAAAAAATTGGATTGAGGAATAAAAAGGATTCCTTGTAGGTTGTTGGATCAGAGGTGTCACAAATGAAATATTTATGTTTCTATAGGTACATAATATGGTCATTAGAAATTGCAAGTCTACAAATCTTTTATAGTATCCTTAAAGATACATCTTTTATTATTATATATGAAACTTTTTATGCTACTTATTCAATAGGGCCTATGTCTAATGGCTACTGGATATTGGTTAACCATAGGGCTAACTATTAGAGAGGAAGTGACATGATCTGGGACAATTCTTAGGCATTCTTTAAATACAATTATCTTAGGTCATTAGCTTATACCAATTTCATCTTTAAAATAGGTAACCTGATATGATTAAAAAGAATTCTTCTATCTCTTATCACTAATTTTAAGAAATTCCTTGGCATTCTCAACCTTTGGAGCATTATCACAAATAAATTCCTCTATATGATACCTCATGATCATTAAACAACATTAATTCGAGTACTCACAGTTGTTATAAATCTTCTTATCACCACTAAGTCTCAGTTATGGGTTTAGCAGGAGATTCCTCTCTTAAGGTCATATCCAATTTCATCCTTATAAGAGGTTCAATCTCTTATTTATTATTAGTCCTATTAAGTTTTAAAATGGAAAACATTTAAGGATTACTTAAATTAAAAAAAATCATAAAAATGACATTATTATGCAATGCTATTCATTCTTGTGCAACTTCCTTAAATGATCCAAAACATTAATCATCAAATTCTAAAGTTCATTGAGCATAAAAATGGAATAATTCACAAGAAGAAAATTATAATAAATATCATAACTGAATACATCAATCAATTATCGATAAGATAGTAAAATTTTGCTAATTCATAATATTAAATGGATTCTCTTCACCAATGTAAACATCTTATCAAACAACGAACTTATTGATATGATAATTTCATTACCTATATAAATCTTAGTAAAGAGTAGGAGAAAAATATTAATAAAAATATTCAAATACCTAAAATTATAAGAGGTAAGTTGATAAGCATATAATATTCAATTACACTACAAATGATAATAAGATCAACATAATCAAAATGTTAAACTTAAAAAAATGATAACTAGGAAAAAGGACACATAAAATTATCCAAAATATAGTAAAGTTATCATATAAATGATTACAATATTCATTGTAAACAAAACATGTCAAGACACCCCTATCAAAATAATAGCAATGACAAAATATTTATTTATTTATTTATTTATAGTGGCAAAACTATAAACATTTAAGCAGGGAAAAGTTGTACATTTACATGCATAAGCATAAAAATAAATATTACTAACTAGTGATAGAATTATTAATATTCAACACTGGGAAAATTGAAAATATTTAATAGTGGGAAAATCGTAAATATTTAACCATAGCAAAATTGTAAATATTCAACATTGGAAAATTGGTAAATATTTTATCTTTAACCTCCAGATGGGTTTTATAACCAATCTTTGACCCACAAACTGAGTCAATGAGATTTCACTTCTTAGTAAATGTATTATGGAGATTTCATATAGGTTTTACTATTCTTCCAAAAGAAAGTGTGATCTAAGATATCAATTTGAATAAAAACCACTAAAAAAAGAGATCAAACAACAAAAGAGTTTAGCCTTGGATTGAACTTTGAAAATCCTAGATATTTTAGCCCAAAACATACATGAACACTTATTTGGATGATAAATAAAGTGTTTATACCTCTAAAAATAATATACCAATTGTTAATAAAGGTATTTAACAATAGGTATAAAAGAACCTGATGAAAAGAATGTGGATTTAAAAAAAAAAAAAAGAGGCAAAAATAATTTTAAACTTATAAAAGTGGCTCTACTACTAAGTCTTAAAATTTAAGCAATAAAGAATAACATTAATTAACAAAATCAATATGTATTAACCAACAAACAAAGATTTCATACTTTAAAGCATGTGCTAATAATAAGATTAAAAGAATACCTACTAAAGGTGATGGAAACTGAAGCCATGATTCATTAGTAGATTGATGCAAAATAAGAATCAACATAATTGGAGAAGAAAACTAGGGCTCTCTAAATCCTATTCACTAGTCTCTTTCACATATCTCCATATAACACTTAACTTGGAAATATGTAAGAATATGTCAAAAATAAATGAATTAGGTTAGAATATATTTTGTGATGGGCCACAAGTTTAATGGGTAAATCTAGAAAAGATTGGTAATTAAATCTAAGGACTCATAGTATGGTTAGCAATATAATTTTCATCCCATAAATGGCCTTAATACTATATTCATATATTAAGATATTAATTATTATGATATTATGATAATTCACATTAATAAATTTAATATTCCATATTATTTTTCAAGGAAATCAAAAAGACCCCTAAACTACCCATTTCAAATAAAATACTAGTTCAAGTAAATCATAAGAAGAAATATCTGATTTCAACTAATTTAGGTTTTTTATTTTGGAGCTTTTTACTGCATTAATCGAACTTCAAAAATCCTATTTTGAATAAAGCCTTCTTCTAAAAAAAGACCTATTCTTAACCCATACCATCCAAATCCATATATTTTAAATGTTAAAAATCTTTCGTTAAAGTAAAAACTACTAAATGCTAACTAGAAATTAGATTCACCTACTTCTCATTTTAGAATGTGGTCTTCCTCATAACCTTAACCTTAACCAAGGGGGCTATTGTAGGCCTCCTTTCAACTACATTCATTTTTTTTAAAGGAAGAAATAAATAATGTATTAATACAAGTAGGCAATTATTGACACTGTTATAACAAAGTTATACTATAAAATGCTAAGTTGCCTAAATAACATTGAAATTTAAAAATAAAAATGGTTACATTTTAATAAATTTAGTTGATTTTCCAAGTAGATGAGCATTGGAAGCTGAAGCAGTGATGGTCTTTATAAACAAAAACATGTCTAATTTTAGACCACAAGATCTACAGGATAGTTTCTTTTTTATTGTGTGAATCATAGAATATTCTATTTTTTCTTTCTTCCCATATACCATCAACTAAGTAAGTAAAGGCAACTCTGAACAACCGAAGATCCTTGCCTTTTGTCATGTGAATCTTACTACACCAATCAATAATTTTTGTCCGAGTTGTAAAAGGATTGACTAGATGGCGTAGCTGAGTTATTGCCTTCCAAAGGTGGTGACTATATTGTCATTAGAAGAAGATATATTTAATACTTTCAAAGGTTGATTTATATATAATGCACTAGTTTGGCATAGTTAAGTAAGGTGAAAATTTTTCAACTGTAGGAAGGTCATTTCTAATAGCTAACCTTAAAGTGAATGAGGTATGAGGAGAGTTATTCTTGTACCATATGAGTTTATACCTGGGAACAACATGATTAGTATTTTGAATATAGACTAGCAAGATGCATTAATGAAATTGTCAAAATTAGTGCGTAGCCATTGGATGGTATCTACTTTAGAACTATCAAAGATAACAGTTGAAAGGAAACAATATAGTGCAGATGATAGAGGCAAGACTGACAAGTCTATAATGGAGATAACCTTAACAATTGATATATTGGAAGACAAGGTATTGTATACAGTAGCAACAATTCATCTAGGGGACCAAAAGGGGTCTAGTTATCATACCAGAAGGAGGTGGTTTTACCATAATTTACTGAATACTTACAAGCATCTCTGATATTCAATCTTAATTTAAGCAAGGATTTTATAAGTGTTGAGGCATTAGTTGGAATTTTGATGTTTCATAGATTCTAATTCTGTATAAAATATGAGTGTATCCATCTAGCTTATAAGGATTATCTACCTGTAAATAATCTCCATTGCAATAAGATATATTGGGAAACTTAATAGGAAATATACGTAATCCACCAACTTTCTTTAGTGTGCAATTCTTAGACTAACTAACTTTATAGTTAGCTTTCTCAATATCTTTAGACACTGATTTGGGAAAAACAATGTGTGATGCCCAATAATTAGTTACTGAGGATAACACTAAGTGGCGCTTGGTTCACAGAGGGCAATGAAAATGGGAGTGAGAAATGGGAATAGATATAATCATTATAATTATGATGGTTGGTTAAGATGAATGAATGATTACTATTACTATTGATCGTGGTTGGTTTCTTAAAAAAGTTCATAAATGAAAAATTGCTAAAATTTTGTTTTACATCAAATTTTAAATATATTTTATGTTGGACCCCGTTTTCGGAGCCCAACATTCGGAGTCATAAACCTTGGGTTTGCGTAGTACCTTGTAGGGTTATTTCCAATAACCCTAATAACCATCATCCTATAAGAGTGGAGTGGCCACACTAGTCAAACACCAAAATTTCAATTTGACTTCATCAAACAAAATGCAGCTATGAATCTCTAGTTCATTTTGAAACAAGGATCATCTCAATCGGAGCCCTACAGCTCGAGATACACTTAGAAAACTAAAACATGTACATGCCCCAATTATGCTCTCCCAACTGACCCCTCACTTTCTCTCCATCAAACCTATTCAAGTCAACTCCAAAAGATATAAATTTTCTTGGAGAGATAGGCACAGATGTTAGAAATCTATTACTTCAAGAATCACTTCATTTCGAGGCCGGATGAGGAAGTTATGGGCAAAAGAATCTAACACTTTTATGCCTTTACTTGTATTGTACATGTTTTGGCGCGAATGCCATAACTTTTGTTACAGACGTTGGATTGATTTCGTTTATAATCCATTTGAAAGAGGACCTAGCGATCTACAACTTTCATGAAAACCATAAAGACCAATTTTGTCATATAGAAGATCAAATATAGACCAGAAGATGTTCTGGCCAAACTAAGATGATGCTGACGTTATGAGACGAATTACTAATGTCATGAGATGAATTGGAAAAACCATTATAACTTTCTGTACAGAACTCGGATTTAAGTTTTCTTTAGACGAATAGAAATAAGACTTCAAGATATACAACTTTCACGAAGACCTTAAAGACCAATTCTAGCATCTAGAGGATCAAATTTTTACCAGAAGATGTTCTGACCAAACTAAGACGATGCTGACATCATGAGTAAAATTGTTGATGTCATGAGATGAATTGGAAAAATGGTTATAACTTTCTCTATAGAACTTGAATTCAGGTGTTCTTTGTATGAATAGAAAGAGAACTTCAAGATCTATAACTCTCATGGAGACCTTAAAGACCAATTCTATCATCTAGAGGATCAAATTTGGACCAAAAGATCTTCTGTCCAAACTAAGACAATGCTGACGTTATGAGACGAATTGCTGATGTCATGAGACAAATTGGAAAACGGTTATAACTTTCTGTACAGAACTCAGATTCAGGTTTTCTTTAGATGAATAGAAATAGGACTTCAAGATCTACAACTCTCATGAAGACCTTAAAGACCAATTCTATAATCTAGAAGATCAAATTTGGACCAGAAGATGTTATGGCCAAACTAAGACGATACTGACGTCATGAGACGAATTGCTGACGTCATACTGAGATGCAAAACTAAGATGAAGCAATAAAAAGGGCATAACTTTCACTACATGTTTCGGATTGAGGTCATTCTTAGACTGTTTAAAGAAGACTTCTAGACCTACAACTTCCATGAAGACCTCATAAACTATTTTTGCCTCTATAAGGGTTAAAATTTTAAAACAATGTAGCTGTCCCAAATGTTGGCCCCCAAATTTTTTCTTTTTGAATAAGCATAATTTCAATTTTATTTTTGAGGTTTTGTTTGATAAATTGCTTTTGGTTAGAGTTTAATTAGCATA
>JAOSBK010000205.1:21875819-21889030 GCA_027568895.1 Erythroxylum shatona | reverse complement strand
ACATACTATTTAATTATTTATTTATCTAATTGTAAACTTAACTTAAACCTTCAAACTTCAAAATATACAATTTTTTTCAAAAAGTTCACCAAATACAATACAAAATAAGATAACAAAGCTCACTAGTCATATTTCATCAAAAAGATTAAAAAAAGATCATTAATTATAATATTCATTCAAGATGAAATCATCAAAATTAAGGTATTTTAAATGGACATGCCGATTCTTTCTTTCACCGATCCGACTGCAAAATGAACGAGTCAATCACTCACAAAAAATATAGGTTAAACCGGACCGTTTCATGCTCCGAGTCACTGGTTTTTTGGTCCGATCGACTGGTTCGGTCCAGTTTTCAAAACATTGGTATCCACCTTTCTCCATGCCTTCTCTCCTTTTACCTCCTCGCTTTTCTCATTAATTGGAGAATGTGGTCTCCCTCCATATTCCAAGTAGGTATGTATAAGAATAAAATATTTCTTCCTTAACTTAAAGAATACTAATACCATCTTTGGTAATGTTGGAAGCAAGTTTGAGGGATGTTCCTTTTTAAGGATAGAAAAAGAATAGAGAATATACAAGTTGACCATGTATGTATGTTCTCCAAAAGGTATCTCATTAAGGTAAGTTTACTAACTATTTGATATTTTACACCTTTTTGTCAAGCCTACCTTTGTACTCTCTTGTTATTCCCAAGCTATCACCTTTATAATCATAGGTTACGAAAGAGTATATAAGGAATTTGACAAATATGTCAAGGAGAAGTAGGAGTTTAAGAATGTAGCCATGAATATGTACCTGTTACAACCTTAAATCACTAAAAAAGGAGGTTATCAAGGAATAATTGTTTATATGTTTCATAAAGCTTAAGAGAGAGGTTATAACACTGAAGAATAAAGTCATGAATATGACGGGTGAAAGGGCTACGCTTTAAGTACAAATGAAGAGTCTTTTTAATAACAAATTATCATTGTTTTAATTATCTTAAGAATTGGACTGTTATGATCTCGTCAATGGAACATTGATAGGGTTTAAGGTATGTAGAAATATTGTATAAAAGAATTTTCTAGATTTGTCTTTTGTAGACATGGATATTACTAATGTTTCAGGCAAGCTCACTCAAATTGAGGAGCTTGATGAGTTTTATAGTTTTAGTAGGAAGTTAAGGTCACTGGCCCATCTAGTGGAGAATCATACAACCTTTATAGCATTAGCCCCACTTTTTCCAATAGCACATCTCTTTCCATCTAAGCAATTAATTAATTTTTATTTTTTTCTTCTTTCCCCTTATAGGTAGGGGTATATATGTATGGATGTTTGGTTTATTTAGCCTATTTGTTTTTATAAATTTTTTCATTAATTTTTAGACTTATATTTTATATAATCGGAAAATTCTCATTATGATATTTGAACAACATTATGCTCCTTTGGAGTTATTCAATAATACCTTTGTCAAACTTTGAAAAATAAATGATTAGGTAGGCATGTGAAGTTCACCTTTGATGAACTAACTAAATGATGAAGTATAAATGAACATGATAGTCGTGACATGATAGTCGTATGTAGTACATCTTTGATGTGTTATTCAAAGTTTAAAACAAGAATTGAACATCTCAGGCTTATAGAGTACATCTCCAATGTTAATCAAATTCTAAAATGTAAATGAATACAAAAAACATGTGAAGTATATCTCTACTATCTTAACCAAATTTTAATAATGAAAAATGAACATATACGGCTTAAGGAGTCTATCTCCTATTCCTTGACAAAGTTTGAGAATTTAAATCTAATGATCATAGGAGAGAAGTTTGGCTCCTATTCTTTGAAAAAAATTTAAGAATTTAAACTTGAAAATCACAGGGTTAAGGAATCCATCTTATGTATCTTAACATAATTATAATAATTTCAACCTAATGATCACAATGCTAAAGAGTCTAACTGTCATGCCTTAATGAAAATTTAAGATTTTAACCGAACTCGTAAGGCTGAGGAGTCTAGATCCTATACCTTGATAAAAACTTGAGAACTTTAATATAATGATCACAAGACTTAGGAGTCCAAATCTTATGCATCAAAAGAGCTTTTAAGAATTTGAACTTAATAATTATAAGGTTAAGGAGAGTAGCTCCTATGACTTTAATAAAATATTAAGAATTTAAACCTGATGATCATATTGTTGAGGAGTCTAGCTCTTATATTTTAGTAAAATTATGAGAATTTAGATATGATGGTTATAGGGCTAAGTAGTGCAACTCCTTAAAAAGTTCATATTAACTTTTCATTCTTTTCTTGTTTATAATTTCTAATGTATAGGAAGGTTTAAAGTATCTAGTATTTTCTTTTTAAGAAGAAACGTTGAAATAACTTCTCCTAAACTTAAGGTTTTAAGGCATGTAGGCTCTTTCTTTTAAGCTATGTAGATAAAATGACTTTTCTTAGACCTATGGCTATAAGGTCTATAACTTTTTCTTTTTATTTAGTGAGCTAAAATGACTTCTTTTAGATTTGAAAGGTTTTTCTTTTAATTTACTATATTTTAGTTGATGAAAAAATAAAAGAAATCTTATTAATGGTTATGTGTTTGTATATATAAGTTTCTTTTGGAACTTATTATAATGGTAATACTTTCTTATATGAGTTTTCTTTTAGATACGAGGCATCTTTAATCCATCAAACCTTTCAATATGGTGATAAATTCCCTTAAGATTTTTTTTCTCTTCAAAAATTATGATTTTCTCGAGGCTTATCTCCGCTTTAGAGATTTTTAGATTTCATCTTATAAGAATTTAACAACTTAACCTTTTATTAGTATGTTTCTCTTTTTATCCTCATGACTTCCATGCACTCTTTAACAAGATCAATTTCGAATGAAGTTGTCATCATTAGCTTTATTGTTATATGCATATATCCTTAGACTTAGTAATTTTAGCTCTATATGAATCAAAACTTCAACTCCAAACATAAGATTGAAGGCATTTTCTTTAATAGAAATTCTTATTATTGTTTGATATGCCTATAGTATATTATAGATCTCTTTACTGCGAGTTCCATTAGCATCCTTCACTTTTGCTTTAAAGCTTTACATTATTATTAAATTTATGACATTACCAAGCCTATTAGCCTATGACTATACAACTGATGTAAAGCGATGCTTAATTTTTAATTCTTCATAAAGATTTCTTGAAGGCCTTGCCATAAAATTGGGATTTATTGTTATTATTGTGACTAGTAGGTCTCTATACTTGCTTATAATGTTGTTCCTTGGAAAAACTTTGATTACCTTCTCTATCATAATGGCTAAAGATTATACCTCGAACCATCTCATGAGTTAATAAATTGTAATGAGAAAGAATTTAAGTTACCTTATTATGGGGGGAAATGGTATGGGGTTGTCCATTACTTATTGGGAATGGTATTTGATACTAATATGTAGTTGAATACATTGGAATGATGTAGGTTTTGATATCTTTGTCATTTCTCGTATTTTCTCACAAATTCTTAGGCATCCCTACGAAAAATAAACCAAAAATTATACTTAGCTTAAGATTCTATAGATTAAAGATTATCCTCCCTGATAAGCTCCATATGACTCTTTATGAATTTGTATGATGATATAGTATATTGGAGCTTTAGGAAGGCATGTTAAAAACGATAAGGTAAATGGCCTTCAATAAAGTTGGCCATATATAATCAAATACCTTGAAGCTTTGGCTATGAGCCCTTTTTTAATCATTTATATTATTTAGTAGTTTTTTCTCATGTAAATATTTATACATTAGATATATCCAATTAGTCTTATCTTGACCGTCAATAAAGTTAGCCATATATAATCGAATACCTTGAAACTTTGGCTATGAGCCTTTTTTATCATTTATATCATTTCGTAGTTTTTTTTATGTAAATATTTATACATTAGATATATCCAATCAATCTCATCTTCTTATATAGTAACTACTTGGTTAAGCTGTGTAATCGTTGGCTTTGCGTACTCATTCATAAAATATTTCTCAAGGGACAACACTATAGTTGACCTATTTTTAATTGATGACCAACTTTATACTTCTATTACTTAGGTATTGAATCGATGTTTATCTATATCTTCTCCTTCATCTATTTGAACTATTCCTCATATATTATCAAGTTATCTTATATTACCTCTTAGGTGTCATTAAGTTGGTTGACCATAATTTGGGATAACGTTAAGTCAATTCCAACCTAATTCACACATTCAATTATGGGTGTATCAATTAAAAATCATATCAGAGCCAATTCTAGTGATTGATGAAACTAATAGAGAGTAATGAAGAAAAATAGTGTTTAGAGATGAGTTTTTTTCTTTTCTTTTTCTTCTTTTATTAAATAACAAAGTTTATAAATTTTATAAAATAAAATTCACATTTCATTCACAAATAAAGGTCATAAAATTGAAATGATCTTATAAATAATTAAATCTATGTCATTTTAGTTTGATTGTAACAAAATTTAAAATAATATAGGATAAGTTTGATTATTGTTTTTGATATCATTAAATGAAATAGTTGTAATATTTAAATTCAAAAACCTTATTGAATTTATCTCCCAATATAGGAAAATACGTGCAATTATATTATTAGTTTTAAAATGATAATCTCTACCCTATTTAATATTTTTTAAAAGAACAACTATTTGATATTAAATTTTATCTTTTTTTACATAAATTTTGTTACATGCCATTTAGTGGCCAATATTAGAGGAAATCTATATTTTAGAGAGCAATAAATATAAATTTATTAATGGCCAGTGTAATACTAATAACGACTAGGTTAAAGATATAATATTAATTGATATGTTAATAATTTAAATGGGTTGTCATCTTGATAAAACTTTTATAAAGAAACAGTTACTTTCTCTTCTCAGGTGCATGGCTTGCATACTCTCTTTAAGTTTTCCATTTACCATAAGTGATTTGATGCTCTTTAGCTTCTTAGTGTTCTCCTTCTTTGGGTTTGTTAAGAGCTTTATGTTCTTCCTTTGTCAGTTGCTTTAGTTTTTTTATTACTTTTCTTCTTTTTCTCTCTTTTACTTTCCTAATTAGGATCCTTTTCTTATATATCACTTATCTTTTTTATTACTTGTTGCTTCCACCATTTCCTCTTGACTGTTACTAAAGTCATCTTCCTTTTGGCTTACTTTCCTTCCTATTTCCTCATCACTCTTCTCTCTTCTTCTTTTTGTAAAGTCTGATCTTCATGATTTTTCTAGTTTCTAGTCTTTATTCCCTTTGGAGAATTATATCAAGCCTTGTGGTTTTGTCTTTAGAGGCATTTCCACTTTTAGCTCCAACCCCTTTTATGCAAACCTCACATATGACCACCCTCTCTCTCTCCTTATTCTTCTTCCCCACCACCTTTACTCACTTAAACCTCCTAACCCTCCTACAAGACTAGATTCTAATAAAGGAACCTAGCTATAAGCTGTAGGGAACTCTTCTCCATCTGAAAGAAGGAGTGTCCAAATAGGATGCTACATTGGTTGGTTTTTTCCTAAACAAGAGACCTCCATTTCTTATTATGAAAATTTGGGCCTAAAAGCATTGGAAGTAGCATAGTTTGAAGGAATTCCTAGTTAATGAGGATGACTTGTTCCTTTTCAAGTTTAACTCACTATCTCAAGCTTAAAGAATCATAGAAGTAGGACTATGGAATTTTAATAATAAACCATTAAAGAAGGAAACTAGTAGTTTAGTTGCAGAACCTTAAGCAAAGGGCTCGTATATAGATAAATATCATAACATTCCCTCAAAATATTGGACTACTAAAGGGTTTAATAACCTAGCTAGCTATATTAAAAAACCATTGTATTTTTATCAGGGTATAGCTAGTATGAAAAGAACATGTTATGTAAGGATATATTCTTTAATTGATAACCGAAAGAGCCTCCCTAAAATAATTTTGCTAGTGAGAAAAGATGAGGATGAAAATTTTGTTAAAGATGAAGTCTTAGTTACTTACTCCTGGATACATGATACTGCATAATATACCCTACTGGAAGGAAATTCATAACATGTTATAGATAACAATTGAAATGATATTTATTATAGGATTATCTAAGCCAATTTATTTGATAATGTGTATGCTTAGTATACATACAAGGACGTTTATCCTATTTTTTGTCTTATTTTCTTATAAATTGCATAAGTATGTGATTATATATGATAAATTGCATGTTAGGTTATAAATGAAGGTTTTTAAGCTTAGGTTTTGCATGCTTCTCATGTGTTTTGATGTACATACATTTTACATGGTTATATATCAATGTTTAGGCAGGATTTGGATCTTATTTATGTTGATTATCAACTTACTTACATGTGGACTTGTTATAGGTATCAAAAAGGAAACAAAAGAAGAAAATAAGGCTACAAAATAATAGGTCACGATCGTGACTAGAAGCTAGAAGTTTCCAACTTTCCAGCTTGCTCCACTTACATCGTAAGTCAGTTTAAGAACCTAAAGGGGTATAAAAACCCCATTTTAAACCTTATAAAATAGAATGGGTCATGTATCACACCATAATGTGGAATATAAACACATGTTTTGGTAGATTATCCAGGAGAATAAGTGATTTTAAGAGATCTCAAAGTTACCATAGCAAGTTCTAGCTTTTTTCTTCAACTGATAAGCCTTTTATTATATGTTCTCTCATTTGTTTTTGTTTGGTTATTTTATGGAGAAGATGTATGGACTTGTTTTGAGCATGTTTATTATTATTATAATGTATTTATAAGTAGAGTATGGGGTTGCTCTTACCATAACTATGTAAGAACTCACTTTGGTTTAATGTATGGTTTGCTTTAATGCTTACAATGTGTGGACTTTATATGTGTTGCTTACATTGAGATATGGAGTTAGAAAATCAGTTTGGATGTACCATAAGAGTGGGAAGCCTTGATAAAACTTCATACATGAAGCTAACATGACATTTAGAGAGAGATCTTGGATGTTTTGATGGTTGTCTAATAGGTTACTTCATGTCCACTTAATAGTTAAGTAAAGTGTGTAGGTTGGGAGATCACATACCAAACTTTAATCACTATTTAGGGCTTAATTGATTTTATTATTGAGAAAGAAAGGGAAAATACTTTAGAATGCCTAGGAATAAGCATCATTACATTACCAAAGTGAGGGATTACATGATATAGAGAGAATGACGCTAACCTTTATAATTTTATTCTCTAAACCATAATTATGTTCTTATTTTTATGACATTTTGAAATGTATTTGCAAACCTTTAAATTATGAATTTTTGAATTTCAATCTCTCGTTATTTTTTTCTCAAACAAAAGTCAATTTGAATTATAAGGTGACTAACCAATCCTCAAGGGAATAATACCTTGCTATACTATTTTATATGAGTCGTATACTTGCGGTATAACAACTTCAATTAATTTTAAAACTTTGAGTTAAATATGAAGGAGCTATCAAGTTTTTTGTCATCGTTTCAAGGGATTGGACCTACCATCAAGTGTGATTTGAATTGTTTTTATTTGAGCTTTCTTTTTATTTTTATTTGATACTTTTTTTCTTATGTGTAACAAGTGTATGGACACAAGAAGTTCTGGAAGTGCAAGCATATTAAACAAACTTGACATCACCAAACTTGAAAGGGAATTGAGAAAGCAAGGCATCAAGATGAAATCGAAAAGATAATGATAGATCAAGGAGATTACGATGGTGACCAAAGAACATTAATGGATTTTGTGCAGCTCGGGTTCAACCTAAACCAACAGAGATTTCCACTGCCTATTAATGCAAACAATTTTGAAATCACGCCTGCTTTATTAAATATTTTGCAAACTAGTGTTCAATTTTATAGTTTACCACATAAGGAGTCAAATGATAACCTTGATAATTTTATGGAAATTTGGAATACATTTAGGTGTAATGGATTATCAAAGGAGGTAGCAAGGATGAGGCTCTTTCCTTTCACACTGAAAGATCAGGCAAAGGCATGGTTAAATTCTCCTAATGTGGGGCATATAACTATATGGGACTAGTTAGTGCAAGCTTTGCTACCCAAATATTTTCCATAAAAGATGACCTAAATTGTCAAGCAAATCACAACCTTTCAGCAGTATGACAAAGAATCCCTCTACGAGATATGAGAGAGATTCAACGAGCTATAGAGAAGTTGTATTTAAGTTTTTCATTTCTAGAAGTGCTTCAACATATGCCCATGTATGCAAAATTCTTAAAAGAGCTACTTTTTTACAAGCGGACTTAGGATTCAAAGCAGAAAGTAGCCTCAAAAGCCACCTATAGTTTAATGATCACCAACAATATGCATCAAAATTAAAAGATTAAGGGAGTTTCATTATTCTTTGCCTTGTTAATGTTGTGGAATTTTCTAAATGTTTGTGTTATCTTGGTGCAAGTATTAATCTTATGTCATTGTCTATTTTTAGGAAATTGAAGCTGAACGATATGGAGCTAACCTTAATGACAATTCAATTAACAGATCAGTCGATTAAGAAACCATTTGGGGTTATGGAAGATGTTTTGTTAAAGGTTCACAAATTTGCTAATCCTGTTGACTTTGTAATTCTTGATATCAATGTCCACTATTTTTGAGACGTCCATCATGGACACTGGGTGGGCACTCATTAATATTAATGATGGGATTTTTATTCTATATATTGGTGATGAAAAGATAAAATTCAACAAGAATAGGACATTGAAAAACAAGGCTGAGAGAAACATTTTTTATGAAATTTAATATGGTGGATAATTTTATAAAGGAACATCAAAAAGCATTGATTGAATAGAAAAGTGAATTAGATGACAATAAGATAAGTATAGAAGAAGGGGAGTTAGATGACAATCAAAAGCAGGAAATTGTAGAGAAAGTAGAGTCACCAACCCTACCTTTTTGTGAGAAACCACTAACCATTAAGCTCAAACCACTACCAGTGCATTTAAGGTATACATTTCTAGGTAAGAATCAAATGCTACCAATAATTATTTCAAATTAGTCAGATGAGGGATAAGAAAAGAAAGTGGTTGAGATTATTGAGAGAAGAATGAGAGTTATGGAGTGGAAAAATATTAGACATCCTAGGGATAAAAGTGGTTGAGATTATAGAGAGAAGAGTGAGAGTTATGGAGTAGAAAAATATTAGACATCCTAGGGATAAATCCTAACATTGTTTTGCACAAAATGAATCTCAATGATGGATGTAAGACAACGAGGTATAGGCAATGACAATTAAATCCTAACATGTAGGAAAAGGAGATTATCAAGCTTCTGGATGTAGGAATTAGATACCCAACATCAGATAGAGTGTGAGTGAGTCCAGTATAGTGCATACCCAAGAAAGGTAGGACAACAATGGTGGAAAATAAGAAGAGTGAGCTAATATTAACTTGAATAATTATCGGGTGGCAGGTCTACAAAGATTACAGGAAGCTTAACTTGACGACAAAGAAAGACTATTTTCCATTACCTTTTATTGATCAGATGATAGAGCAAGTTGTTGGACATGCATTTTGTTTCTTTTTGGATGAGTATTCTTGTTATAATCAGGTATTTATATCTAGACTATGATGAGAAGATAACTTTTGCATGCTCATATGGCACTTTTTTCGTACCAAAGGATGTCATTTGGGTGATGCACCAGTTACATTTCAGCCATGTATTATGGCAATTTTTACAGACATGATTGATGATTTTTTGGAAGTATTTATGGATGATTTTTCAATATTTGTAGATTCTTTCGATCAGTGCTTAACAAATTTAGAAAATGTTCTCAAACAGTGTGAAGAGTCACATTTAGTAATAGTATTGAATTGGACATAAGATATCCTGTAATAGTATTGAATTGGAAAAAGTGAAAACTAAAGTCATCAATAAGTTTGAACTGCTAAGCTATGTCCTAGGGGTCAGACCATTTTTAGGGCATGCTAATTTCTTTTGAAGATTTACAAAGGATTTTTCATGAATTTCCAAACCCCTTATTTATTTATTAGTAAAAGATGTACCTTTTGTTTTTTACAATGATTATTTACTTACTTTTGACTGGCTAAAGGGTGCATTGACATCAACAATTATTTTATAGATCCCAAACTAGAGTTTATCATTTAAATTGATGTGTGATGCCAGTGACTATATAATTGGATGTATATTAGGGCAGTGTAAGGACAAAAAGTTGCATTCCATTTACAACGTCAGTAGGACTTTAACATGACCTCAACTTAACTATACGACCATATAAAAGAACTATTAGTTGTAGTTTTTACACATGACAAGTTTTGTGCTTACTTACTGGTTGTATTTATAGATCACATAACACTAAGGCAGAAGGATTTGAAGCCCCGATTGATCTGGTGGATCCTACTCCTACAAGAATTTGATATTAAGACTAAGGATAAAAAAAGGAGCAAAAAATATGGTAGCTGATCACCAGTCAAGGTTAAAAGGAAAGGAGTTGCACCCACAAGCTGAAATCAATGAACAACTTTTTAATAAGATGTTATTCTTGGTAAATGAATTAAGTATTCCATAGTTTATAGGCATCGTGAACTACATCACAGGTGGTATCCTTTTGCGTCATTTTTCTTACCAACAGAGAGAGATATTTTATATAATTATGAACAATATATATGGAAGAAACCAAATTTCTACAAAAATTGTGTTGATGGATTAATTAACCAATGTATTCTAGATAATGAATTTTGTATTGTTTTAATTCACTATCATAGTTCTTTGTATGTTGGACATTACGATGCCAACAAGGTAGTCACAAGAGTGTCTAAATGTAGATTCTTTTAGCCAACATTGCTCAAGGATGCACAGGACTTTGTGAAAAGTTGTCATATATGTTAGAGTTTTGGGAACATTTTAAAAAGACATGAGATGCCACTTTTGACAATCCTGGAAGTTGAAATCTTTGATGTTTAGGGATAAACTTTATGGGTCTACTTTCTTCCTCGTTTGGAAATACTTATATCCTGATGGGTATTGACTAAGTATCATAATGGGTCAAATTTATGGTAACTCCAACAAATGATGGCCGACTAGTTCAAAGATTTATCAAGAGAATATTTAACAAGTTTAGAGTGTTAAGGGTCATAATTAGTGACAGAGGTACACATTTATGTAACAAACCATTTGAGGCTCTATTGAAAAGATATAGGGTGCAAAACCAAATCACAATGCCTTACCACCCTAGATAAGTGGGTAAGTAGAAGTGGTGAATAAAGAGCTGAAAAAGATATTAGAGAAGACTATCAATAGTTCGAGAAAAGATCGGGCAACCAAAATAGATGATGTAGTTTGGGCCTACCAGATAGCCTTCAAGACAATCATTGGCACCACACCCTACCGATTAGTTTATGGAAAGGCTTGTCATTTACCAGTAGAGTTAGTGCACAAGCATATTGTGCAATCAAAGTGTTGAGCTTTGACTTAAAAGTAGTTAATGAGAGAAGATTGTTGTAGCTAAATGAATTAGAGAAGCTAAGATTGCATACCTATAAGAATACCAAACCGTATAAGGAATGAACCAAGAATGGCATGATGCTTATCTAAAAAAGGAGTTTGAGGTTGAGATATGGTTTTATTATTTAACTCCCACTTGCTATTATTTCCTGGTAAACTGAAATTAAGATGGAGTGGCCTGTTTTAAGCCACTAAAGTTTTCTCACATGGTGCATCGGAGTTGACCAATGATAAAGGTGAGATATTCAATATCAATAGCCACCAGAATAAGTCTTAATTTGGATAAGCATTTTCTTTCCTTTATTTTTATTTATTTTTTTGTGTTTGTAATTTATGTTATGTGTTTAGTTGTCCCATTGCATATCACTTTCACGTATTGAGGACAATGTGTCATTCACATGTGGGGGAATGTTATGCAATTGCAAGTGCATTACATGTAGCTTATATATATGACTCATTGTATGGTGCTTGTATATATGACTTCTCATGTTTGTGTAATGTGCACTTTTTTGCATGATTTTTCTAAGTTTTTCTCATTTGGTTTGCATATGCATGATTGTGTGAATGGGTAAAGACTAAAATTTTAATAAGAATTAGCTTTTTTTGAATGAAATTGTTTATTTTGTGAAAATATATTAACTTAGGAAGTTAAATGTTAATTGTCTTTAATATAAACATGTATGTTAATTAGGATATGGCACTTAGTTTTACATTTTATGTCACTCATTTTCATGTGCTTATCATTATAAGTCCTTCAAATTAGTAAATAATCCTAGTTACCTTTCAAGTAAATAATTGTCTATAAAGAAATGAAGTAGGTTAAAAATGTGAAAAAATTAATTATAAATGTGTTTTTTTAATCAGTAACTATTCTATTGACCTATAAGGTTAAGAATAAAGCTAGTAGCCAGCTGTGAGTAGTGATACAGTTGAGTAACTAAGGATGTTCATCATGAATGTTTATTTTCACATCAAAATGCTAAAATGAATCTCCATCCAAGATGAATAAAAAACGCAACTTAGTTAAGTAACTAGGGGATATTCACCATAAACTGTTTGCCTTTGCATCAAAAGACTAAGTTAGTATTAGAAAACCTAAAAAAGTAACGTGTGTGAATAAAAACCTACTGATCATATAAAAATAACAATAATTTTCATGGGAGGATAATTAGTGATAGTTAAACTTTTTAATTGATCGATATAGTAAACACATGTCTATAAGTCTCATAAGGCTATGTTTGGTTGGGGGTTTATTAATGGAATGCAATATTATTCCATCATTTGGTATGAGGGTTTATAATGAAATGGAATGAGATGGGATGGAAGGGGAGGGTTTCATAGTACATCTCATTCCATCCTAAATAGTAAAAATGAAAAGCCTCCAATTTGGGGGGTATGGAATGTAAAATAATAAACAACTTTACACTATATTACATTATAAACCCTTCATCCAAACAATATTTCATTATATTGCATTGTGAACCCGTCCATCCCTCCCAAACAACAATTTTCTAATATTACATCCATTTACATTCCATTCCTTTATAAACCATTCTATTCCAATCCATTCCATTAAAAACCTTATGTCCAACCACAAATAACCTAAGTGTAAGACTAACTTATTTATATCTTGATTAATATATATGTTTATATTAAAGTGCTTAAACATGATAGAATTGGTTGACATATTGAAATTCATTGAATAATTGTTGTTTAAGACCAAGTTGTAAACGATCTAGAAG
>JAOSBK010000205.1:21856123-21867241 GCA_027568895.1 Erythroxylum shatona | reverse complement strand
ACCCAAATAAACATTTAACATCACTAATTCCTCATTTAATAGTTCTGACGTCCAATCAAAGTTCGGGGTCCAACAGTTATCATCCTTTTCTTCATCCTCTTTCTTGATTTCTTGGTCTTCTATAAGGTAGGGTTCAGTATGGTCTTCCACTGGTTCTTCTTATTCTTCCCTATTTCTAAGTGTGATAGCCTCATATTGCTCTCGTTGATATAACTCCATATTGCTCAGAGATTCTTCCATACTTCTCTTACAAAATTCATGGGAAAGATGTCTTACTTGAATCTCCAAGTTGTGAATAGAAGCGATATGATTTTATAGTACTTGATCAAATTGATCTTCTAATCTCTTCTGGTTCTCTTCTATGTCTGTTAGCTTATCCATGATTTTGTCCAATTTGGAATCTCATGAAATGGACTCATCTTGCTGAAATTCAAATAGGTCTTGATGTCTTATGCGAGTAATTGCATTATTTGACCAATAAAAATTTTGGGTGGTTTTGTCATCCCGGATTGTACATGTTCCAATAAGGATCGTTACTTCCCCAACCATATTGTCCCTCATTGTAGTTCATAAAAGCTTCTTGCTCCCTATAATATCTATTTTCCATCATGTTCTTTCTATTTCTTCTTGGAATTTGGCTCTTCATATTGCTCATTCTCACTCTAAGATGTCTTGCTGTGTGTCTCTACTTTATGCCCCAAGCTTCTTTCTCTATTTTTTTTAAACAAAAGATAGTGAAAAATCCTAAAAATAAAGAACTAAACTAATTGCCTCCCCGACAACGATGCCAAAAATTTGATTGTGGTTTTCCAATTTGTGTAGGTTTTAAATAATTAACCTCGATAATCCGCAAGCACACGGGTCATTCGCATAGTACCTAAGGTGTCAATGCCACAAGGAGGGATAATCTAGTCCTAAAATTTAAGGCCAACACAATTCGCATAAATTCAAAAGATAACAAAACTAAAACAAGAATTCAATTCAATTTAAGAATCAATTACAAAAATATTAACAATTTAGCTATTGCAACACATTTGAGAATTAACCTAAGAAAACTATCCATTGAGAGAATGGGGAATTTACCTATCTTTAACGCTACCTTAACTGATTATAACTTATTAGATTATTATTTCTAGACAATCCTAGGGTTAATTACTCTCTCTCGAGTTATAACCATTAATCCTAAATTATAACCCCTAATCAGATTATGAAAAATTGTAATTTCTCAATTAACAACCTATCTAAAACCCTAATTAGATCTTAAGTTGTCCAATAAACTATCAGGAACCTATGCAAGATCTCTCTTTACACAATTATCAATTTGATTAATTTCTCATTCTTATTAAATCACCTAACTTTTGTTAGCCCAATTTAATAATTTTTGTTCGGCTCACCCTCTCAGTTTATTACTGCATTATGCAATCACAAAAATCAATCACAACAAAACCAATAAATATAAAAACAATCAGATTTTATTAAATCAAAGATAAAAAAAAACCCGAAGGTGAGTTTATAAATCTCAGCATTCACGAATCCTATGATCAAACTGTTATTCCCAATTCTACATAATAATAAAAAGTAAAATAATAGGAAATATGATATTGGATGGAGATAAGAGGTAGCGATGTCAGAAACTTCTGATCTGGGAAGTACACCAATGTTGGCTTCTTCTCCACTTCTCTCTTCCTTCTTCTCTTTCTCAATCTCTTAACGATTCTCTCTAGGGTTTCTCTCTAAAAGTGGCTCATGCGAAAAACTCATTTTTCCTCTCTTTTGTTGCTCTATTTATGCTCTTTTGTGTTTAAGGTTGAACTAGGTCTTTTTCGGGTCTAAAAGATCCAAAAAAATCCGTCGAAACATGAAGTTTGGAAGTGGCTATGCATTAGTCCAGCATAGGCCACGATCGTGGCCTATATTAGGTCTTTCTATCAAGATTGTGGCCTTGGCCACGATCGTGGGCCATGCAATTGGCCCCAATTTGCTCCAAAACACCTCCATTCTTCGATCTTTACCTTGAAACACTATCAAACACATTAAGGTACCTTAAAAATATCATATTTAAGCTTAAAGGATTGTTCTAATGCATAACACACTTAAAACACAATTAAATCACAAACTAACACAATTCTACCCTAAATGCATACTAAACAATCGAGTAAACAACTAATCATATATCAAATTATACCCTAGAATACGATGTATTTCACACCTATCATAAACCTTTTACTCTCTTCCTTAAAGTTGAAGAGGAACTTTAATTCCACTTAGAAAACTCCCAAATACAATAAACAATAAACAAGAACCCCAATGGTAGCTTACAACTCAAAATAGTTATTTTTATCACTTTGATAATACAAAAATATGAGATGATAATCCTCAAATGCTTGATAAACACTCAGAGAAGTATGTAAAAGAAATCTAAATTTTGCTTGATATGAGGAATAATGAGAAAACATGTATTTGTAGGGTTTTGATACCCTTACAAGTTTTTGAAGCCAAAACTTAGTAATTACAACAACTAGTTATAGAGGACTGGTCAATCAATATACAGTAAATGCACATGTTCACTAACCGTTAATTTTTTTTCAGATACTAGGGTATATTGCTTGACAAAAAAAAGCTTCTTACAAGTTTAACCTACATTGGCCTACCATTATGTCTTATTGGTCAATTAATGAACAAAATTTTCTCGTTGTTGTACCATTATTGACCACTCAACCATATTAGACAACCAATATGTCCCTTGGAGGTTTATTGCTTGACCATATTAATAAACTCATATATTACACATTTAATTGATATTGGTCAACACTAACCTATATTATTTAACCAATCCCTCAACAAAAATGATTTTAATAACTTAAAATGCTCAAACTTGATTCTTTAAATGAAATTATAATTAAAAACTTCGAAATATCCCCCAAATATTGTTTTTAAAATCAAGAGACTTTCATTTTGAAACTAAAGCTCCAATGTCTCTTAATGAATGAAAAAGTGCAACAAAGTGACATGAAATGGTTATGCATGGTTAGCCTTTAAAATCATCAAAGTGACCAAATGAGATTATAATTAGCATTATAAAATATAGAATGACATTGAAGGGCCTTAGTCTTCTTTTGTTTTTTACTTTATCTTTTCTTTGATAGTTATAAACTTTATTTTCTCTTTATCAACGTTATGAATAGTCTTCTGAGTTTGTGACTACATTTTGTTCTTATATTGCTTCTCATCAAAAATAAAAAACTCATTAATAGTAATTATATTTTGTGTCATCAAAACATTGATACGAACCTCTCTTGGCTCAACAATGTCCACCTTTATTGACAAGAAAATATTTGTGATATTAGAGAGAAATAATAAAATTAAACACATAAACAACTGTCCATATCAAAATAATCATTAGATCCCACTTAATTCATTCATAAAACATAATTTAATATTAATAAAAATATTTAAAGAATTAACCACACACACACACATATATAAGATAAATTTACTCTTGTATAAAAACATCATATATACAAAATTTGCTATATATACAAAAGTCACTCCACCTAAATGTCATCACTTCCCCTGAATCTCATATCACCAACTTTTGTACCAATTTTTGTGATCATTAAGAAGAGATCAATTATATAAAAATTAAAAAAATATATAAAGTTTCATGTTTTAAGCTAATTTAGGTTAAATAATTAAAAAGGATGTGATCAAGATTGATAAACTTGATAATGTGCTTGAAGATGGGTGCAATTGAAAGTTTTAACTGTCAAAATAATTATTTAAAAGGTCAATTTTGATAGTAATTCTTAATTATGTCTGATTTTATAAAATCCTCGATTTTAGTATTATTCCTAAGCTAATAATTAAACCAAAGAGAAAAGGGGCAAGTTTTAACAAAATTAGGGGCTAGAATTGTAAAAAAAATAGGCATAATTGAAGTATCCAACTATTAATTTCATAAAGGAGTATATATTTTGAAAGTTCCAAAATTTTAAAAATAATGACATAGTGCCTAAAATCTTAAATTTGAACAAAATCAATTTTGTATGGATATAATTACAATGGTAATAACCTTGAATACTTTTTCAATTTGACTATGGAAGCATCAATTTGAAAAGATAACCCAAATTATGAAACATTTTTAGAGCCCTAAATTTAAAACTTAATAAAGACAAAATTTCAACTCAATGCAATCTAACTTGATTCTTATGAAACGGGGGTGGGTTTTTTTTTAAGAACTAGTGATTATTAGGTTTTTGAAAGATATACACAACCAAGGTGAGAAATTGAAGAAAAAAGGAGGAAAGCTTATAACATGAAAATTGGTTGACCACATAACTTCACTAATTGACCAGTATTTGTATGCCACACTTACTAACTAACTAGGATACAAACTCACTAAAATGAAAAAAATTCTAAGATAAGGGGACATTAGTCAAGTACTTGAAGATGTTGACCAATGTGTGTAAATGGTTAATTAAAGGAGTGATCAAAATCTTACAATATCACTAAAAAGATTTAGAAAGGTAATTTTCTTAGAACATTGGTCGACCACATTATGATATTGCCAACAAGTATGACCTAAAGACTTGCAAATCAAACCTATAAACATTAAAACACTTAATAATTAATGAAAATGTCAATCAAGAAGAATTACAAGTACTAAAAAAGACTTTAATCACATATAATCATGCATAATAGTCTTTTAACATCCTTATTCATTAGTTTAGCTAACTATTTATTGCTCTAGTCTATCAATAAATTCTAGCTCAATATCCCTACTCGCATATAATTTCAAAGTCTAGTTTCTAGCTTCCATTCTATACTCCTAGAAAAAAAAATTTAATCCTTTACTCATAGTGCAAACCCAACTTTTATCAACAAGGATTTAGACTCAATTTTATAAATAAAACAAAATGTAACAAATATCTAATATGTGAAATAAAAACTACCTCTTATTGAAAATTACCTATCAATGTTACTTTTAATTTTTCATTCCATTGAAAGCATTTTATCCTTCTCATTTCCCTCACTTGGTTCAATAATAGGCTCTTTTAAAAAGTCAAATGGTTAATCTTTAAGGGCTAATATCTCCACACCATATAATATCTTTAAGAATTTCTTAGATGCAATGTGATTAAATTAAAAACAATATGAATGAACTCTTCAAAATAATTTCATGTTAAAAACTCTATATGTTTTATAAGAATAAGGAAGAAAAATATGCATTGGGCATTCCCTATTATCATATCTTTTATTCCTTTTCCATAAAACAAATTCATCACTTTGTTTTAGGTATCTAAATGAACTATGTAATAGTCAGTTTCCAAACCTACTGAGGGGTTAAAGTGTTAGTCAAAGGAATTGCATCTTATCATAATGAATTGGTGCATTTGGGATATGATTTCATGATTTCAGTCACATGCATAATATGAGCATATACACACATGAATGTTGGTTTAGAAAAATTGCACTTAATTGACATGTTCCGGGGTATGAAAGTTTCTAAATAATTGAGATATGATTGTGCACTTTTAATGTCTTATATTTTGATTTACTAATAAAAAGAATTGATGGAATTCAATTAGTAATTTGTAGTTAATTGTTATAATTGGAAGAATGATGGATTAAAATGTACATTTAGAGTTTCAAGTAGTAAGACAAGTTGACATATGGAAATTTAGGATGACTAAGCCTATGCAATGATGACATATGGCAGTAGAAATTGAGTGACAAATGGCCTAGGAAATGCGAAACATTTAGTAGCCTAAAGAGTGGACAAGTAGCTAGCTTAGATGCTTGACAAGTGTCCTCTCCACTCACACCACACGACATATACATGCCAAGTCTCTTCACTTGTTGAATTCTGATGAAACTTTCTTCTTCTTGCTTTCACTTTCAAATACTTCTCCCTTATATCTTTGTGTTTTACCTAAGTTTTGTTCAATTGCCACACCCAAATCCATGCAAAAATCCATAATTATAGAAGCAGAACATTGTTGTACTTGTTGTTATCTTCTTGTCTTTGCTAAAACCATCCTACTATCACCTTGTCCTTAAGATGATCTTCCATGCATGTAAGTCAAAGTAGGCTTGATACATTGAGGTGGAATTTGAGTTGTACAAGTACGTAAAATACTAATCTTTGTGGCATGTTATAGTAGAATTTTATGATGATTGATTTAGGATGGATTGAATGCAGTGTTGATGTTAAAGTTGTGTTGGAAAATGATGGATAAATTGATTACTTTTCTTTTTTGTTTTGGATTCATGAAAAGAGTAGTTTATAGGATGTTATATGGATGATCTAAGTTGCGATTGGAAGTGTAATTGTTGAGAAATTCATGCTAAGGATATGTGTTAATAAGATGTTTTAGAATCTGGAAAGTTAGAGATGTAAATGAGTTTGCCAAAAGGAAATTGTTAATGATTAAAGTGAGTAGAATTTGGAAGCCTTAGTGTAATTAATATGAATACTAAATTAACCTGAAATGAAGTAGCTTTAAGGACCACGAAATCTGGAAAAATTCAAGTGGTAGTAATGTTTCTACGTATGTTAATTTTATGGAGAATTGAGGAAGAAAGATAGTGCACGATCGTGGCAGTCATCCCACGATCGTGACCTATTGCACTAGCTTTTTTCAAGATCGTGACAAAGTCCCCCCATCATGAAAAAGTCCCCCACGATCGGGGGCCTAATTTTAGAATGATAAATTCTGCTTTGCGTACTTGATAAACCAGCTAAGGAAAAATCACTCTAAATTGGTATATTTGAGCTTGATTAAGGCTTGGAAGGAACCTAGATTGTTAGTTGATTAATTAGATAAAAGTTTGATAAGTTTAGGTTGTTAATTAAAGTCATAACATAAAGAATGGACTATTTTGATATCTTTGTATTTGGACATAATGAGTTGTCAAGGGAATATAGGTGTTCTTATGAATGCAAACATGATCTTAAGGACATGAGTTATGTGTATTAGGAATGAGTGATTTAGCATTGAAAACATGAGGTAATTATAAATGTATATTGATAAAAAAGTTTGGGTAATGTATGATTGATGAAGTTGGAATAACTCAAGTTTACTTAAGGTATAAACCTAATTGCAAACTAGTTGTATACAAGCTATAATGTTTGCTTAAGGTATAAACAAATTAATTATTTTTGAACTATATGTGTATTATATGAAGATAGACGCGCAAGATAATTGTCAACATCCAGACATTGCTGGAACATCGAGGCAATGGCTTTTTTGGAGCGTACTGTGAGTTAACTTATATGTGTAAACTCTTTTAAATATGCTTCTATATGAATTGAATGTTTAATCTTAAATATGTGTGCAATTTATTGATGAATGTCGGACTTAGATCTAAGGAGCATGCTATACGGCATGAATATGCTAAAATGAAAGCATGGCATATGAATGATGTATCTCATTATATTGAAATGCATGATCAGATAAAGGAGTTATGACTAGAGTGACCAATGTGAAAAAAGAGCTTTGAGTTCAGGATTATGAAAAAGAGCCTCAGGCTCAAATAACATGGACTCGGCATCCACAATGGGTACAAGTCAGAAATGAGCCCAATATCCACAACAGATACTGAACAGTAAATTGGATTGATGGGCACTTAGTCACAATGAAACAAAAATGAGAATGGAAACACTTGTGCATTTTCATATACATCACTACATGTATCATATGATTAAATTGAAATGAATTATTGAATTGTTTTGAAATAGTGAAATATAGTTGAAGTAAATGAGGATTTGTTGAGATATGCAATGCTCGCTTACATGACATACCTGTTGAAGTATGATGAAATGTGATGTGGAATTTAATGTTGCATGTTATGATATACTTATTTTGTGATCTGACTTGAGTGAATACATCGATGATGGTTCAGTCACTAAGTTTACAAACTCATCAAAATTGCAACGTTGTTTTCAGGTCCAGAAGAGATCTAGCTAACCTAGTTGGAGTATAACCTCTAAATTTGGACGTGAGTTAGTGGTCAAGATCAGTTGTACCTGTAGATGTCTCCAGTTATTTTGCATTATGAATAACATTGTCACATTAACATATTGATATCAAATTTTCTTTATGTCTTTTGAATATTGCACAAATTGTAATAATATGGAAGATACTTTTGAAAGTAATGTTGAACTTTGGCAATTTATTGATTAAAATGCCTCCATGTTATATGATTTTATATGTAAAGTGGAAATATCTTTTCAACTGTTTTCTAACATATCATTTCAGTAGAGTATAGCCCCAAATATTCTTTGATATGCTTGGGAATATGCTCTATTGGATGGGGTCTATTACAAACTAAGTCCTTTATTAGTAGTCTCTTTCTTCTTTTAAACCTAACTTTCAAAAGTTTACTTACTACTTTTTATTTAAAGAAACACATTCTACTAATATGTCCATATTTGGATATTAAAGGTGTTGAATGTTTTTCTGGGTAGTGAAATATCCTACCATGACTATATATATGATATCTACTATGAATGAAGGCTTGGAGTGTTAAGTGGATTTGTAAGTTATCATAGAAGTTATGCCTATTCTTCATTTGACAATATTAAACTCTATGCTTAGATTATAGGCCATATACAAAAGCATGATGTTTGCTCTTAGAATGAGTCATAGTGGATGTGGCATGTTCATGCATATGATTATATATGGATGCCCCGTACTCATTTGTCACATTAGGCAATGGCTCTTCACTTACAAATGCTTTCCTTTGACAAATGTAGTCTTGGTGTTGGATGCACTCCCATAAGTATAGTCAACCTCCTGCCTATTATCGAACTTCTTTTGAGCCTATAGTATGTTTTTTAATTTTTCACTTCCTTTTATGAATTTCAATCATTAATTGATCTCCCTTTTAGTATCTCATTTTCATATTTTAATGCATCTAATATATGATTATCATCAATAATCACTTTTTTAGATTCTTCAATGCTATGAAATTCACTTTTTGTCTTTTCATTCTCATTCATATATACATCAATCTATTTTTGATTTTCCTTGAGTTTGTAAGATAATTTCTTCTTTTTATTACTCATGATTTCTAAACTTTTGATTAGTTTATCATATCAAATCATTATCACTATCATATGAATTAGAGTTTTATGTTTCTTATCATCTTCTTTATCCTTAAAGCATATATAAGCTATCTCTTATTCATAGAGATTATTTTCAAATTTACTTGTTTCATCCTGAGTTGAGGCTTTAAGTGTTTTTTTTTCTTTTTTTTACTTTTCTTCTCCTTTTTATTATTATTATTTTTTATATTTGTCATCATATTTTACTGGAGGACATTGTAACTTAATGTCACCAAATCTTATACATTTAAAAAAAATAATGTTAAAGGATTTATATTTTGAATCACCTTTACCTTCCTTAAAGTTCTTTATTTTAGAGAAATTTGTTCTCTTTAAAATTTTGTTAAATTTCTTAGTGATAAAGGTAAGGTATCATCATCAGTTCTACTTGCACATGTCTCTTCTTTACTTGATTCCTCCTTTATAAGCTTGAATGTTAATTCCTTTTTCTTAAAATTGTTATTTTTTCTTGTTTCTCTTGAAATCTTATATCATATGTGAGAAAAGATCTGATGGGCTCCTCCAATGGTAGTGTTCTTACAACCTTAGCTTCTTGTATAGTCGTTACTTTAGCTTCCCACATTATAAGTGACCTGAGCAACTTTCTTACCATTTAATATTGGTATAAGACTTTTTGAGACCCTTGAGAGCATTACTAATATCAATAAATCTGGTATAAATTATTTAGACACTTTTATTATGCTTCATTTAAAACAATTCATATTGGTGGGTTAACATGCTCCCTTTCCTCTTCTTAACTTGATTTGTGCCCTCATATTTAATTTCTAATCTATGTTCAATTTTAGAAAAAATTTCAAATAAAGAGAATTTCTTGAATTCACTTCTTTCTAATACATAAAATAACATATGTGTGGCCTAACTATTCAAGGAAATTAATCTCTTATCTTGATGTTCACATTCTTCCTTTATTTTGGAGATTTTTTATTATTTATGATTTTCATATGTATGAAGGGGCCATTTGAAACTATTTCTCATTGGTCCGCACTTTCAATCATTAAAAAAATTTCCTCCTTGTGTTTAATTAAAAATGTCATTTCCATCAAATAAGGGGGCTTTAATAATGTTTTGTTCTTGAATGATGATAATGATGATCATAAATATGCTATTAAAATCTTTGCTATAGGAATTGGGTGTTCATAAATTTTATTTAAAATGTTACTAACTTAGTTTGTTAATGAACACAATTTATACAATATAAAATTTTGAAATAAAATAAAAAATTTTAATAACACACATAAGCAATAATGTAAAAGGAGTAAGAGAGGATAAATGTAAACTGTTTATAGTGGTTTAGCAAACAACTCTTACATACGTTTACTACCAAAACTCTTTTTAAAATTTCACTGTAACTTACCTTTATACCATCTTGTCTTAGCGAAGAAGAACCTATTTACAATATTCCTTTAAGTTAAAGATTAACTTTAATGTATTTTAGGTTATTCTCAAATACAACAAATAAGAACCCTAGTAGAAACTTACAACTTAAAATAACTCACTTTATCACTTTGATAATATCAAAAGGTGCACCCATACAAATATGAGATAAAAATGCTCAAATGCTTGATAAACTCTTAGAAATGTGTGTAAAATAAACCTAAATACTTTTTGATAAAATAAACAATTAGAAAACTTATACTTACAGGGTTTTCAGACTCTTACTAATTGTTAGAAAAAATTAGTTATTATAGTGGCTATTTACAAAACAATGGTTGACCAGTATAACGTATCAGTTGACTAGTGTGCATCAAATATACAAAATCACTAGTCATTGAGACATTGTGTAGCGCCCCCTTACCATAGGGTATACACCGGGACGCCCGTAGGTCATTCCGATACATATCCTACGATAAGTAAGAACTACGAACAATCACTACACTACTTCACATGGCATCATAATCATAAAACATCAATATGAAAATCACTAATCTTTGAAACCATAAAATTTTTTCTCATTTCATTTAATAGAAAACATAAATGTACATATCTGT
>JAOSBK010000205.1:21813865-21830888 GCA_027568895.1 Erythroxylum shatona | reverse complement strand
TCTTTCCACATAGGGTTGCAAGTGATAGTGAGGAAAATATCTGGTTTACCATATTTTTGTACTAGAGCCATTGCATCGAGATAACGTCGTTTCATATCCCTTGGATTGTTGATAAATGAAGTTGGGAGGACAATTCGACATCCAATTATAGAACCTTCAGTTTGACTAACGTTAATGCTAGCCAAAACACCTTGTAAAATTTCTGTTCGTATCTCATTTTGTTTTTTCTATGGAAAATAAGTCAAGATGTTTCAATCTTTATATAAGTACCAATAATGAATTGCTGAAGTAGTCTTAGGCTATAGGGGAGCATGGATTCGTCATAACTTCTCATTTGAAGTCGATAGTAATAATATTCTCTAGCAGATACTAAACCATGTTCAAAGTGTGCTTCTTCAGCAACTAGTAACAATAAAAATAATATTGATAAATAAAACTGTTTAATTAAAAAAAATTGGAAAAAAGAAAATAAGATGAGAACTTACCTATGTTTTCGAGAGCGAATAATTCGGATAGATCAGTAAAAGACTGGAGAGAAACATTGGTTCTTTCATCCAAAACATCGGTCCTATTTTTGTGTGGAATTAACCGCCTAATGCTATGATGCCATCTAGATTCACCACGAGGAAATAAAAGTGGATATTGAAGCGAGTCATAACACGCATAGTAAGATTGAATTCTATAACTTGGACCTGAGTGAGTGTAGACTTGGATGTGGGGAGATTTATCATGTTGTTCATCATCAGTTTCAGTCCATATAGCAGCTACTTGTGATGTAGTAGGAAGATTATAAACATGTTGATCAAGCCCGGGATAACATCTGAGAACAATTTCGTGATTTTCAAGTGATGGAATATCTTTAAGACTTCAAAAGAACTTGGCATAAGGGTTATCTTAAAGAATTGCCACAATCAGTTTCAATGTATTTTCACGAGGCTTATCACAATTGTCAATCATTTTTTTAGTTCTTCATCAGTATCAAAGAAATTGAGCTGGATTCTAGATACCATATTGCCTGTTGGCACTAAACTGTCAAGGAAATGAAAAACTTGTCCTTTAACACGAAATATATAAACTCCCTTTTTGTTTGTTGTAAGGTTGCGATCATATCTAGCTCCATAGGAAGTAAAAGCTAGATTGTTATTGTATGTACGAACATTCTTCCTAAAATGTTCCGATTCTTCGTCATTGTTTAAAAATAAAGATATTAAAGCATGAGGCATTTGAGGAGCAACAATCGAAATTTGTCTAAATGAACAGCAAAATGATGGAGGTTCAAGATAAAATCATTTCATATAACAATGTTCACAATTTGGAACAAAACGGAGCTGTTGAGGCTCAACAGGTAAATTTTGCAAGATTGCTAACTTCGAAGAAGAGGTACGATGATTTATTCCTTTAAGCATATAAAAAGAACATTATCATTTTGTGGAGTAGTTAGATTGGAAATAGTTTTAATATAGGTAAAAAAAGATACCTTCATTAATATGATCAACACGAAAATCAATATATTGATAATGTATTTTCTGATTATAGGGTTGACAAATGAGAAGTTGATTGGTGGAAAGTTTGCTATTAATGAAAGAATCATTATGTTAATGAGTAATTGTTTGGCGAAGTGTAGGTAAAGTAGAACTTCTCTTTTTTTGCAGCTCGAGTTTCTCTACGTCGTCGTAACAATTCTTGTTTTTTTATCATTTTCCATTTCAACATATTTTTGACGCCTTCTAGCATTTCTATCCATATTTGAATACCTGAACGATGCAGATAACATTAACATTTTTCATGTATTGATTGATAACGTTTGTCAAAAAGATGAAAATATTTCTGATAATAATATTAGCGAAATATATACACACATATATACATATATATGAAATATAATTGAATATATATTATAAATAATATTAAAAGAGGCATGTATAAAAAATTAAACATTAAATTTATGAATGTTGAGTATAATAAAAACTTGTTACACAATAGATGCAACAAAGCACAGATTTAATAAAGAGTTTATAATGAAGAGCTAACATCTGCATATGTCAATAAATAAAGGAAAACATCTAATAAGCACACAGTCAACAAATAAGGTCAACAATACATTTATAAAAAATCTAACAAACTATATGTTCAACAAACATGATTATCTAAGCATTTAACAAATTAGGAACAAATTTGTAAAGTTTGCAAAATAATATCGGTCGAATATAGTGAAAGATAAACAAAGGATTAAAAGATATATAATAAAATTAATACATGGAAATATAATGCAATTGAGTATAAAAATAAAGTAAAATTGGACATGTAAGTCATGAAATACAGAAATATAAATAAGAAATTAATTATGATATCATGGAAAAGGAATACATGATGAACAAGTATACCAGAATATTATACAATATATTTATGTAAGATAACTAAACATACCTTAATAGTGTAAGAATGCAGCAGGCAATAAGCAGAAAACCTAAAAAATTGAAGTTTAAATGCAGTCATAATAATAAGACCAGGAAAAAAATAATCTAATTGTAAATATGAAATGATATTTAAAAAAATAAAAACCAACCAGATTATTTGATCAATTAAAAAAGTAATAATTGAATGATGCTTAAATTTGATAAATTTTGGTTACAGTTTTATATATGTAGTTATTGTCTATATTTATTTCTTTTGTACTTCAGATTTTCAACATAGCATAGTGTTATAACACAATATAATCACGATAATCTAATATTTGTTATCTAACTGTATTCAGATGAAAATCATAGGTGAAATGGTGTAAAAAAGAAATTAGATGATAGCAAATAAAATTGGCTAAAATGTAATAAATAGAAGATGCAGATATGATTTTATAAAAATAATAAATAAAAAAATGGAAAAAAAAAAGTAACCAACAAAAGAATAGCTTACTAATATCAACGGACTCTTCTTTGTTTGCAGGAATAGGAAATGTTACTTTTAGTCTTTTTTTTGGAATAGGGAATCTGATGTATTTAGGTTGAACAAGAAGAAAACTGAAAGGAGAAAGTAGTTCAGAGAAGCAAAGTTTGGAGGGAGAAATTGTTGATTCGTTAAGTCAAATATGATTTTAGCGTTAAGTTAGAGAAGAAAATTTTAACAGTAACAAGATAAAGGTGTTAATGGATTGTTTATGGAAAAAAAATTTGGATGTAACTTATTTCAATCACAAAGAAATGGCTATACAGAGATTGATTGATAAATCGATCAAAAAAAACCCAAGCAATGATACTAATTTCTGAATAACTGACGCAAATGGATTACTTGAAAAGCACAACACTTCTCCAATAAAACTATTACTTGAAGAGTTGTGCTGCATTAAATGATGGGTACTACGTGAAGATAATAAAGCAAAACACAAGCACTTTTCGTAGAGATACGTAAAGAATAACTCACTTCTGTAAAGAAGAGGAAGACACGTGAATATTAGGTTTTGAAGAGTAGGTTGTGCTGCATTAAATGATGACTGCTACATTAAATAGTGTAAAGACAAGCGGATCTCCACGGTAAAGATACGTTAAGAATAGGTTCATGGTCTATGCATTAAATAATGAAAAGGAAAAAGGTTGAAATGAAAACAATTTCATCAATTATTAATATTAAATTAAATAAACAAGTTAAACATGATTGACATATTGATGAATATAAATATAAGTAACTGATTAGTAAATTTAAATAAAATAAAACGTGATCATTAAATTAAGGTTAGAGTTACAGGAATAAGTTAATTTAATTTTTATCAACTACGATTTATACAAAATTAACTAATAAACTAAAAAAGAATTAAGTGATTGATTATTTAAACAAGAATAGATTGTAAATATATTTGTTCTTAATTTATTGTTAGAATATACCCAATCCATTGTTAAAGAATTAATTTTAATATATTAAAGCATTTATGAATATAATGAATATATTCAGTAATTATTGAACGTCATTATTAGATTAAGTTCAGAGTTACAGGGTAAGTTAATTAGTTTTTTCTTTATTAACTGTAATTTATATATAATTAATTAACGAATTAAATAAGAATTAAGTGATTGATCTAGGAAGATTTTGACAAAAATATTTTCAAGAAAGTTGTAGATCTTTCTTTTAGCTTTTCATTGATATAAAGTTTGAAGTTTTTGGAGTTTTGGATCAAAACTTGTGAAGGTTTGAAGTTGGGTATGTGACTAAGGAAAGTCGCCATCGTGCAAATGCACGATAGCGAGCGATTTTGGAGGTGAAGGGCAAAAATCGCGATCGTACATTTGCACAATAGAAACTTTGGAGGTCAAGCGTGAAAATCGCGATTATGATTTGAGGATTGCTAGCTGATGAGCATCCAACGGCTTTTTGGTAATATCTTCTTAGTCCGATCTCCAAATGACATGAGGCTTAGATCATAGGACTCGTAAGATATAGCTCAATCTCTCCAACAAAAATTATAGCTATATGGAATAAATTCAGAGAGACTGAATGAAAATGTGGGACGGGTGACTAAGTGTGCTACAACCTAGATTTAATTCTTATTTTTATTTTATATATAATTATATAAAAATATGAAATTTATTATAAATGCTTTTTACTTAAGATTGTTGTATAATCACCACGTTAAAATAATTCGATTCAGTTTTTTATTATATACATAATAATATTAAAAATTGACATTTTATATAAATATTTCTTAGTAAAGATTGCTATATAATCATGGTGTCAAAATAATCATATAATTGTATAAAACAATCTTCAATTTAATGTTAGTAGCTGGTCCGGTTATAGTAAGATACTATCGTTTGTTCCGGTTAGAATATTGGGGCATTGACAACGAAAACTTGGAAGAGTATGATGAATCTTTAACAGTTAATCTTGCAGAAGTGATGTTATTTCAGCATACTTTTGATGCTTAATAACTGAAATGATCATAGATGCATCTAAAAACAATTGATATGAAATTAAATAAATAAGTTAAATATGATTAATAAATTGATTAATTTAAATATAAGTTAGTCATTAATAAATGTCAATAAAATAAAACGTTATTATAAGTTACAAAAGCATTTAGAATTCAGATTTCTATTTGGAACAAATGAAACAAATTAATTTCACATGCTTGATTAATTTAGACGAGCGTAGAGTAGCAAAATTTTATTTTATTATTTAAATATAGTTAAAATTTTGGAAAGAACGTTTACATTTTAATTCATTGCTACAATTTTCCTCTGTTTTGTGTTAATTGTAATTTTGATATAATCAACTTTCTCTTTGAGTTATAATATATTTATTCTGATATGATAAAATAATAATAGAAATTATTTTGATACATTTTCAAGCTTTGATTATTTATTCTTCTTATGTACAGAAAAGTTGGTTCAGGAAAGACATGATCAAAACGTTAAATGTTTTGTTACAAATTAAATATAAAAAAAACAAATGTGAAGAGTGAAGAAATGCAAATAAAGTTAAGACAGTTACGGTTGGAAATTATCTAAATTAGAGTAGAAGCAATTTTAAACAGTTAATTTAAATGAAGTAATTTTTAAATAAATTATGATTTTTTTGGTTAAGTCAAATTTAGTGACTTTATCATCTGATACAGATCAGATGAGTATAAGCTTACTATTAAGTTCAGCAATAATATTCATTGAAGTAGTAGCCATTTGGAAACACTAAGTTTCTATAGTAAGAAAGAAATATATATATGTGTTAATGTCACATTAGGCATGTAATAATTAAATCTTAATAATTTGATTGTAAATGAATACTTATATAAAATTGATGTAAACATATTATATAAATATTAAGACGATCTTATAAAACAACACATTATATTAGTTGCACTACAACCAACGAACAATCTATAAGTAACGAACTCTACGTGGAAATGAGTTAACTAGTTTGCGTGATACAGTTTGTGAAGCTCAATGTACAATAGGCTTGACTATTTCTATCGGAAGTCCCAGAGGATGCAAAGTCCTAATCAACTCGCTTTTACAAATTTCTTTAATAAATGTCATGACTAACAAGGTATAAGTCTTCTTGTTAGGTATAGTATTCCAAAGCATTTGTAACAGTTTGCCTTGAGGTTAAGGTAATGCTGCAAGTAAACTCATGTACTTTACTTAAACATCTGCATAAGCTAGGCAACATTCAAAATATAACTTTTGCATGACGTTATTAACTAAAATAACATGTTGTGTTAGATCGTCCCCAGGCATTAAACGCATGTTAGCCAACTTTATATGCATGTTGCTAATGTATTTTTTCTGTATCTTACTGGAAAATAAATTTTCAGGAATCAAAAGAGTGTACAAAACAATGAAGTATTTTTGTCTAACACATAGCGAACTTACGCTCATATGTGGAAATGACTCAATTTATTTATTTTTATTAACAACTTATTGAACTAATGAAATTATGTTTTTAATATGTGATCAATTAGAAACTTATCTCTAATTTATCTAAGTCATGAGATATGGAAAAATAAACAACAAACTAATTATCATATCAATGAAAAGGAATGAAAAGGGATATGTGAGGACTAGTATAGTAGAATATTATATAATATATTTTGGTAACATAATTAAAAGTACCTATAATATATCATTAGCAATTTAAAATAAACAAATTTAATAATTATCATTAATATGTAGTTAAAACAATATAAAAATATAAATGGGATAAATTTTGATTAGTTATTTAAAAATGAGTTATATATAAATGAGTTATATATAAATGAGTTATTTATATAATAATTAAAAAAAGTTTTTTATGAAATTATTAAAATTAATAGATGAAACATTCGTAAGACTGTATCCTTAACTCATCTTCTTCAAAACAGCAGGCTTAAAAGTGCAACTAAAAGTTCAAAATATCAGTCGATGTAAAAATTTTTGTATTTTAGAAAACATGATAATAATAAATGAAAAATGAAGATATCATTATTCCATAAATGTCGCACATTAACTTATTATAATTCTATAACACAATATAATCACAAGAATCTAAAATTTGTTATTTAACAACATCAACATGAAAATGAGAGGTTAAATGCTATAAAGAGCAAAGAAAAAAATGTAATAAACAGTAGATAAGATATCATGTTATAAAAATTATAGATATTTTTAAAACTTAAAAAATAAGGAATAAAAGAATAACTTACTAATATCAACGGCCTGTTCTTTAATTTGCAGAAATAGGAAATGTTGCTTCTGTTTTTTTTTTTGGAATAGGAAATCTAATCTATTTAGGTTCAAGAAGAAGAAAAGTGAAAGGAGAAAGTAGAACAGAGAAGTTAAGTTTGCACGAAGAAGTTGTTTGACTCGTTAGGTGTAGTATGACGTGAGTGTTACATTACAGAAGTTAATTTAAAGAGTAAAAAGATACAGAGGGTAATAAATTGTTTCTGAAAATAAATAATCAGGACAAGATGACTATACGACATGATTGATTTATTAAGATTGAAATATTAATATTGGGAAAAATGATTTTTTTTGCATCTTAAATAATAATATAAGAACAAATCCGAAATTGTTCAGGGTTAAAATAATATAAGGTAATAATAATTAATATCAAGTGTAAATAAAATTAATTGATTAAATAGTTAAAAATATAGAAACAATTATGATTAATTATTATATGCTAATAATCATTGAAATGATCATAGATGCGTCTGAAAACAATTGATATGAAACTAAAAAAATTAGTTAAACATGATTAATATATTGATTAATTTAAATATAAGTAAGTCATTAATAAATGTCAATAAAATAAAATGTTATTATTAAATCAAGTTTAGAGTTACGGGTTAGTTAACTTAGTTTTTTTGTGAACTGTAATTTATATACAACTAATTACCAAATGAAATCAGAATTAAGCGATTGATTATTTAAATGAGAGTAGATTGGCACCGTTTAAATATATATTAATTAGCAGAATAATAGTTACATAACTGATATCTGGTTTTTGAGGATTTAGAGAATTTTGAGTAAAGTGGCAGTATTGATCTAGGAAGATTTTCATAAAATTGTCTTCATGAAAGTTGTTAAGCTTTCTTTAAGTTTTCTATTGATATAAAGTTTGAAATTTTTGGAGTTTTTGGCAAAAAGTTATGGAGGTTTAAAGTTGGTTATACGACTAAGGAAAGTCACTATCGTGCAAATGCACGATAGCGATTTTCAGATTTTTGCATGAAAGTCTCCATCGTGCAAATGCATGATAGCGACTTTGGAGATTTATGGTGAAAGTTCCTATCGTGCAACTTTGTAGGATAACACGATTGCAACTTTGAGGGTTGTTAGGTGATGAACATCTGATGGTTTTTTGGCAATATCTTTCTTCGTCCGATCTGCAAATGACACGAGAATTAGACCATTGGACTCACAAGATATTGCTCTACCTCTTTGCCAAAAATCATAGCCGCCATCTGGAATAAATTCAGAGAGATTGAGTGAAAGAATCCAAAATTATTCAGAGTCAAAATAATATAAGGTTATAAAAATTAATATTAAGTGCAAATAAAAATTAATTGATTAAATAACTAAAAATATACAAGCAATTATGATAAATTATTCTATACTAATAATTACCGAAATGATTAGAGTTCAATTATGATTAATTATTATATACTAATAATTACTGAAGTGATTTCAGCTGCACCTAAAAACAATCTAAACGAAATTAAATAAATAAGTTAAATATGATTAATATATTGGTTAATTTAAATATAAGTAAGTCATTAATAAATCTTAATAAAATTAAACGTCATTATTAGATTAAGTTCAGAGTTACAGGGTTAGTTAACTTACTTTTTCCTTTATATAATTAATTAACAAATTAAACAAGAATTAAGTGATTGACTTAGAAAGATTTTGACAAAATTATCTTCACGAAAGTTATAGATCTTTCTTTTAACTTTCTATTGATATAAAGTTTGAAGTTTTTAGAGTTGTGGATCAAAACTTATGGAGGTTTGAAGTTGGGTATGTGACTAAGGAAAGTCGCCATCGTGTAAATGCACAATAGCGATTTTCAGACTTTTGCATGAAAGTCACTATCGTGCAAATGCATGATAGCGATTTTGGAGGTTAAGTGGGAAAATCGCGATCGTGCACATGCACGATCATGACTTTGAGGATTGTTGGCTGATGAACATCCGACGATTTTTTGGCAATATCTTCTTCATCCGATCTTCAAATGACATGAGACTTGGATCATTGAACTCGCAAGATATAGCTCTATCTCTCCAACAAAACTCATAGCCATCTGGAATAAATTCAGAGAGACATAATGAAAAATGTGGGAAGGGTCAGTGAATGTGCTACAACCTAAATTTCACTCTTAAGGTCGCAAGGGTTGTTGTTGGAACTAGATTTTGAAACCGGAGGCCAACCGTAAAATGGAAACACATATCAAAAACAAAGCGGTGGAACGAATGAACAAATCATAAAGTGAAAGAATCCGAGGTAGAAACATAAGGCAAAACCCAAATCGGATCGGAAGTCATAAAGCGGAAACAAAATCAAAAGTGGAATCGAAGGAACAGATTTACAAAAATCTTAGAATCAAAGATACCCAAAACAATTCAATCAAACTGAAAAACAAATTTCCGACATTCGATATGCAGACCTTAAAAAAAACGTGCGTTGGAAACCCACAAGACAATCGGTCTAAACCATAATCCAAATCGGTATAAATTTTTTTCTTTTTCATTTTATTCATCTTTATTCAATCTCATACAAAGCAATACAATTTCCCATTTGGAAAATTCATCCTCAATTAAAAACTCAATTCATAAGATTCTTCTTATACATTCATACATATCCCATAATTCATCTTTTAACCAATTCTTGTTTTTCTTTTATCAAAAGAATCTCACACATGATTTATACACAATGAAGCCATAAACAAAAAGCACTTCAATATTTCAGCTCAAATATCACAATTTTCATGAAAATCATTTTATCAAATTCTGCCTAAATCAACCCAGAAAAATTCACAAAGTTTTCAGCTTATAAATTCACTTTCTGCTACTATTCATCCTCAAAATTCCAGATTTTCAATTCTCCAAAATCTAACACTTTCACTAATCATTTCTTTCTTTTCAACTCCATTTAAAGCAATTCAATCACTATCAATTTCATAAATTTCATAACACATAATAATTTACTCAAAATGTCAAAGTCATTAAAACCAAAATCACTTCTTCTTTCATTTAACTCTAAAACACCTACAATACATACATACTCAAAAACACCCATTTAATTTCATTTACTATTTCTAAATTTCACTTAAAGATCGGAGTCCAACAGCATAATTAGACGTTACATCAGGAAGAAAATTGATAATGGCAAAGAAACTTTTTTTCTAGTATTATAACTTAATTTCAAGTTGTCCACTTAATAGCAAATTTGAACTTCAAGATCTTAAAAAAATCATTCCAATCAATCAAAATTTTTCCAAAGCCTTAGGGCGTGTTTCGTTGGGGTCTATTAATAGAATGGAATGGAATGTAATATTGTTCCATCTTTTGAGAGGAGGGTTTATAATGGAATGGAGTGGAATCGGATGGAAAAGGAGGGTTTCATATGACATCCCATTCCATCCTAAAATGAAAAAATGAAAAACCTCCAATTTAGGAGGTTTAGGATGGAATGTAAAATGATAAACAACTTTACACTATATTACATTATAAACCCTCCATCAAAACAAAATTTCACTATATTACATTATGAACCCTTTCATCCCTCCCAAGCAACATTTTTCTAATATTAAATCCATTTACATTCCATTCTATTATAAACCATTCCATTCCATTCTATTCCATTCCATTACATTAAAAACTTTACATCCAACCAAACATAGCTTTAAAATTGAATAATGAGATAATACTTAAGCTTAACAATAACAACATGCAGATGGAAATCAATAGATTGGTCTTGAATAACATTTTGAATGATAGGAATTGGTGGTGTTTTGACTCCAAGGGTAACTTCAGTAATACATCATGGAGAAAATTGTTCCAATAAGACTACATATATATAACATGGCACATATCGTTTGGTGCAAATACACCCTACCCAGAGCTATCATAAATTTATAGAGAGCCATCTTAAAGAAACTTCCCACAATTAACAAGTTAAATAAATTTAACTATCTAGCTAATAGATGTTATCTATGCAATTGTCATTGTGAGAGTATTTCACACCTAGTTTTCAAGTGTGAATATACTTTTGAAGCATGGAGAATAAATTTTAAAAAGTGCAACATCAATAACCCTCTATTGGAATAGCAACAAATCATCACCAAAAGTATAAAGTTACATCACATTAGAAGAGACTACCTATGGTGCAATTACATTGCTCTATCTTATACAACGTTGCATATATAGGATGAAAGAAATAGGCTCATTTATTCTATAAGAAGAAAGTTTTGAGATATTTAGAGAGCATATCAATGATATCAAAATCCATATCAGCGTTCTTAAGGAAAAGCTATTAGTAAACACTGATTATATTAATAGTTGGAGCACTAACTAAGTTTGTTTTTTGCTTCATAAATGTTGCTTAAGAATTAGCAAATCATTGTTAATTTCTATAATCTCCTATAAGAGCATAAGTACTATTTTTTCTTATCAGCCTTTCATGGCTTAATACAATTACATTCTTCGAAAAAAATTCTCCAACTTTACTTCTTTTCCTTATATAGGTGAAAATATGACTTAAAATGACAAGTCTTCTCAATTTAAGTATTAAATCCTTTAAAATTAATTAAAACAAAAGCAATATAGTATGAAAATATTGCTAAAAATAAAAGTCTAGCATAAGTCAAACTACCCCACATTTAAGCAATTGTTTGTGTTTAAGAAAACCAATCCATCATTTAATTTCAAATGTAAAACAAATTAAAAAAATGTTCAACTAATTAAACATACTAATGAAAACTCTTTATTACTTTTTCAATCATAAAGGATCATTAAAATGTTATTCAACCAACTACTTGTGTCTAACCTAAATCATAAAAACTAATCCCATGTAAAAAATAAACATACACAAGATACATGCTTCATCTTGCAAAAAAATTCACATCCTTTTTATTATTAAAACTTAAACTTAAAAAAAAGCATTAGAAGTTGGTTTGAAAAGTCGCCTAGTCTTTTTACACGAGAGTAAATAGCTTATTATGAATATCCCAGGTTCCTCAATAAGGTCACTGTCTAAATGGCTACCATAACTACTCTTTAACTTCAACCGTTTTATTGTTACAAAGCTAAGTGGATTTATTATACTCTTTTATTCACATATTACTATTATTTTTCTCTTTTTTTTTTGATAATAATGATACTCAAAAGAAGTCACAATTACCTATACACATATAATTTACATAAAGAACATCATAATAATCGTTGGGTGTTCATTCTCCAAATTTATAAGGCAAATCAAACTCATTTATTCATCAATACTCGTAAATAGTTATTTAAGAAATTCAATTCACTAAAATAATCAAATTCATAATGAATTATTTCTAACAGTTTGGTTTTAAAGAAAAACAATTTTCTAAAAAAACCTATTATTAAAAAAATAATGACAAAATTGATAAGCTTGAGTATACTCTTATAAATCTATATTCCCTCCCCCACATTTAGGATAAACATTGCCCTAAACGTTTTCATTAGACATAATGAAAATGAGTCGTAAATGATGTAAAGGACTTCAACTTTCCTATTTTTGAGACATATGGTCAAATTAAGATATGAATCCATTCCAAATTTGTTTCAGTGAAGTGTGAAATGGACTATAAAAAGGACTTAGGATAAAAGGTGAGTCTAAATGAAGTTAAACTATCAAAAGTATGTGCATACTTAATCAAGAATGTTCATATAAAGCAAAAATTAAAATAAAATACAAAAATATGTTAAAAATCTTGAGGAAGTGGTGGTATTGGAAGTGATGTATAGGTATTATCACATATAGGTCCTCTAGGTTCTTGTACAAAATTACCTCCATTTTGCACCCTATGAAGAACTTTATCACCACTGTCCCCATGTCATCATCTAGAATAATAGTCTCCTCTTTAATTGGCCTGATAGTGTCTTTAGGCTCTCTAATATCTACATCTATAACATGCTCTTTAATATCTTATGCCTTAGGCTTATCATGCTCTTTAAAATTGTTACGCTTCTTAATCTCCTTGAACTTGGCTCTATCTCCTTTTACAACCACTGGTAAATACTCCATCTCTAACCATGCAGTTGTCTCTTATAGACGTACTAGTAGAGATTGAATCTCCACTCCTATATGTTACACTATATGCATCATGGTATCATCCATCTAGTGTATAAACTCCTTGATGCATGTGAAAAATAATTGGTTGAGGAGTTGGTGTAAATAGTGGTGTGGTAGTGGTGAGAATCTTTTTCAAATGCTGTTGTCTGATCTTCTTAAGTAGATGCCTCCTTATTTACTCATAGTGGTGCACCAACTAGTATAAAGTGTTATCCTCGATTGTTCATGTTCAACTCTACCATCTATATTACCCTGATATAATGTCATAGGTGTTCAAGTGGCTGCCATTATGAGTTTTATATCCACAAAATGCGTGCCTAGTTTATGTGTCAAACGTCTAATTGCTAAGACTCTATCAATGATCCCAAATTTAGTCCTACTAAAGTAACCTTAGACTAGGTGTATGAAAAGTATGTTGAAATGCATCCTTTGCCTTTATTACATGTAGCACAGTAGGAATAGATCCCTTTTGGGATGACTTTCGTACTACCCTTTTGCACATAATGAATGGACTAAGACCTTATGCACGAATATCATTTTGGGTAACTAGAGCCCAGATGCCTTGGATTTTTTAGAAAGTTATAGTTGTACAATTTCCATTAATTGTCAGTAGTTCCTCGCATCAATATCTAAGAAGTCTTAGTTGATATAGATTCTACTCATATTTAGTGTTCTCGTATATTGTTCAGACTATAATCTAATATGGACTGCAAATTTGTTGCAAATCAACCTATAGTCCACAACTCCTAGTCTAAACTTGAGTACTGATACATCTGCACATAACCTCTTTGTGTCATCTATCTCTAGTGTGCATATAAACTCCATTATAAGCTCATAATATATTGATTTATAATAACTAAAGATGTTATACCACTTGTTAAATGGAATGATCTATTATATTATAACCCATCAATGAGAATGATATGTCTAGGGATGGTCTAATCAATAAAATATGGCACTTTGAATAGTTTAATGCAGAAGGCTTGGTACCTCTTTCACTATGCCTTAGTAATAAAATGGAGCAATAGTTGATCTAGTTATTACTACTCATTTGTAGATACTTGTAGCTCTACTAGAGATGGTAGCAATGTTGATGCTTTCTACACTAGCCTCTTCTGCCTCCTTGGGATAGTGGTATGTGAGAAAGAGGTAGTAGTCTCCACTCTGGTGATCTTACGAGATAGGTGATATGCAGGTTTCCTGGATGGTCTAAGTGGTCCTTAATTCTTTCCCATATAGTGATACCTGAAGAAAAACAGGAATAAGATCATTAAAATAATAAATGATGTCACATGAATGGATAAGTGTGGTGTATACTGTAAAGATATACCAAACATAAGAATAAGCCATTAAACAAAAAATGATCAGCTTAAAATAATCCTATGTCATGTTTCCATTATTTATGCATATTATCATTTGTTACATCCTATAATGATAAATTATCATTCCCTACATCTTTTAGTCCACTATGAAGCCTAAACTGACCAATCTTTATAATTAAGACACTAAAGTAATTTATATTAGTCACAATTAGAATCTAGGGCTATAAAGTATATATGAGTCCCTGTTCATACATTTCATTTTTCTAACACCCTAAAAATAATACATAATGGATACCTAATCAATGAATGAACATAAGAAATAATTTATAGTACAAATTATTCCAAAATGCATATAAATAGTGAAAATAGGAGTGTAATAAAAAATACGTTGTAAAGCTAAAAAGTTAGTAAATAAAAATCTGAACGTGTATGAGGGTTCTCTATGAATGATTAAGGAGAGTTGACGGTAGTTTATCTCTCTAAAAGCTAAAAGAGAAATTGAAATTTTATAGCAAATTGAGAGAGAATATGAGTAAGAATGAGAAAATATGTGGGTGTATGTTTTTTATAAGGCTTTATATAGCATCTACACGATAGTATGTAGGTTTCATGTAATTACACACAAGGTTGTGTTTGTAATGCAAGGGCATCTTATTTGTAGTAATACACCTTGTAAATAGGGAAAAAAAAACCAGTTATGAAGTATATGGGAACCTACACAAGACCATATAAGTGCCATGTATAAAAGTGACATTCTCTACTTTTTGTATCTCGGATACATGGGCTTAAGCATAAGGGCATGTATGTTCATTTTAGTTTTTTTATGTAACATATCTTAACGTTACGCAAAATAAACGAGACCTACAACTATAGCAGTGGGGAGTCTAACTGGATCCCACAGAAAGTGTTCAGTTCGCTTCTGTTATGAAAAGAATTGGTGTTTAGGTTAGGGGTTTTCTGTTTGTTTTCAATAAGAAAATAAAATGAAACTAAACAAACAAAAATAATAAATCAAATAACCTAAAATTAATGAAAGTGGTGAAAGTAGACAATATCTATAAGTGGGTGATCTGGGATGTTACACAAGATGTCGAAATGGATTCAAGAGTTAAATCAGAAGTGCAACCTGAACACCATGCTGTGCCTAGACGTAGTGGGAGGGTCGTGAGATAGCCAGAGAGGTATCTAGGTCTAGGAGAATGCTTAATTGCCATCTCAGATCAAGAAGAAATGGATCCCATTACGTATACTTAGGCTATTAATGATGTTGATGCAGAAAAATGGCTCAAGGCAATGGAATCGAAAATAGAGTCCATATACACTAATGAAGTCTGGGTCCTTGTAGATCTACCACCAGGTATAAAAAGCCATAGAGTGTAAATGGATCTACAAAAGGAAAAGACGATCAGATGGAAAGGTAGAGACCATTAAAGCTAGATTGGTAGCTGATTGAGCCCAAGTTTATTATCTAAATTGGCAACACTTTTATGGCCTTTACTACACTTTTTGACTCCTAATTCTTGACTTTTTGCTTAAATTGATCCTTGAGTGTGCACTTTTATTTAATGCAATTTGATAGTAAAAATTGTTACAAATTGACATTAACTGCATTATAAATTTTTCTAAGGACAACTGATATTGCAAATTGCTATTTTTGATTATAGGAGCCTCAAGAAAAAAGAGTCAATAGGTTGAAATGGAGTTAACATGAGGACGTGAGCTTCAGAATGTCCGCTGCGGTGCAAAAGGAAAATATCGCCGCAACAAAGGATGTAGCATGCATACGCCGCGGCGAAGGATGCAGCATGTGTACGCCGCGGCGAACTGTCGGAAACCCGGACTAAAATTAAAAAATTCTATCGCCGTTTCGACCTAACCTGCAATCGAACATTTAAAATCATGCCAAATTAGGTCATAAGGGACGAATTTTTTAGCAGCAATACAGACACACCTCGGTCGACACCAAAAAATTCATCTCACGCTCGAGTTTCAGCCATCAACTCTGACTACTTTCACTGTCAACTTCACCATCTGCCATTGCTACTGCCATGGGTGACATCGAAGTTTTTGCGGTTGTGAGGATTCCTAGCGTTATGCTTGGCTTGAACACCGATTCCTCTTGAAGATGTAACGATGGCTTGAGTTTGATGTGCTTCAAAAGGGAGCTGTTTTACATTGTCAAGTTTAACTATATAATTGTAAACTTTTGAGTTAGGGTTTATGGCCGTATAGTTAGATTAGCTTGATTAGAGTTTAATCAAGTGTTGAACAACGCTTGTGTTATGGATTTGCTAATGTAGAACTTTGATGCTTAATATATGAAGTCTCATATATGTCTTTATGGTGATTGTGTTAACTCTCTTTTATCTGCCTAGTTGTGTTTGATATTGAGATTAAGCTTGATCCATATTGACCACT
>JAOSBK010000205.1:21792816-21809715 GCA_027568895.1 Erythroxylum shatona | reverse complement strand
ATTATTATTATTATTATTATTATTATTATTATTATTATTATTATTATTATTATTATTATTATTCGAGATAGAAAACATGGATATGTTGGTTTTTTGTTGAAGAAAACATATTGTCAAAATTCAAAGAAATGATGTTTTCTGGTTTATGTAAAACCGTTGTGATTTTTTATTTTCAAAAACAAAAAATTGCAACAGAATAAACCAAACATATTTTACTTACCTGTTTTTCTTTTTACAAAAAAGACAACAAAAAACAAAAAACACAGAAACAAACAACCCCGAAGTTTTTACTTTTAAGTTTTCCATTTTTTTAATTTTCAAATTTAATAAAAAATTTGAAAATTATAATTTTTTTATTTTGGTTTGTTTAAGCTTTAAAAAATTATGAAAAATATAAGAAGTCGTTTTTGTTTTTGTTTCTATTTTTTACATCATGATTCAATATCAATTAAATAAATATTATTTAATTATTTAATATATTAATTATCAATAAGAACTAAATTATTTAATTTAATATTATATATTTAATGAACTAAAATTAATTATTTATATGAATTATTAATAATTTAATTTACTTGATAATTTATTTAATTTTGTAATTAAATTAAATATAATTAGTTTAATTATTATTATTAAATACATGAAATTTACAATATCTTCAAAATATATAAATTTTAAATAAAGTTGGATTTCATAATTAAAATGTATTTAAAATAAATATTAATTTATAAATAAAAATTGGCTTTTGAATTATTTATTTTAATAATAATAGAATAATTGATTAATAAATATTATATAAGATATTAAATACATTTAGTTAATTAAATAAATTATTTTTAGGATTTATAAATTTATTTAATATAAGTGACAAAAATATAACTACATTCACATTAACAACCAAGCAAGTTTTTATTTTATTTACAAGAAAAAACTAAAGCTAAAAATTTAAAATAAAAACTAAAAACTACGATGAAAAAACAAAGGTGGAATAAAACAATTTCTTAATTTAAAGTTATACAACAAACAACAATTCAATGATTTGACTTATCATTTTTATTAGCATAAAAATAACTTTTTTTTTGCTTGAAACATAAATTTTTTGTATGTTGAATCAATCAACTTTATAAAAAATTTGTTTTCCATACCTTAAAACTTATAAGATTAAGTGGAAATAGTCCTTTTCTGTAAAAATATAAATAGTAGTTAAAAATTAAAATAAAGAAAACGTATGAGGCAATTCATTACAGAATTTAAATAATAAGAGTGATTATTATCTTTTGTAAGTGTAGTATTATCTAATTAAGATGATAAAAAAATTATATAATTTAATGCAAATAATAATAATAAGATAATTTAACTATTTTTTTGAAAAATAAAACAATTTTATTAACAAAGCAAAGTTTAAACAGTACTGGCAAATAGTGGTTTGCATTAGCTATTAGCTTATTCTATTAGAGGTTAGCTGATAGCTGATTATATTAGTTGATTTGACCAACGAATAACATCAGCTTTTATTAAAGATGTTTGGTAAAATTAGTTATTTAATATTAGTTGTTGATGTATAAAATGACTTATGAAGGTATGATTTAAAAAAATATAAAGGCATGAATATTATATTTCTTAATATTTTGTTGAATATTCTTATAAGAATTAAATTTTAGATATTTAATTTTACAAAAATTAAGTTGATAACCTTAATAATAATAATAATAATAATAATAATAATAATAATAATAATAACAACAACAACAACAATCCAACGTTAAATTCTCTATTAATATAAATGATGATGCAGTAAGCTACATCATATTAATATTTTCATATAATATGTATGAATTTTATTATTTAATAAATTAAAATATCTATAATTATAGTATGACACAAATACGATATATAGTAGTTATATACCAAAAATATTAATTTGATGTGACTCTTTATTTTCAAAAATATAATATTATGGTATTTTTAAATGTAAATTAATATTTAAAAATTAAATAAAGATTAAAAAGTTTAATTAACTTCTTTATTATATTCTTCCAAATTTTAGTAAGATAAAAAAAAACAACTTTGAAAACACTCAAAATAACAGTAAAGAGTAAAGCGGAGGACAATATTGTCATTAGGTAAACAACTGATCCCAAAAGCTTTTCTTATGAAACTTTTAGAAATCAGCTTATTGGAGTTAAATAAACTAACCAATAAATTATTTATCAAAGACATCAATAACTTTTTAAGACGGTAATAAGTTTAAAAAATAGTTAATAAGGTGTTTGTCAAACACCTCTAAAGTATCATCTGTCAATCACAATATGTTCACAAGTAGCATAAGACAAGTATTAAAGGATCTAACAGAAATTACATGTTTCAATTAATCCTTAATTGCAAACTTTCTTCATTATAATTAAAGGCAGGTCATCTCTAGTGTGCAAGAAAAATAGGTGAGCTATAATTTCAGGAGATTGACTTACAAAATTTGAACTTTTAATTTGTATACATATATTTTACCTCACTCTATAAATGTGCAGTTATGGGGTAGATGTAGCTCAATTTTAAGATTTTTATTTTTGGAAAATTAAGATGCCGATTGTTTTGGGTATGAACTGATTTGATTTGGCACACGATCAGAAGTAGAGTACATTCTATTGGATAGGATAATTCACTGTGAACACGAAAAATAAGAAGTTTAAGAATAAGAGAAGAAAGGAAAGAGAGAACAATCGAGCACGTGAATCCTGTGGCATATGGTTTCATGGAGAGTGTTTACAAGCGTCATTTGAGAGCGTGAACTTTATAATTCTTGCAGTTTTAGTGGAATTCAACCGCAGATTACCAACTTATCTGATAGAAGTTAAATAAAGGCAATAGGCTTTGACTACCCAATATTGATAAATAGGATTATGCCATATTTTATTTTAAAATTTTAAAGTAAACTGGTCTTTGACATTAATTCAAGTGTTTAAGGTACTATACCTCCGCCATTTATTTAATTCAAAATTTAATATCTCCTATAAAATAACTAGTTATGAAAATAATTAATTTTAAGTATTGTGTCTTCCTTTTTACAACAAAATATTAAAAAGTAAATTTACATAAACTTAAATTATTTTTTCAAAGGAATTCCCTACTTAACTTCTCTACTCTTTTCATAACATCTTGAGGAATAATGAAAACAGATGACCAATAAGTTCACATATAAAGTAAAACTAAGTTAATGAGCTGACACCCATTTGTATAGAAAAAATGTCTTGAACTATAAGACTTTATTCTCAAAGTAATTTTATCAACAATAATTTGACATTCAACCTTTATCCACATATTAGGAGATAAAGGCACACCCAAATACCTAATGGGAAAGGAACTTATAATAAAACTAATGATATCCTCATAAATTGCTCCTAAATATAAACTTCCTTTTAATGGTTAGTGAAAATGCTTGAAGTCTCTAAAAATTGATTCAAAGGATCCATCCTAATCTTCATACAAGATGTATTAGCTTTACGGAATTAAAAAAAAAAGTCATCTACATAACAAAGGTTGTCTAATTACACTATTTTTGTATAGAGGATAGAAGTTGAAAGTATGACTTTTATAGGCTTTCCTTGGTATTCTAGTCAAATTATCCGTAATAGACATTAAATAAAGGGTGATAGGGGATCCCCCTATTTGAAAAAAAAAAACCATGAAGACCTTCTTTTAATAAAGTAGAAAAAGAAGTTGAGGTAATGCAAGGTATTAACTATTCAATGAAAGTAAATAGGAACTTTAAAGTTTGCAATAACTCTCTAATAAACTCGTATTTGAGTGTGTCACAGGCCTTTTTTGTCCACTTTCATAAAACATCTAACTAATATATTTTTCTTTTTATTTAACTAATAAGATACTGACTTATTAATATATTATGTATAATAGACATGTTATCAATGGATGTACCCTAATTTTCATTTATAAGTAATGATATTATAATCTTGAGTCTCTCATGTAATAGTCTTGAAGATTGTCAAAGAAAATTCAACTTTGGGAATAAGTGTAATTAATCTGCCTAAGCATTTTACCAATCTAGATGAAGTATAACACAGTCTCACATATTTCATTACCCACAATAAACTAAGGATGTTTTATGAATCCACTTTTAAAGCTAATTAGGTTTGGATTTTTATAGAAGCCAATAACAAACATAGCCCTTTTATTCTCCTCTTTAGTAAAAATTTGTAAAAGTAGATTTGTTGCTTTATATTTAGTTTTAGGCCCTTGTTACACACCTTTTGATTATTGAAACACCTTTCTTTGCTCTTTTCCAATATAGTTTAATAAAACTTAACAAATTGATCAACCACTAATTGATGTCTTGAAGGCATATTTCCCTCAGTATCCAAAATGAAAAATTCATATTTTTATGTTGCCTTTGTTTGAGCACATAGAAATATTAGATTTTTTTGATCCCCTAATTTAGTCTGATTAGTTTTGAATTTTTGTCTCATAAACCTCTCAGCAACCAATGATGGTTTAAAAGATTGATAGTAGATGTATCTTTCATACTGTAAGATTGAATTAATTAGGTTTTACTGCAATTGCATATGAGCAAGCTATATTTGTTCTCTAACACCAACAACTTGCTTATATATACTAGTGAGAGAATGGGCTAACACTTCTTTTTATGATTTGCTAACTCAGCATGTCTTATATATTTTATTTAATAGCATCATTTTACACTCTATTATACATGGAAGGCTTTATATTTACTATTTAATCTCCTTATTTAAGCAATACATGATGATTATGTGATTTGTATGATTAAATTTGAGTTGGTTCCTTGAAAAAATCTTTATATCCTTGAAAAAAATTATTAATTATCACATTTAAAGTTCCTATTGATATACTTTTTAAATAGAGGAAATAATGTTAAGGGTTAGGCGTAACACCTTAATACCCCTAGGAGGATATATAGATGCCACACAAAACAAACTAAGACATTTCGACAATCTCCAGAAAATAAGGCAAACATACATCACATTTCATATGTCATTGCATTATAAACAGGACACAATATACATATTGTATTTATCAAACACATGCCTTAAAATCAAACCCCTCCTATTTTATGGTTATTACATGCCATTTACACAAACTACAAAAAAGTCTCATAATATTGAATACAACTCAAAGCTTAAACACAAAATCTCCCAAAACATAATACTTCCCTCTTTGGCCACTATGATTATCCCAGCCTTAACTCTTTTTATCAAGACCTACATAGAGGAAAAAACCATTGTCCTAAGCATATAGCTTAGTAGGAAATTAAATAAAGCAAGATACAAGATGGCGACTGCTTCCTACAGTCGTCTAACATTTACCTGCAAATGAATCATGACATATCACATAGCAATCTTTGATTATTCAAATCAGAGAGTAATCCGACTATCAATTCCATCAAAATAGAACAAATATCAAAATAAATATAGAATTGCCTGCTAATCTTTTCAGAAGTGGGTAACAGAAACAAAACAGAAGATACCTATGATTGGTATCTCATAGCCACATGTAAGAGAAATAATGTATAACATATGAAGTTAATCCCTTATGCCCAAATTGAAAGTGTTCATTCATGCCTGATCAAACTTAATATGCCTTATGAATATAAGTCTTTGCAATAATGCATCAATAGAAGCATTTAATAATTACACATTATAAGCATGAGTATCATTTTACCCTAATAACTAGGTTTGCTAAATTGAAGTGATATCCAAAAGATTTTTAGAGGAGATTTAGTAGCATTTGGGTAAGCATGTTTGGACTAAAAATGGGAGTGATGCACAGTTGTACTTAATTTCCAGCTTTTCTCAGGACAAGTTTTGGTGTCAGTTCGATATGGCCATTCTGACATAGAAAATGAGATTTTTAGGCAATATATTCTTCTAAACAAATGTTCCTGTATGTCTTAAGTTTCTAATGACATAACGTTAATTCAATTTGGTTCATTATTACTAGAGTTATACCCAAAATACTACATACTATTCTCAAACAGGGACATAAACCTGAACTCAACTTTAAGCCAAATTTCAAAACTCTTAAAGACAGAACTAAAATTAGAATCCTTCACAAAAATTGTATATATATGTATGCATTTTAATCTCCAATTAAAATAATCCCATTTCGATATTAATAGGTCAAGATATGGTTAAAATACCGATGCCTATTCAGTGGAACCACTCCATCTAACGAGGTACACACTCTAATTAACTCACTTCAGTCATATTATGAAAAAGTAATGCCAAAGACACATAAAAATGAACCAAAAACATCCCGTTTTCATCTAGGATACTTTTCTTAACAAAACCCTCATGTTACACTCAGAAAACCTAGCAAGATATCAAAGTTTCCATACCTTTGAAAGGATTGTTTCAAAACCCTTATTCTTTACTCTAATTGCTTACCTTCTCTGGTCTTCTTCTCCTCTACATAGAAAATACCCATTCACTACTCATTTCTAACAATCAAAAATGTATAATAGAACCCTAGTTGAAGAGGAGATAAGAAAAGAGCTAAATTTTACACCAAAACATGCAATTAATATACCTTAACTTCAAAAGCGCAAAGGGATTTAACAAGATGGTGGATGGAGAGAGAGAAGCTCAATCTTCTGTAGGTTTTTATGTTTTTGGCCCTCCCCTTTTTGATCTGCATGTTTTTAGACAAAGGTATAGATGGATCACATGCCATTTGCCAAATGGCTAAGTGTTATGGTGTGGGACATATGACAAATGGTTCCATCCTATTGGTTTCTACTTTCACCTTTCGTTAATAACAAAAATGACCACACCTTTGTCTTATTCTATGAAATTGCATTCCATCTGAATACATTTAGCAATTTAGTCCATGATTAATGTATCTTTATGCATGTATAACATAATTAACACAAATTACTAAAATACTCCTACAATTCCATTGATACCGATTATATCTCAAAGTAAAAACTCACTTTCCTAATCATTAACACCCATTACATATACTTTGATGGACAACAAACATTTCTACTAGGGTATAATTTAGGGCCTCACATTAGGAAATCATTGAAGTTATTCTTACTAAAAAAGTGAGAATCAACATGTCCATATTTATTCTTCCACATTCTCTACAATTTTTTTAAGTACAATCTATACCTTCTAATTTCCTTTATTTTGTATTAAAAATTTCCATAATGCCTTTTGATATTTACATATAGCATCATTTAATGAAGTCAACCATTGAATTTCTAGAACATATTATTTTCTCCTATTTGAGTTACTAAAGCATATGAAATAAACTAATGTTTACATATACTCCAACATAAATTATTACATAATTTATGGTAATATAATTTCATATTTCCCCTACCATTGTATGAATTGGATCAATCTCCTCTCTTATGTAGTCATCTTTTTTACACCATATAGCTTCCTCTTCTTGCATTTGTGGTCATGGAAAAAAAATTATCAAACTAAAAACAAAACTGCTTACATTTGCTTTCATTAAAATGCCTATTATTAGTAACTCTTAACTAATTTTATTCTATTTGATTGAACATTACCCTTACCATTACTACTATTAATAGGTGTAGGTAATATTTCAATTAAAGACTTAATAACTATTCCCAAAGATCTTTAAAGAGTGTACAGAAAAGATTGGAATTACTCATATGAAAATAAAGGATTGCTTCTACACATGGAACAATAAATAGTCTACTAGCTAGCTTATTAGAAAGGAATTAGATAGGAATTTAATGAATAAAGAATGGATGGATCAATTCCCTAAAAGAAAAATAGTTTTTGATAGTCCTAAATTCTATAACCATAAACCTATCACCATTAAAAACTTATTCGTAAGAAGTAAAATATCCCCTTTTAGGTTCAACAATTTCCTAACAAATATGGAGGGATTTCGAGAAGCCATCTATAAAGGCTTATCTTATAAGATATAAGGAATCAAGTCCAATGTGTGTTTAGAAAAAAAACCTCTCCTAAATTAAGTAGGAACTCTAGCTCTTAATTCCAAAACAATTATAAGCACTAGTCTTCTAGTGATAGATATAAAGTACAAAATGCTACTAGTTCAGAAAGCCCTCCATCAACAACCCAGGTAACCTCATTCTAAATGAAAAAGTGAAAAAAAGTAGTAAATGAATATACTAAAGCCATCTCATTCTATAATTCTATATTGTGGCAAAAAACTTGGGTCTATTAGCTAAAAGAGAGTGATATGAACACCAAGTTCTTTCATAACTCTGTAAGGGCAAGAAACAAAACTCATGGAATCACCACTATCTAGAGCCTAGATGGAACATCCCTCAATTGTTGAGAAGATTTTAAGGAGGAACATACAATTTCTTCAAAAGTAATTTAGGTGCTGATGTTAGTAGTAATTCATCAACTCAATTAATGTCCTCCTTCATCAACAGTCAATTCAAAGAGGAAGATATTGAGTTTCTTAATGGGCTAGTCATAGCTCAAGGCATTGAGAGGGTAGTCTTCCAATCAGATGCCTCCAAGGCCCTAGAATTGATGATTTCAATGGTCATTTCTTTCAAAAAAATCCTAGCTTCTGATATAGGATGTTGCCACAAATGGAAGACTATAATTCTTTTATAGAGGTAAGATGTTAACGGATTTGAATAAAAGCTTCATAAGTTTAATTCTTAATGTTTATAAACCCTACTTCATTTAGAGACTTTAGTTCTTTATAAAACAATACCCAAACTCTTGGTAATAAGGTTAAAAATGGTGTTAAGCCTTACGATTCATGAGAATTAGGGAGCATTTTTAAAAGGGAAATAAATAAGAGATAATGTGCCACTTGCAAGGGAATTTTTTAAGGGTTATAGTTAAAGAAATTGTCCTAAGAAATATGCAATTTAATGGATTTTCCTAAGGCTTTTGATTCAATTAGCTAGTATTTCTTACAACATCTATTTAATGCATTTAGTTTTTTTTTTATTTTAGTAATTGTTTGCTCACTTACACAATCTCTATCTCTTACAATGTCCTCATAAATGGGGAACTTACTAAGCTTTTTAAGGGATCACATGACATGAGACAAGTTAACCCTCTATTCTTTTACATATTCATTTTGTGTATCAATGCATTGACCAGGCTAGTTAGATATAATAATACTTTGGATCATATATTTTAGTTTCATAACAAATGCAAAAAGTTAGGTTTGTTTAGATTATCTAATAAGGAAACCCCAAGAAAACATGGTTCTTGAAACCCCCTAATCCTATTGAATCAAAACCCCAATCTTTCTATTCTAAGAACTTGCTAGTTCAAAATCCAATTATACAAAATTGAGACCCAAACCTAAAGAAAACAGAAGAATTGAACACGCCACAAGCGATTACCTTGATAACTGAAGCAATCCTTGAAGAAATAACAAAAAGAACACGCCTTTCTTGAAGAGAATACTTCTGAATTTTATTAATCAACTAATATGCATTTACAAGCTATTTATACCCTTGCCCACGTCCTAACCCCAAAAGGAATAGGTTACAAGCCTATTTAATGCTAAAAACAAGCCTAATACTAACTAGTCTAGGAGTTTATAGCCCAATAATGCAATCTGATATTAATCCACTTAGGATTGGGCTAAACTAACGTAAATAAGACTAAAACAACTTAAATAAACCTAAGGGTGCATATGGGCCTAATAGAGCACTCTAATTAGGCCCACATGTTTGGTTCTCCAAAACTAGCTTAAAATAAACTAAGGCAAGTGACTTTTAATGAGTGCACATGCTTACAAATAAATATCTAGCCCATAACAAGTCTTTTTGCCCTAATAAACAAAAGATAAATAACAAGCCCATTGTATTAAATTAAGCCCATAAGAATAATTCAACTTGTCTTGAAATTTGGCTAAGTAGTAGCCCCTCCACATGCCCTCTCTAGAAGAATCACAAGCTTGACTACTCCAGTTGAGTTCTCCATGGATGGTTCAGCCTTGTCATCAAGGTGAGATGTAATGTGACTTTAAACAAACCCTTTAAATGCTTTTTTAAGCCTTGCTGCACGTTGCCTTGTAATAGGTCCACTTAGTAAAGTAAGCTCGTCTTGGAGTATGGTACCTTGATCTACATTGCCATAGCTTCTTGTATCATTCCCTACCTCCTCAAAAGGATTTGTCCTCGAATCAACCCCTGCATTATCAAATGGATAGAGATCAACAACCTTAAATGTAGTAGGTACTTGATACTCACCTAGCAAATCAATCCTGTAGGCATTATCATTAATCTTTTCAAGGACTTGGAAAGTTCCATCAGCTCTAGGATATAACTTGGATTTCCTTTGCTTAGGAAGCCTCTCTTTCCTTAAATGCACCCAAACCCAATCACTAGGCTCAAATCGCATCAACTTTTACTCCTAATTAGCTCTTTGTGCATATGCTTCATTCTGCTTCTTTATGTGTTGTCTCACCTTCTCATGAATGTTGTGCACCAAATCTGCCTACTTTTGTCCATCTGCAGTAGTTATCTCACTTAAAGGTAAAGAACACAGATCTAAAGGCATTAATGGATTAAAACCATAAACAATCTCAAAAGGTGAATAACCAGTAGTAGAATGTATGCTCCTATTGTATGCAAATTCAACTAATGGCAAACATTCTTCCCATGTTTTAATATTTTTACCAACCACAGCACGTAAAAGAGAACCTAAAGTTCTATTCACCACCTCAGTTTGTCCGTCAGTTTGAGGATGGCAAGTAGTAGAAAACAAAAGTTTAGTACCTAGCTTACCCCAAAGAACACGCCAAAAGTGGCTCAAAAACTTCACATCACGATCAGAAACAATAGTCTTAGGAACACCATGCAAACGCACAACATCCCTAAAAAATAACTCGAAAATATTTACAGCATCATCAGTTTTATGACATGCAATGAAATGTGTCATCTTACTAAACCGATCTACTGCTACAAATATACTATCCCTACCCTTTTCGTCCTAAGCAACCCTAAAACAAAGTCCATAGATATGTCAGTCTACGGATGCTTAGGCACAGGCAAAAGTGTATACAAACCATATGGATGAGTCTTAGATTTCGCTTGTCTACATGCAACACACTTAGAACAAACTTTCTCAACATCTTTTCTCATGTTAGGCCAATAAAAATGTTCACAAAGTATGTCATATGTCTTTTGAACCCCAAAATGACCCATCAAACCCCCACAATGTGATTCATGCACAAGGACTTCCAGCATAGAACATTTAGGCACACAGAACTTGTTCTCCCTAAACAGATAGCCAACATGTCTATAAAATCTTTGGAATGCAGCATGCTCACAAGCACCAAACACATTGCCAAAATCAGAATCCGAAGCATACAAATCCCTAATGTACTCAAAGCCCAACAATTTAGAACTTAAAGTAGTGATTAGAGTGTACCTTCTTGAAAGTGCATCAGCAACTACATTCTCCTTACCTTGTTTGTATTGTATCACGTATGGAAAGGTCTCTATGAACTCCATCCACTTCGCGTGTCTCCTGTTCAACTTACCTTAGCCTTTTAGATGTTTCAATGACTCATGATCAGAATGGATCACAAACTCCTTTGGCCAAAGATAATGCTGCCAAGTCTCCAATGCTCTCACCAAGGCATAGAGATCATTGTTATAATTGGAATAATTCAATTGTGGCTCATGAAGCTTTTCACTGAAGTATGCAATGAGACGCCTACCCTGCATCAAAACAGCACCAATACCTAACCCAGAGGTATCACATTCTATCTCAAAAGCTTTATTAAAGTTAGGCAAACTCAATACAAGTGCAGAACACAATTTATCTTTCAATGTATTAAAAACAAGTTCTTGTGCCTCATTCCACTTAAATCCAACATCCTTTTTAATTATTTCACTCTATAACGCAGTAATGGTACTAAAATCTTTCACAAAAAAACCTATAAAAGCTAGCTAAATCATGAAAACTACGCACATCATTAATACACTTAGGAGTAGGCCAATTTTTAATAGCCTTAACCTTCTCCTCATCATCATGCACACCATGGGCAGAAATAACAAAGCTAAGAAAAACAACTTTATCCATACAAAAAGAACACTTTTTAAGTTTAGCCTATAGTCTTTCACGCCTAAGTGCTTCTAGTATAGATTTAAGATGCATAACATACTCATCAAGGCTTTTGCTATAAATCAAAATGTCATCAAAGTATACAACCACAAACTTGCCAATAACATCACACAAAATATGGTTCATTAATCTCATGAAAGTGCTAGGTGCATTTGTTAAACCAAATGGCATGACCATTCACTCATATAGACCATATTTTATTTTAAAGGCTGCTTTCCATTCATCCCCTACTTTCATTCTAATCTAATGATAACTACTCATGAGATCAATTTTTGTAAAGAAACAAGCACCATGTAACTCATTAAGCATATCATTTAACCTAGAAATGGGGTGGCGATACTTTACCGTTATCTTGTTTATTGCCCTGCAATCCATGCACATATGCCAAGTTCCATCTTTTTTTGGCACCAATAGCACTGGAACTGCGCATGGGCTTAGATTTTCTCTCACGTGCCCCCTCTCAAGTAACTCCTTCACTTGCTTTTGAAGTTCCTTTGTCTCCTCAAGATTACTCCTATAGGTTGGGCAGTTTGGAGTTTGAACTCCTGGCACGAGATCAATATGATGTTCAATGCCCCTCAATGGTGATAGTCCCTTGGGCAACTCATCTGGAAAGACATCAGAGTATTCCTGCAAAACAAGTTTCACAACTCTAGGCACATAAGGGTCAAGGTCAGTCTCACTATAAAACAACTCCTTATACATAAGCAAAGCCAATGGTTTCTACGTGTACATGACCTTCCTCAACTCTTTTTCTTTTACAAAGAAAGTACTTTTTTTGTTCCACTCTTCTTTTCACTCTTCTCTCCTTTTTCAATTGCACCACTCTCTTTCTTCTGCACTAGTGCAATTACTCTCAGTTGGGCCTTTGTTCTTACTTTCTTGAATGGCCTCTTTTTCTTTTTTTTCTTTTTAAACTCTCGGCCTCTCCAAGTTTCTCTTCTTTCATGGCTTTTGCAAGTCTCAACTGATCCTCATGAACTTCTCTTGGTGAAAGGGGCGCCAATGTGAAGTGTTTCTTCCCCATCTTGAATGAATACCTATTTTTGAATCCATCATGCAGTACACACCTAGCATATTGCCATGGTCTCCCCATTAGTAAATGACCAGCATGCATAAGAACTACATCATACAACACTTCATCAGAATATCTCCTAATTGAGAACATCGCTAGCACTTGTTTGTTTACCTTAACCTCTCCACACTCATTAAGCCATTGCAACTTATAAGGACTAGAGTATTTAATGAGAGGTAGCTTCAATTTCTCAACTAAAACTGTGCTTACAACATTAGTGCAACTACCTCCATCAATTATTAAACTACACATCTTATCCTTAATTAAACATCTGGTGTTGTGGAATATATTATACCTTTGTTCCTCAAGCTCTATCTTTTCTTGTACATTGAGAGCTTGCCTCACTACTAGTGCTTCAGCCTTGACTGGTTGCTCAACTTCTTCATCAGTGCAATCCTCTAACTCAGGCATATCACTTCCATCACTATCTTCTGATTCAATTACCTCATCTCACAAATACATGATCTTCCTATTGGGACATTGGTTTGTCTTATGACCCGAATCCAAACACTTGAAGCATTTGATGTCTCTTTGCTTAGTGCTAGGATTTTGATCATTAGATGTAGGCACACCTTTAGAGGCTATCCACTTTTCCTTGGACTTGTCCTTATTGTCATAGGACTTATCCTTGCTCTTTTCCTCCTTCTTTGGCCATTTAGGACCCCCAAGAATTTGAAGATCCTAACGTATTGCCCTTGCTGAAACTTTTTCCCTTCAATTGCTTCTCAATCTTCATAGCCATGCTTACCATGTCCTCCAACTCTAAGTATTGATGAAGCTCTAACACATTGGCTATCTCTTTATTTAGACCAGCAAGGAACTGAGCCATTGTAGCCTCTCTATCCCCCTCCATGTTAGCTCTTATCATAGCTATCTCCATCTCCTTGTAGTAATCTTCCACGCTCTTCGTGCCTTGCCTCAATGTTTGGAGTTTTTGATGCAACTCCCTATAGTAGTAACTTAGCACGAATCTCTTTTTCATGATGTGTTTCACCTCATCCCAGGTTTAAACTGGTCTTTCTCCAGTTGATCTTCTATTAACCATCAATTGATCCCACCAAACAGTAGCATAATTAAAGAACTCAACTGCCACTAGCTTCACCTTCTTCTCCTCAGAATAATTGTGGCAGGCAAATATAATCTTTACTTTCCTTTCCCACTCCAAGTAAGCATCATCATCATTCCTTCCTTGAAATGGTGGCATCTTCATTTTGATGCTGCCAATTTTTCCATCTACCCTTTCAGTCTCTTCCTCCTCTCTGCCTCTTTTAGCTCTTCCTCTATAACCACCTCTATTTGAACCTCTATCTCCTCTACCACCTATTGCATTGTTTCGGCCTCTATACCACTCTTCCTCATCAAATCCATCTTCATCTTGCTCCTCCTTATAGTGATAACGATTATGAACTGGAGGGTGGTTCTCCCATCTTCTTGCCCCATTATTCCCTGAAGATTCGACTTGAATAGTTCTGTGAAGTCTATCTTATCTTTCAAAGTTTCTATCTTGCTACTCAAACTTGTCTTTGACTTCAAGGAATATAGTCTCTATTATCTTGAACTGATTTTCCATTGCTTCAAGAGTAAAGAATGTATTTCATTAGTCCTCTTCACTCCCATCACTCTTTCCATCTTTATTGCTATTATGAGACATGATTAATTCCTACAAGAAAACGTTAGAAACCTCACAACACTCCCTCAGGTTGTTCTCTCTATAACAGAATTTCCCACTCGTGTTTCACATAATAAAATGTCTTTTAATTATATAATCTCACACCCTTGCCTTTTTCCACTTAAGTGCCTCCTTTATTGTTACTTTTTAGGAGCACTTCAACAAGATCAAAGAAATCAACAAGCAACAAGTTCAAGTAGAAAGCACAAAAATAACAAGCCTAACAAAGAAAAACGAATAGTTAAAACAAATCTATAAGCAAAATATTGTACCAGATAGAAAGTAAATCAAAGTGTCAATACACGGATGAAGAGTAGTGTAGGCAACGATTCTTGTGTCAATTGAACAATTATGAGTGCAACAATTGTTCAAATCAATATAGAGAAGAAAAGATAGGTACCAAAACAAGAAATAAACTAGCAAACAAAGAAAGACACAAAAATATCACAAAACTCACAGAACTCTAAACCAAGTTTTTTTATTTTTTTAATATCCCAATCTACCCAAAATTCCAATAACAAATCTTGAATGATAAGAACAAATCTTGAATGAAAGACCAAACAAAGATTCAAAGAATCACAATCTTGGATGTTTCTTGATCAATCTTGATATTTCTTTTCTTTTCTTTCTACTGTTCAAGTTTTTCTTTTCTTTCTATTTTTCACTTTTTTTTTGTTTTTGTTTTTTTACTTTTTCTTTTTTTTAATTGTTGATCAAGAAAACAAAGAATCAATTAAGGAAGCAAGAACATAAAGAACTAATAATGGCAGATTTGTTCGAAGGAATTTAAATCTTTTTTTTTTAGATTGGGAGCTTCCTTTTGAGATTGTGTGTGATGCCAGTGACTATACAGTTGGAGCTGTTCTTGGGCAGCGTGTAGGGAAGTCTTTGCGTGTGATTGCTTATGATTCAGGGACATTGGATGAAGGTTAGTGCAATTACCATACAACTGAGAAGGAATTGTTTACTGTTGTGATTGCTCTTGAAAAGTTTTGGTCATACTTACTTGGCAAAAAAGTTGTTATTTTCACTGATCATATAGCTCTTAGGGATCTCTTGAAGAAAAAGGAGTCCAAGTCGCACCTTATTAGATAGCTTTTGCTCCTACAAGAGTTTGACCTTGAGATTAAGGATAAGCAGGGAGCTAAGAACCTTGTTGCCGATCACTTGAGCCGACTTAATGCTAAAGCAGTTGATGTCGAAGGAGACCTTTCCTGATGAACAATTGTATACCATCCTCCACACTACTCCTCGTACATGGTATACTAATTTAGTTAACTTTTTGGTTACTAATGAGCTACCTTAGGTATGTATAAATCCTAAAGAGATAAATTTTGTGCTAATGCTAAGTATTATCATTAGAACAATCCATATTTGTGGAAGTTATTTGTTCATTAGGTTATTAAGACACGTGTGCCACAAGATGAGTTTAATTCTATACTATCTTTTTGTCATATGTCATACTTATTCTTGTGGTGGTTATTGTTGGGCCCCGCTTAGGTCCGAAGCCCAACCTCTTGCTTACTCATGAATCGTGAGCATAAGCGATAGACAAAAACGCGGAATCAAAAACGAAGCGAAAAAATGAATCGAATTCAACTTGGAATCACAACATACAATGAAGACAAATCGAGTAGCATTACAAATGCCCGTCATCTAGGAATAATTATCTTAAAGAAGCGTTGCGTTGGATAACTTAGACTTGACCTATCCGAATCGGTATAAATTTTTTTTTCGTCTTTCTTGCTTTCTTATGCATGATTTTCATCTATCAAACTTGGAAACTTATCCTTAAACTCATACGAATCTTACATTATTTATTTCTTATTACTCATCGTATTCGTATCTCTTACCATAACCATCTCATACTCATGTCAATAAATCCATAAAGACATACACAAATTCACTGATCCATATACTAGCGTACAAAAATCCGGCAGCATAACGGCTGCCTTTGACCTAACCCAAAATCTGCAAATGGTTCAAAATACACTTCTAAATGCCCAATCAATCATACAATCATCAAAATCAACCGGACCCTCCGTCCG
>JAOSBK010000205.1:21772119-21792716 GCA_027568895.1 Erythroxylum shatona | reverse complement strand
AATAAAATATTTTTATTAATACTTTATTAATAAATATTATATAAAATATTAAAATAAATTTAAATAAAAATAATTTTAAGTTTTATTTAATTTATAATTATTATTAGTAATAAAAATATTTATTTTTATTTTAAAACAAAAATTAAAAATTCACATTAATTATAAAAGTTGAAATAAATAAAATAAATAATTAAAACTTTGAAAAAAAAGAGGTGGAAGGGAAGGAGGGAGGAAAAGTTTAAAAATTTTTGAAAATTTTGCAAAAAAATTTCCTTAGTTTTTAAAATTTTCGGTACCAATCCGTATTTAGAATACAGACCAGTACCGTCCGAAACCGACTAGTATCGAACGGTATTTAAACTCGGTATAATCAATCCTTTATTTTATACCAATTTTGGTCCGATATGGTACATACCACTCGATACCGGCCAATACAAAACGATATCTTAAACCTTGGGAAGGTCTCTACTTGTTCCTGACACGAGTTTCACCACTTGGGTATTAGTTTCTAACACTAGGTTGCTGATCTGGGCATTTAGCTAGAGCTTGTCAACCACTACAAGAGGAAGAATGATCGTTAGTTATAGACCTCTCTTTAATAGCATACTGATGTTTGGTTCATTCGTCAAAAAGTTCTGATTACGTAATTAAATCTAGTTTTTGTTTGTGTAGCACCCCACTCTCGCCAGACACGTACCCGACATCCTAAGTGATGTCCGAGTGCGAATCCCGCAAGGGTGATATGCTAGAGCATCAAACATTCAAAACTCAGTACAATTTTTTTCTTTTTTTAAAAAACAATATAAGCACATGCAGAAATCAGTAATCAAAATCGGGCCCAATCTTTTCTTTCATAACATAAAAATCACATTTATTAACACTATACTCCAATTCATTCTCATTTACAAACCTTTCCAATATGGAAAATTATTACATGCAGAAGCATATTCAAATACACATTTTACAAAAGTTGCAGAATACATAAATAAAAAAATATAAATGTAGACGTCAACTGGTCCCAACCTCTATCTCTTACTTGAATGCAGTAGGTATACTCCCGTTTGTCTAACAGGGTACTCTTCTGAGCCTGAAAAATATTTGTAAATTTTGGGTGAGTTTTGTGAATTTAATGAGTGACCATCCTCGATGGCTCACCCTGTCACATAACACATAATTCACATAATTTATCTACTAATCACATTGCATCACATATCATTTTAATCACTTATTTCACAATTCACGTTTAGAGCAGTCACACAGTTCCTTTTGTTCATTTGAAACATACATATCAATTTTGATATGCAATGCAAGTCAGACTCATTTTCATTTATTACTTTGTTGCGATCGAGTGCTTATAACTGTCCCTTATTCATTGTAGATACTAGGCTCATTGATAATTGTCCCGTATCCATTGTGGATACCGGGCTCATTAAACATTGAGCCTGAGGCTCTGATCCGCATAACTGAGCTTAAGGCTCTTTTTACGTTGGCTACTTTGGTCACAACTGCCTTTATCTTTCATGCATTCATGAATGGAATGCATTAATCACATTTGTATATTCTCATTCAATCACGTTCGCATATCATCGAACCTTAGTCCAACATTCAACATTAAAGTTGAGAATTCATATTTTCATTCATATGCAACTGCACATTCAGAACACATTTATCATCGGATCGTGACCCGACATTTAATAATCAATTTATGTACACTTATTTTAATCAAATTCACATACAAATAACACTTCAATATCTCATTCATATATCACAATCATCGGACTTTCATTATCCGAAATTCAACAATCAAATCACATTCATAATCATTCAATACATCATGTAAACAAATAAGCAATAAAGTAAGATCATCTAGGTTTACTTACAGTACGCTCCAGATTAGCATTAGCTTCTATGATATGGTAACGTCTAAATGCGGCCGTTTATCCTGCACATCAAGATTATGCAATACACACATTACACACATTAATAACTTTGCACAATTATAAGCATTCATTTATGTACATGTGTGTATATGAAATATGTGCAATGCATGTTCATGACAATCTCGGGTATATTATCAAATTTCATATCTTATGCTCATTTACATTTCATAATTCAATCACTTATCATTTCTTTTCTCGCATCACTTGCTCTTATTATCAATTTATCATTCATTCCTATTTCATTTCAGCTCAACTTACTAAAACCAAATCAAAATCTATCATTTTTCATAATTATAAAAAAAAACAGAAAATCACACTCACGCATATTATCTTCACATTTTCTGCATTTTCAACTTTTGTATTTTCTTCACTTCTTCCTCAAATTTTCATTTTAAATCATTTATTCTCATCTCAGAACATCATCTTACAGCTATTCTTCACTCTAATCTTATTCTTGTTCATCTTTAATAAATCTCAAAATATTCACATATATGTGTATATATATACATAGTAAAAACGGAGCCCTCATTTCTGTTTTCTTCAAAAAGTTTCTACACCTAGTTATACATGTTTTCTAAGATCTTTCAACTCCAAAAATCATTTTAACACCATCTCATAACATTTTTATCATCAAATCTAAAAAATCAACACATGTTGTATACTCTAGTTTTTCACTCACATTTTCAGCACATGTACCTTTTCATTTTATAACTTCAACATATAACTAACATGATGCATGTTTCTTCTTATGCAATAATGAAAAACCATTAAAAATGCTTACTTGTCTAAAGCTCCAAAACCTTCGAGATCACATAAACCCTAGTTTCCAATAATACCTGATCATCAGCAGTCAAGAGTTGTAGGGTTAGGTATTTCAGTTATAGTGAAGAAAATAACAAAAAGAGATGGTGAGTGAAAAGTGAGAGCAAAACTTTCTTCGTGAGGGTGAGAGATTTTTCTGAAAGAATGAAACTTCCAGAAGATAAAGAAAAATCTCAAAGAAGAGACAAGATCCACACAGTAATTGGGTCCTTCAAGTAAAATTGTATAGTACAACTTAAACAAGACAAGTGACACATGTCACTTATCTATTAGTCCAATTCCTAATGCTTCAAACTAGTTTCTCTTATTAAGCTAGTTCTACCATCTCCCAAATTTTACTCCAATTATCTCTAAATTTTTAATATCATTTTCTCAAAATTCTAAAGTCATCTATAAAATTTCTCCAATATCATTTGACTCTTATTTCTATAATTTACTCACCAAATGGAATTTTTCCTAGTATAATAAAACTCAACATTTTTGAAAATTTTCCCAAAATTCATCAAAAAAAATCTAAATCAATACATATATTCTCCACATTTATTTTCAATACAATTAATTCACAATTCTCACAGAATCACATTCATAATCGATTATACCCAGAAGGTCAATGAATGCATGTACAGCCATTTTAATGTGTGCAGAAATTCAAATACACGTGCTTGTATGCTAACAATATGCATGAGTATGAAAATGTATTTTTTTCTTAATATCTCATTGATCTCATATCTACCGTATTTTTGAGTTCTAACTCTTAATACGGGAACAACATGTTACATCAATGGTGTTAATCCCTTAGGTAACTCATTTGGAAAGACATCAGAGTATTTCTACAAAGCAAGTTTCACAATACTAGGCAAAGAAAGATCAAGGTCAGTCTCATTATAAAACAACTCCTTATATATAATCAAAATTAATGGTTTCTGCATGTACATGAGATGTAATATGACTTTGAGCAAACCCTTGACGTGCTTGTTTAAGCCTTGCTGCACGTTGCCTTGTAATAGGTCCACTTAGTAAGGTAAGCGTGTGGCACGTTGATCTACATTGTCATGGCTTCTTGTATCATTATCCTTTGATCAGATCTTACTCTACTTTTTATAGCCAATAACAAATAAATTTTCGTATTAATTAATTCACTTCTTACATTTAAAGTGCTTCTAGGACTAGCTATCAATTACAACAAAAGTCATTTGACCATATCATTTAGTGCCTCACATCTGGCACAATGGCTCTTAAGAATTTTTGTCTTAGGACAAAAGATCCTCCTTTAACATATCTCAAACTCCCATTATCCTCTCATAGGATAATTTTTAGAGAGTGCTTGGCATTGGTGGAGAAAATTCCTAAGAGATTAGGTTACTGGGGTAATAAAGACCTATCTAATATGGGTAGGATTCAATTAATTAAATCAATAATCAATTCCCTTCATATTTACTATTCTGCTCACTTTTTTTTCTCAAAAGGATTGCTCAAGTCTATTAAAAGTCTATGAGGAACTTTCTATGGGGAGTTAAGCAAATTTGGCAATACTAATGATAAGGTTAGTTAGAAATCAGTATGTAAGCCAACCAATGAGGGTGGTTTAGGGATCACTCTGATTAGCTTAAGTAACATGGTGTTTGTGGGGAGAAGAATATGGAAATTATTAGAAGACAAGGACTTTACTTGGATTAGGTAGAGACAAACCTACTTTCTAAGAAACAAAAGCCTTTGGGAAATTAAGGAAAGGGCTTCCTTTTCATGATTTCTATCATAACTAATGAAATTAAGAGGAAATTTGTCTAGAGCACTTAAATGTATAATGGGAAATGGAGAAAGGCTTCGCTATTCTATGGTGATTGTTGCAAGACAAGCCCTCTAGTCTAATCGCAACTGCAATCACTTAATAATAATAGAATACGTAAAGACTTTAAAGTAAAGATATCGATAAGAAACTAATGGGCTTATTTCTCAATTTCCCTCTCCCATATTCTACCTGAATAATCCTAACCCTGACAATCTAGATACCTACATTTGGCACATATACTCCTCAGGAAAATTCACTAACTACACATATAGGAATTGGCTAAGAGACAAAGGAGAAATTCAAACATGAAGCAGGATTGTTTAGAATAAGAATCTAATTCCCAAAATCTTCTTTCTACTCTCGTTAGCAGTAAAAGAGATATTACCTATCATGGATAAGCTTGGAAACCTCAATTTGTCTAGATTATGTCCATTATGCAAAACCAAACTAGATAAATGAAGATAGAACAATCCCCAAACTAGAATCGAAATTCTATATGATAAGCCTCAGAGCATACATGTAAAAGATTTGGGTAGAAAGAAATACAAGGTGCTTTATAGGGAAGGGAAAAACCAATACATGCTTATAAGTAAAAAAGAATAAGTAAATATGATTTTGGTATTGTAAAACTATAAGAAGGAAATTACTCACTATAGGACTCCTTGATCTCCTTCATTTCTCCAATAAGATCATTAGATATTGAATCCTTAAGTTATTATTTGACTGCTAATGCATTGTCAGTGCCATTCTTGACATATAATTAACGTTATAGAAACGCATCCTTGGAGAGATACATCGCATGTATCCTCACTTTCAACTTAAGAAGAGTCCCATCTAATAACAGAACTTATTTTTTAAGATCCATTCCTTCTATCCAAACCCATCATCACAACTTATATCGACTTAATTACCTATATATACATATTGTTTGTCAATATACAATGATAAATAGTTAATATTATGGTAATCATTAAAGCTTATCAACTCTTAACAAAATTTTAGAAAATTTGTTGGTCGTTATAAGCAAGGTCAACAATCCATACTAATATTCTCATATGACATCATTCATTTTATTAAACTATTTTCTAAAGGACAGAGAAATTTTGGAACTCATTTATGCAACAATGGTCAATTTCTACTGTGAACAAAAAGTTTAATTTCAATCATAAGAGCAAAATTTTCTTCTGATTCAACATAAAGAAATTACTCCCAATCATAAAAATGCATAATGTCAAGCAACGGACAAGGATGGTAACAAGCCAATTCTACCACTGACCGAGCCCAATTGGACCCTCTTTACAGTCCAGCCCAACCTAAGTATGTCAGTTTTAATAATGACTAGTCATATCAAAACAATGTTGTTCCAAGTAATTAAACCAAAACGATGCAAAAACTTTGGATCATCAAATTTTCTGGGTTGATCAATTTTAGTTGGACAATGATTCACATTCTTAATTACAAAAAAACAAACCTACTGATTAAATTACCCAAACCTGACCCATCAAATTTGAGCTCGACCAAAATTATCTTTTCTAAAGATCTGCTGACTAAATGACTGAATAACCTAACATGCTATTGCTTGGCAGCAGCCCTAGCCATTAAAACTCGATATCGTTTGCTCCACACTAGAGCAAAGCCAAAGAACACCCGAGAGGACTGCAAAAATTGGTCTTGCGATTATAAGCAAATATTGTCCAAAACATGGAAATCTTGTGGAAGGGAAGGACAAATTGTTGGTATCATTCAGAGTCCATATTACTATAGTATTCAAAGTTGCATCTTTATATGTTGCCGCCTGATCTGCGTGTTAACCTTTAACCCAATCCCATACCTGAAATAACTAATTTTGAAGGGAGTAACAATTATTCCCTTGTCCTCCTCTTAAGTGCTATCTAATCCTCATTAGAGGCTGCAAAAAATGGGATGGCCGAAGTGAAGATTCCCAAAGAGAAAATTCTACACACAAAAAGATAGTTCCAAGATATCAAGTCCAAACAGATTCTAGCCAATCATGCGCAATTTCATAAGCTACAAATGTTACAGCTCCTGCTGGTGCAGCCTTTATCGTTGAAGGGACAATACCCTTATAAAGACCAGCCCAACCTTCAGCTTCTAAGATTCGTATAAAAGCATCAAACATGTTTTTATAAGCTTGGTGCTCAACTCTAGCACCATATTTTGGATGCCTCTGTAGCCCTTCAATCTGCAAATTAAAACCAAGAAATTCAATATACATGCTAACCTATGGGCAAAGAATTTTCGTACACCTAACCATGCTGCTCAGGAAATTGATAGACCCCTATGAAGGAAAACATATATACATATATATAAGAAGAAGAGCATCATTAGACGGCCCTGATGTTTTGGTCTTTTGAATCAGCAAAAAATTATGGCTAACAGATGTTAAAATATGTAAATTTACTGACTTCCTTGATTTGGATATATTTCTATGTATTAACTGCTAATAATATTTAAATATACATGGAAATTTCTTTTATTATGACTGAGCAGAGAATCAAATAAGGGAAGCTATTTGCCAATGTCGCATGTGATATCGCAAGAATGAATTCCGCAAGGTCAATATACAAAGGCAACTACTGATCAATGTTTGTCATACAACATTAAGTTTGACAAACATTGATCAGTAGTTGAAGAAAAAGAAGCATTGCAAGTGTTTCAACCACTGACGAATAAAAAGATTCTGTAAAGCGAAACCTCAAGGAGGCTGGAACCCAACCTGGAATCTTTTCTTAACCACATCAAGAGGATGACAGACAAGTTTGGCACATGTTCCAGCAGCAAAACCACATAAGAAATACTCAAAGCTTGAAAGTTCAGCATGCATTGAGCTTCCCTCAGATGACCTGTTATGATTCCATGCCTACAATCAAAGCAGTAAAATACATCAAATCCAAAATGCCAAGCACATATGTGCAAAAAGCAGAATAAAATATCACTAACATTTAAAAGTACGTAAAAACAAGTGGAGAATTCAACATGTTTTTCTTTGAAAGAGCAAATCATTTCATGGCAAGGAATTCTATTAGCATCTGTAAAGTGATTGCGAATTTGAAACTTGAAAAGATGCCAGGGAAAATGGTAATAAGTTATCAATCTAAAAGGAGTAAATGCGTCATCCATTTCCGTCTAATGTACTTCCAGATAGTTCATCCTATCAGACCAAATGTTATCAGGTGAAGTATCAATTTGATTGCTTCCTTACTCCAAAAACCAAGTTTTCTAGACAGACATCTTAAAAAGAAAGATATCCAAAATTCATACCAAGGTCCAACGCTTGAACATATCATAGGTACCAAACTGAAGGCCAGCATAAGGAACAATCTCAACTAATGTTGGTGACAGTCCAGAATATATTCCCCTGATTCCACGAGTTCTGATAGTATCAGCAAATGCAGACCTCATTGTTGGATAAACCTAATGCAGGCACTTTTTCGTCAAACAGTAATGTACCAAGGTACATGATATCTTCAAGCAGTAGCAGTTTGTTCTAAACTAAACACAAAACAATGTGAAGCTTGTCTGAGGCAACTTCACCTACTAAGATTATAACAACCACTTACCAATACATTTTTATTTTGTCAGTTTATTTACCAAGACTAACACTTCATAAACAAGTTTATGACTGGAGTATAAGAAAAAGAGACACTAGCAAGGCCTCTCAAGAATCATACAAATGCTAAGAGGGACACATATAGACTTCTATCTTGAGCTAGCAAGGCCTACAGTACGAAATAGCCTTATGGCAACATGCCATGCTAAAGAAGCATTCACAAAAGCTATCTTATGTTCGGAAGAACTTTAAAATGGAAAAAGGGAAATAGTAAAATAAAAGAACCAAAGGTGTCCCTTCGAGATGCTCACTACCAATGTTAATTTTAACTGAACTAAAAAAAATGATGCTAAACTGGGACTAAACGGGACTTTGCAAGTGGAAGATGATTATTCTAATTTGTATAGCCAGAAGTTAGTTATGTATGGTTCACTTCAGGTGCAATCTGGCACAAACATAACACTGTATAGACCACATGTTCACACAAGGTTCAAATAAGCAAGATCATTATACCATTGCATCCTTCCAAAAAGCAAGAAATCCATGCTTCCAAGGAAAACAATAATTGAAATACAGTGATTGCAAAGTGATATCAATAATAAGAAACTAAGTATCAAAGATTAAGTTAACTACAAGGATATCAATAGCTAATTCATATTTAAAGCTCTTGATGTATTTAAGATTCTTATGACTGAAATTTCATAAGGGGATATCAACAGCAAAAATTTGAGGCAGTATAGCATGGCATTCAAAATGCCCCTAACAAAAGGATGGCTTCAGATAACACATCCTGCAAAATAGTTTAACGTCGTATAAAACAAGTTTAATGTCGTATACTTTAAAGCCAAAAAAGTAAGTAAAAAATAACTAAAATTGACCACAACAGAGGCAGAGAAAGGTTTAGAGCAACATTTTCAAGAAAATGGGCTGGAATTGGGGTGATTTGTGGCTGGAACAGAAATAAGAGAGAATTTGAAGAAAAACCTGTATTTAAAACAACATGGCATAAAGAGTGCCGTGTCTGTGCAGGAGCTAGTTATTTATACTATTTCAAATTCAACTCTTAACTGCACCATGAAATACAACTCCTTGAAACCATAGCCGATAAACTATATAGTACTTATATAGGAAAAGTAACATAAGCAAGCTAAATAAAAATACTTAATAAAAGTAACTAAGTTTATGGAATGCTCCTGCATCAGTAAGGGAATAAAGAAAACAAGTAAAATGAAAGGAAAAACAATCTGAGAATACATGGTGGAACACATCCATATATGGTACCTTAGGTTCACCTTGTGAAGCTAATATTGTTCGCACAAGATCAAATGGGTATGATCCAAGTGTAGCCATACAGCCTGCCAATGATCCACTGAGATATGAAATATAATGATTCAACTTTGCATGATCCTCTGCAACACAACAAGTCAGTCAGATAAGGAACTGATACAGTAGCAATCCACATACCTAAGAATAGAAAAGGTAAGATCACAAAATAAAAATTTAAAAAGCTCTCAAACTCCAATACCTTTCCTAGAAGAACCGGCAAGAAAAGTTTTCAATTTCTGTAGCACCACAAATTGAATGGAAGTGTAGGGCATAACCATGAGTAAAGCTGGGACATTACCGCGCCAGAAGCCCTACAGGTAACATCTATTGAATGTCAAAGACATAGTAGGGAGAAGATATTTGCAAACGAAGCTATAAAAATAATCTACCAGAAGAACTTGTTATATATAAGTATCTCAGAAGCATCACTGCAAGAAACTAGAGTTCATGAAATAATATTTTCTCACCCCTCCATACACACAGACTTAAAGCAAGTTAGTATGGTAACAATTGGAATCAGAAAAGAAAGATATAACTGAGAGGCATCGGATCAGAAATGGAGATATGCAAATATTTTGTTGGAAAAAGCTGTCAGCGTTTGCCTCCCTTCCCAGAAGTTAGATTCAGAAGGAACAGGTTGTTTAGTATTGCCTCTAATGTGAAAGAATGCATAAACCAGCCAATCAATTAAAAAACAAGGCTCTACTGTTCTGCAAATCAATAATACATTCATCAGATAATAACTGGAAGAGAGTTTATTATACCGGCAATCCCTCCTCTCTGAATATATCTTTTGTTGCTTGCAACATTCCAGTGTACTTGGATGGTCCATGCATGTTTCTATGAAGCAAAGCCCATGAAGATGTGGGTTCCAGTTGAACCTGTACCAAATATACATACCAATATGTTTTGTCAACTACAACTAGAAACAACAATTGAGATACAAAAGATCTAACATAGTGAAAATGAAAGATCACATAAGTTTGTTATATAACAGCATCAAGCTTAACCTAACCTCATCCTCCAATCAGAATAATTAATTTCTAACCCTTAGTGCCTCGTCCACTTCTTAAGCACGCACTCTTAGATGATATATGATTAGTTTTGCAAAAGTCAATATATTTACTAACGATCGCCACATAAATATGAAAACTTTCCCACTTACTGTACCCAATTTTTATGTCGTCAAAATTCTATCATCCTTAATTCTACTCTTGCCTAATCATCGATGACCTTTAATTAAATTAAACTTATACAGAAACGACCAAATGCCGAAAGAAGGCATACGAACACAAAAATCACGCACTTAGTACACGTGAAGTACACTTGAAAAGATACAAACGTATAGCTAGAACCAAATGGGGATACACATGCTAATCATACAAGTTATAAGAAAATAAGGCAGGACATAAAGTGAAAAACTATGTGGTATCTTTTCAAAAACTATGTGGTATCTTTTAAGGCGTAGAAGGGGGCAACTACCTGGAATCTGATCTTAATAACATCAAGGGGAGAAGTAACGGTACGCGAAACGCCACCGGCAACGGCTCCAGCAGTTGCCTCAATCAGCGCCTGTTTAAGGTGGCTTGGTTCCTCCATGCCAATCAAACACCACCTCTCTTTCTGTCTCCCTCTGACCTACTTCACTCAAACAAACCCAACAAAATATCAAAATAATCCGATAACAACCAGATATTGAGAAAACAATAACAAAAGTTCCCTAAGTTTAGGGTTTTAGTTTTACAATAAGAATGTGAGAGAGTGGCACCTGGAAAAAAGAAAGGAGAGGGGTGAAGGAGAAGGAGAGAATCAAAGGTATTCTTGGAAATGGAAATCTTTACTACTCTCCTCTCTTCCGCCGCCGCCGCCGCCGCCGCCGCCGCTGCCGCTTATTTTCTCTTTCCTCTGATTTTTAGACAAATTTTACGAGAAAAGATGTCTGAAGAAGAGGCGATGAAGTGAGAGACGGGGGCGAAAAATCTAACAATTTATGGCCGCTTAGCTTCGCTTTATTTTCAGTCTTATTTTTAAACTTTAAATCGTTCATAGGGCTGTTTATTTCTTTTTTTCACTTTTTATTTGGTTATTTTTGTAAAAAAAATAAGTAAAAATGTTTGTTTTACTATATTATAATTTTTTATTTTTAAAAATAAAAAAATACAACGATTTTATAGAAATCAGAAAACATCATTTTTCTGAATTTTGATATCATGTTTTTTCGATAGAAAATCAACATATCTCTGCTTTCTATCTTGATTAATAATAATTTTATAAAAAAAGAAAAAAAATTAATTTGATATAATAAAATTAATAATAATATTAAAAATATTAAAAATAATAAGTAGAAAATTTATAACAATAATTAATAATAATAACAATAATTAATATTATTATTATTATTACCAATAAATAGTAATAATAATAATAATAAAATTTATAACAATAAGAATAACTTATTAACAATCAATAGTAGTAGTAGTAGTAGTAGTAGTAATAATAATAATAATAATAATAATAATAATAATAATAATAATAATAATAATAGTGATGATGATGATGATAAAATTTATAAGAACAAGAATAAGTTGATGATGATGATGATGATGATGATGACGATGATGATGGGTTTAATAATATAATTAAGATAAAAAATTTATAAATTTAATAATAAGTAGAAAATTTATAATAATATTCAATAATAATAAAAATAACAAGATTTTGTTGAGGGAGGGCTATTTTTGGAAGTTGCTTATTTATTTTGTTTCTATCACACAGACAAGAAATCTTGGCTTCTGGTTTTGGAAGGAACAAAAAATTTATGTTTATTTGATCTAGAGTTAAAACAAAAATAAATTGAGTCAGCAACCAAATATTGCGAGGCACGGGATTTTTGTGTTTTGTTATCTATCTTGACCAACTGAGGCAGTAACCATACACAAGATGAATGCTATTTAATGTAGCAGAGACTTTATCCTTCTTCGCTTCTCATCCTCGTGTCTTTAGCATGGAGCCTATCTTCTTATAAAGTCTAGTCTTTACTTTGTCTTCACATCATTTCATGTTATTTAATGTAGCATTTTATCTAAGCCTTTTCTTCATGTTATAACAGAGGCTTTATCAAAGGTAAAGCCTAATCTTTACCTGATTTTATTGTCTTCATAATAATTTTAAATTATAAGAATAGCTTAAACTATGGCTTCCAAGCCTTTTCTACATTAAATGATGTAAAGATTAGCAAACTTAAATATTAAATTTGATATATATTAAAAATAGAAACATGATAATAAAACAAAACATATTTTTGTTTTCAGTTTTTTATTAGAAATCTCAATCAAACAGATTTTTGTTTTCAGTTTTTATATTACAAATCTCAATCAAACAGATTTTTGTTTTTTTAAGAAAAACAGAAACAAAAAACAACAACAGAAAAACAAAAGTGGAATCAAACGATCCCAATTTTTAATATTAATATAGTTATTTTTAATTGTTAATATTAATATAGCTCCAAATAGTATTTGTTAATATTAATAATATTAATGAATATTGGAGAAATTTAAAAATAAAATAATTAGTTAAATAAATTTATTTTAATCTCTCATGTAATACTTATTAATAAATTATCACCAAATTTATTTATTTTATTTAATTTTATTTATAAATTAATATATTTAATTATTAAAATCAATTTTATTTTAAATTTACATATTTTGGAGATATTTTTAATTTAAATTATATCTATTAAGTAATTATTAAATTTAATTATTCATAATTTTATTAGCATTAAATAATATATTTACTTGATGATAAATCAAATTATGAAAAAATAAAAACAAAAACCAATTTTATAGTTTTATAAATTACGAAAACTATAAGAAATAAAAGATAAGAACTCTTTAAAAATAAAGCAAAAAATCAAAAATTAAAGTGAAAATAAATAGAATTTTCTTTTTTTCCTTACTTTCTTCCATATTTTATCCTTTCTTTACAATCAATGTTGCGAACATGTACTAAACTCGGTACCAAATTTAATTATAGTACAATACAGAATTAGTATCAATTAATATCGTATGTTGTTTCAAGTAATTTTTTAAAATTACAAAATAATCATTAAACTTTACAAAAGCACATAATATGCTCTCAATATCAATGTCATAGATGCCCTTTAAATAGCCAAATGCAATAGTTAACTTCTCGTGCTAGTACAGGTGCTCTCTTTATTCTCTATCTTTACATTTAGAAACACTTCTGAAATATCATGTGAATAACCTACCAGTTTCAAGTCAGGTATCATTTCCTCTTTAACTTAACATAAATTTGTTTAGTTTAAGGATGTGATTGGTAGCCAATTAAAAATGATGTATTGACAACATCATTTTTCTCTATCAAGCTATAACTTTAAATTTTCTTTATTCTTTTATCCATCATCACTTATCTTACTCCTTCAAATTCTTCCATTTTTTACAAGTTGCACTTATGTTACAAACTAAAAGATAAACAACCCTATTATTAGGCTCTAATTTAAACATTTGTTTAATTGATATTCCATCTAATTTAGAATCTTTATGAATTTTGCAAGCACTAAAAAGAGCCATCTAAACAATTGAATTTGGTTTAATAGGCATTGATTTGGAGTTTGATGTGCGTCAGTTTTAATAAATATCCTTGATAATCCGTAAGCACACGATTCGTTAGTGTAGTACTTAAGGTGTCGATCCCACGATGAGGATAATCTAATCCTAAATTCTAAGGCCGGAATAATTCGCAAAAATTCAAAATGTAAAGAAACTAAAACGAGAATTCAATCCAATCAATCAAATCAAATTAAGAATCAATCACGAAAATATTAATAATTCAGCAATTGCAGCACACACCCAAGAATTAACCTGAGGGAATTACCAATTGAGAGAAAGGAAAATTTATGTATCCTTAATGCTAACTTAACTGATTATGAATTACCGGATTGTTAGTTCTAGAAGATCCTAAGGTTGATTACTCTCTCTTGAGTTATAAATATTAACCCTAAATTATAAACCCTAATCAGATTATGAAAGTTGTAATCTCTCAATTAACAACCTATCCAAAACCCTAATTAGTTCTGAAGTTATCTAATAAATTATTGGAAACCTATGCAAGATCTCTTTTTGCACAATTTACCGATTTGATTTAATTCTTATTCTATTAAATCACGTAACTCTCGTTAGCCTAATTTAATTATTTTTCATTCGATTCACCCTTTCAGCTTATTATCGAATTATGCACTTGCAGAATCAAACCACAACAAATTCAATAAACACATAAACATTCAGATTTCATTAATTCATGGATAAAACTCTGAAGGCGAGTTTAGAACATCTCAACATTCAAAAATCCTATCAGAAAACTATTATTTCCAATTCTATACAATAATAAAATTGAAAATAAACAAGAAATACAATCTGAATGGATGATGGGAGGTAGTAATGTCGAGAAACTCCTGATCCAAAAAATACGTCAAGTTAGCTTCTTCTCAACTTCTCTCTTCCTTCTTCTCTTTCTCAATCTCTCGATGAATTCTCTCTAGGGTTTCTCAAAAGTGGCTGATGCAAAAGCTCCTTTGTACCTCTTTGTCTTGTTCTTTAAGTATCCTTTATGTTCTAAACAACTCTAGTGTTTTTATGGGGTCTGAAAAGTTTGAAAAATCCCTTGAAACTTGACATTTTTTAGTGTCTGTGCGTTTGGCCAACGCAGACCATAACCGTAGCCCTACAGACCACAATTGTGCGCCACATCTGAGCCTTATGATATGATCGTGGGCCATGTCCTGGGCTTTTGTCATAATTGTGGCATGTGGGTCACGATCGTGGGCTAACTCTGGTGCTTTTACCTTCGATGTTAACCTTAAAAAACTAACAAACACACCAAAGTACCTTAAAAACATAATCTTTAAACTCAAAGACTTGTACTAAACCATAAAAAACAAATAATTAACAAACTAACACAATTTTAACCTAAACTCATACTAAATGATTGAATTAATAGCTAAACACATATCAAACTAAGCCCTAAAGCATGCTGCAATTTACACTTATCAACATCCCCACATTTAAACGTTTGCTTGTCCTCAATCAAATAAAACAACAAACACATAAAAAATCACAAAGCACACAATGCAGTAATGAAACAATAAGTTCAACTTCTTGAAATAAATTTAACTTTAAACCCAATCATTCAAGTTATTTCAAACCATTAACGTGCAAAATTTGTGTCTAGGAGCTTTGGACTAAATATACATATTAATCAAAAACTCAAATGTTAAGTTATTCACCATTTTCAATTGTATACACATATTAATAATTCTTTGGTCATTCAAACTCTGTAACTACTCCTAAGTACATTTTCATGAAAGTCAAGCTATTTACAAGTTTAGTAGGTTTTATTAGAAAATTTTTTTATTTACTTTTTATTTAATTTTTTATTTTTTGTGGACATGGACTTAGTCTTTTACTCGGAGGCAAACATTGGTGATCAATGTTGATTCGGTTACTCGACTAAGTCATATTTTTATTAAGCTGCTTGGTTGAAATGTCATATAGCCTTTTGATGCGGAGGCACGCTTTTGTGATGCGTGTCGATCCAGTTACTCAGCTACATTATGTTCTCAACTGGCTACTAGCTATATTCATAACTGAAGGCTAGTGGAATATTTATTTGTTTAAAATTAACAAACACTTTTTTATTACCTACCTTGTCGCTTAAGCTACTCGTTTTCATGAAAAATACCAAAAAAACTACTTTTAGTCTAAAGACCTAAAATTATGAATGAATGTGACAATCTAAAGGGTAACAAACTAATACTAAATCCTAATTAACTTAAATATTTAGCCAAAGAACCCAATTCATTAATTTCGCGAGCTAATGACTCTTCACAACCTAATAGATTATGTTCAAAATTAAATCAATTTCAATCCATCTAAGCCATTGACATATTGACACAATTCACAAAATGCAACCTAACAAACTATCATACAATATGCAACATTCACACTCAAAGCAAAACACATAACCCTCCCCACACTTGAACAACATATTGTCCTTAATGTGAGAAGGAGGCACACAACACGCATAGCAAGAAGAAACATAAATTAAAGTAAAACAAAAATTAAATGAAGACTAAATTTAAAGATAAAAAGGATTAAAAACAAAGCCTTATGGTGATGAAGGCGGGGGTGGTGTCTGATAAGTGTGAAATGCATCGTGTTTTAGGGTATAGTTTGATATGTGTTTTTTTTCTATTTATTCAATTGTTTAGTATGTATTTTCTGTATAATTGTGTTAGTTTGTGAATTATTTGTGTTTAAGTGTTTTTGTGAGTTAGTACAAGCATTTGAGCTTAATTATTATGTCTTTGAGGTACCTTGATGTATTTGTTAGTGTTTCAGGATCAATAGCAAAGAACAGAGAAGTTTTAAAGAGACTTAGATTGAAACGACGGCCCATGATTGTGGCCTATCTACAATGATCGTGATAGAAGCATAAGACTTGGCCCACAATTGTGGCCTGCCTACCACGATCGTGACAGAAAGTGTACAAGTGGCCCACGATCGTGGCCTTGATCATGGTTTGCATCGGGCAGACACCCAGACACACAGAAAAGTCAAATTTTGAGGAATTTTTTAGACCTTTCTACCTAAAAAAACCTAGGGCTACCCAGAACACATTAAGTATACAAATAATGAGACAAAAGAGAGGAGAAGCTTCTTGCATTAGCCACCATCACGAAACCTAGAGAGAGTTCATTAAGATATTGAGAAAGAGACGAAGGAAGAGAGATGTGGAGAAGAAGCCTACACGAAGTACTTCCCATAACATGAGATTTCTTATCGTTGCTACCTCCATCATCCATTCGGATCTATTTTCCAGTGTATTTCCATTTTTATCTATATATAGAATTTGAATAGTTGTTCAGATGGGATTTATGAATGTTGAGGATTATCTAAACTCACCTTCAGGTTGTTTTTATCTTTGATTCATGGCCATCACTCAGTCCTAGGAAAAGGAACTTGATCATATAAAGGAGAATGAAGATAAAGAAAAAGGACAAGTAATTGTGGAACTCCTACATTCCTTACAGTATAGAATCAACATAGATAGAGCATTCGCAAATTTGGCAGCGAGTATCAATATGATGCCCTAAACCTTTAGTCAAAAGTTGGGGTTATGAGAGTTAGTACCCACAAAGATGTTAGTAAAGATGACCGATAGAATAGTCCATCAATCGAAGGGGATTATTAAAGATGTGCAAGTACAAATTGATAATTTTACTTTTCCCACAAGCTTCTATATATTGGATATTAGAGAAGATGTAGAAACCCCTATAGTCCTTCGAAGACCATTCCTGACCACTACTCGCTCAATCATTAATATTGATTGCCGAGGGGGGGGGGACTAACTCTGAGGATAGGTAAGCAACAAGTAACCTTCAATGTGTCAAAGAAAGATAACAATCCTCCTTTACCTCCAACTAATGGCAAGGAACTTGAACCTTCCTTAAATTGTCTTCAGAAAGTTTGAATTCCGCAGTTAGGTTATTTTTCTTTCAAATAAATTCGGAAGGCATTGGATGTCGACGTGAATTCTATAGTTAATGAAGTAAGCGAAAAGAGGTAAAAGAGCCACAAGGAGTTATGACGAGGATTCAACTAGTGAGGAGTTCGAAGAGGAAGAAGATGTAGAAAAATCGAGCTAGAAGAAGGTACTGGACACAATCTCTGTAAACATCAAGGTACTTATGGATAACTTACGGAGAACTCCAGAAGCATGACGGAGAAGGCCTGAACCCAACAATGCCAGAGCCAGGACATACGTCGTATTCATCGCTATTTTGAGGCTCGAGGCGTTCAACTGCCACCTTCAACCCTATCACCACCTCCATCACCATAAACCCTATTCTAAACCCTTTCTTTCTTTTTAAATTTAGTCTTTTTTGTTATCACCTTCTCATATTGAGAACAATGTGTTGTTCAAGTACAAGGAGGGTTATGTGTTTATTTGAATGTGAATTTTACTTATTATAGTTGTTAGGTTGCATTCTATGAATCGTGTGAATGTGTCAATAGCTTAGATAAATTGAAATTAATTTAACTTTGAACATGGTCTATTAGGTTGTAGAGAATTATTAACTGGTAGAATGAGTGAACTAGGATTCTTTAATTAAATATGCAGTTTAATTCGGATTTAGTGTTTAAGTGTAGCCCTCAAATTATCACATTCATTCATAATTTGAGACCTTTTAACCTAAGTAGCTTTGCTAGTATTTTTTCATGAAAGTGAGGAGCTAAAGCAACAAGGTAGGCAATAAAAAAAGGTTGTTAATTTTAAAATAAGTAACTATTTCGCTAGCCTTTGGGTTATGAATAGAGCTAGTAGCTAGTTGAGAACGTGATATGGCTGAGTAACCAGATTGACACACATAAAAAATGTGTGCCTTCGCATAAAGAGGCTATGATGACTTTCCAACCAAGCAGCTTAATAAAAAACATGATTTGGTTGAGTAACTAAATCGACAATCATTACCAATGTTTGCCTCTGCGTAAAAAGACTAAGTCCATGTTTATAAAAAGTTAATAAAAATAAAATTGTGTTTTTGAATAAAACCTACCGAACTTGTAATAGTTTAACTTTTCATGAAAACATACTTAGGATTAGTTACAGAGTTGAACGACCAAAGAATTATTGATAAGTGTGTTTGCAATTGAGAAGGGTAAACAGTTTGCAATTGAGAAGGGTAAACAATTCAACACTTGAGTCTGTATTAATGTGTATATTTATTTCAGAGTTCGAAGACACGGATTTTGCATGTTAATGATTTGAAATGACTCTAATGATTATGTTTTAAATTAAATTTATTTCATGAAGTTGAAGTCATTATCTCATTACTACATTGTGTGATGTGTGAATTAGTATATGTTTATTATTTTGTTTGCTAGAGGACAAGCAAACATTTAAGTGTAAGGATGTTGATAAGTGTGAAATGCATCATGTTTTAGGGTATAGTTTGATATGTCTTTATCTGTTTATTCAATTGTTTAGTATGTATTTTTGGTAAAACTATGTTAGTTTGTGAATTATTTGTGTTTAAGTGTTTTTATGGGTTAGTATAAGCATTTGAGCTTAATTATTATGTCTTTGAGGTACCTTGATGTGTTTGTTAGTATTTCAGGGTCAACAGTGAAAAACGGAGAAGTTTCGGAGAGACTTGGATAGAAACAACGGCCCACATCGTGGCTTATCTGCCACAATCATGATAGAAAACGTACAAGTGACCCATGATCATGGCCTGCCAGCCACAATTGTGATAGAAAGTATACAAGTGGCCCACGATCCACGTAGAGCAGATGCCCAAACACATAGAAAAATATAGTTTTAAGGGATTTTTGGGCCTTTCTACCTCGAAAAAAAGCTAGGGCTACCCAAAACATATTAAGTATATAAATAATGAGACAAAAGAGAGAAAAAGCTTCTTGCATCAATCACCATCATAAAACCTTAGAGAGAGTTCATCGAGAGAATGAGAAAGAGACGAAGGAAGAGAGACGTGGAGAAGAAGCCTACACGAAGTACTTCCTAAAATTGGGTTTATAATTTAGGATTTTTGTTATAACTTGAAAGAAAGTAATCAACCCTAGGATAGTCCAAGACCAATAATTCAACATTTTATAATTAATTAGGTTAGTGTTGAAGATAGGTAAAAATTTCTCCTTTCTCTTAATTGGTAGTTCCTTAGGTTGATTCTTGGTGTGGGCATTGCAATTTGCTTATTTATTAATATTTCATGATTTATTCTTGAGTTGAATTGGTTGACTGATTGAATTGCGTTATTGTTTTAGCTTAGTTATAGTTGAATTCATGTAATTTGTTTCAGCCTTAGAGTTTATGGTTAGTGTTGGGCGCCATTGTCGGAACCCAACCTCTTGCGAATATCATATGACTTAAGCGTATCTTTACTACATAATTCTCTTTAATACATTACGTACAAATAATATTCATCATTTACATTTCAATATCCTCAAACCAAAAGGGTTTTATAGAGCTACAATGGCATTTCAAGCCACCTTACAACATAATCCGAAATCTCAAAATACAAAAGTTACATAAACTACAAATTCTTGAA
>JAOSBK010000205.1:21718308-21730776 GCA_027568895.1 Erythroxylum shatona | reverse complement strand
CTTGCTAGAGGCCACTTATGACTTATGGGCCTTGAAGTGTGATCAAGCCCATTGCCAACATCAAATGAGCCTATAGGAATGCACACAAAGAGTAATGTGATCTGGGTTTATTCTCTTGGGCCTAATTTATTAGGCATTGAATAAATATATGTGGATATATTTATTGGCTAGATTGAAATAAGTTGTCGGGCTTTTATTATATGAGATATAATAAGAGCCAAAACTTATTGGGCTTTAACAATTCTAATAGGTTTAGAATTATGATATTCTTATTCCTAATAGGAATAAGAATTAAGGTTTCTTTATAAATAGAGAAACTTATGCCTCATTAGATGAGAAGAGACGAAAAATCATAGCCACCTTCCGAGAGAAAAACTGTGCGACGTTCGAAAGGTTTTTTTGAACGTGCTAGCACACATGAGCCGCTGCCCGGATCGTTCATCCTCGTGTGAATATCAGTAGAGGACATTCGCGCATTGCAGTGTCTACGAATCTGAAAAAGAAAATCCGCGTCAAGAGGTATTTTTCATACGTGCTATAGTTTTCGATTATACATATTGTTGTTTTAGGGTCTTTTTCGCTGCGTATTGAGAATACTCGGGCCATAGGCGATCCAACACTAATTACATCTATATTGTGCACTTACGGTAATTCATAATTGACATGCATAGAAATAGTTAGTTAAGTTTTTGATTATTGATATGTCATTTGGTACGATGAATTTGAATGATAGTGATGATGAGACTTTCTCTTAATGATGAAAATTTGCAATAAATAAAAATTCAATACAATTTAAACGTATATTCTATTGAATAAAGTTCTAGACTTTTCATTTCTTCTCTTTTCTTTTAATTTCACTAGCATTTAATATATATGGAAAATTTTATATATGCAATATAAATATAATATTTTTAACTACAAGTATTTTTATTTCAAGTTTCGCTTCTACTTGGATGTGTTCCTTAACACAAACACTTGTTGTAATGTATATAGAGTCATGGACATATGGTGTTCTTACGATATCATGTTTTGATGTAATTATTCTTTATTGTATGATGTAAATTGTAACATTTTAATTACTTTGCATTATTTTTAATTTTATATCCAGATGATAATTAAATAATCTTTTTCTTATATTAATTGTAGTTACTGTTTATATATAAAATATGTAAAAAGTAATATTAATAGAAATAAAGAGACAGTGGTTATCTCAAATTTACATGATTGCAATTTTTGGAAACATAGTCGATATAAAATTAAAATTAGATAGAAAAATATATTGATAAACTATTTTATAATTTTAAAATATTTAGAGATTCTATTATAATTTTGAAATTTTACCTAAAATGGTACCTATTATTGACCAATACTATGGCATAATATTGCACATATAGAAAAGTTAAAAAAAGAAAAAAAATAATTTCAATTAAATAAAACTTAATTGTGAATTTTCAAAAATTTTAGAGATCAAATATGAGATATTAAATTTTATTATAATTAAATTATAATTATAATTAGAGTTCAACTTTAATTATAGTTAGAAATTTTAATTTCAATACGAAAGAAATTCATTTGTCTGTCTCCATGAATAGGAAAAAAGGCGAGTTAGCACTCTTGTCTTATCCTCTCAAGTGTTGAATTCTTTTTCTCTACTATGTGAATATTATTAGAGGTTGAACATATATACAACTTATTGTTGACAATTCAATAAAAATATTAATGTAAAATTTCAAATCATCAACATTTTGGTTTATGATTATATTTTCTACGTTGCTCAATTAAATCAATCGTGATTTGCACCTGGTTGAGGAGATTGGGTTCATACTTTGCTTTTATTGGTTCTTTGTGGCATATAATTCTCATGTCTAATGTCTATCATACCAATTGTTCCTTTTTCCATGTTTTGAACTAATAAATCATATCCCTGCACCTATCAGCTCCCATCTAAATGTTAAAATGCTTGAGTGGGAATGGAAAGACCCCAAGCTCACAGCTAATTTGCTAGACTCTATGCATGCCTTTTGCCAGTTGCCTATTCCTCAAAAGTTGAACTCCTTGGTTTTCTGCATGTAGAGTATTTCTTTTATATGGTTAATTTGAATGTTCTTGTTCCCATATATTCTTTTAAATGTGAATGATATACGAAAGCTGTTGGTCTCTCCAAAAGAAGATACATGGTGGTGTATAGAGTTGGTAGGTAGGAGTGTAGCACGTAATGGAACCTTAGTTACATATCATGGATCGAACATAAAAGGGAAATAAATAAAGAAATGTCAAAAATACTTGATTTCGATTTTATAACTTCAAACGAGCCTTTTGAAGCTGAAAGAGAGTGAATACATCGTCGTCTTCACAGGAACTCCTCACTGGAGTGCAATCAACGTCTTTTTACAGTTTTTTCAAAACGTAAGCTCTCTTAACGGGCTAGAAAATCTTTATTCTTACGAATGACATGAGCAACTATAGGAGACCTTAACCTTTATATATAGCATCCATATCGAGTTTCCCTATCACAGACCTGATATGAGTCCGGTTTATACTAATCGGGATCTATTTTTTACTTGGACTTCGACCCATTGATTTAGGTCATTTATTTGGTCATTCTATTATATTTATTTAGATCAAATTACATAACTTAACTGATAAGTTATTGAAAAATTGAAAAATACAATTGAATTTTGTCTAATTTTATGGAAAAAGTAAAAAAAAATCCAACATTCTCCCCATTAGACAAAATTGCAGTTTTGACTCAGGTTGAAAACAATTTTAAAAACTTGATTAAGCTACACTACTATATTAGTCGACTCAGTTTAAAAACAACACATTTGATCCAAAGATAACAAAAGTCCATCATTCTATCCTGTAAGGCTTTCGATACTGAAAAGTATCAAATACATATGTCATGTGCGATACATATTCAATATAATCACATATAACCAATACCTCACTAACATAAATAGGAAAATGGAGTGTGGTAAACTAAGATGATACCTTTATAATTTAAATTATATCATCTTCATTTGTAGGTCTCGATTTTTCCAACTTTATGTTGAATCGCATATGCTAAACTACATTAAAGACATTATGTTCTCTCTCACCGAATGCTAAACAACTTCATAGAAAACTTCTTTCCTGTCACTGAATGCTAAACAACATCAAAGAAAACCTTTCTATTCTCTAACTGAATGCTAAACTACATTAGAGAACCTTTATGAGATAAAAAACTTATATCCCCCTATTTCATGTCAAACTTTACAGACATTTGTTTAAAATTTTATGCATCTAAATGACATATGCTCAAGGTCAATCTTTATATATTCCCAATGACCTTTAGATGCTTAAGATCGACATAAATCTTAAGACTTTCATACGTATTATAACAATGTACGATAACATGTATTACTGAGGCTCAATGATGATCATCTTTATTGATGAATGACTATACTGTCATAATACATCAAATGTATAAAAGTACAAATGTACATGGAGCAAACATAACGATGCCCTAACTAACAATGTCTAAGGACATCAAAACACCCATTCTGTATACTTTTGTCACAAACATAAGTAGGCGAAGTCCTTTAGTTAAAAAATCGACTTCCAGTTCCTCAGTCTTTAAATGCTCCAAACCTTAATGTCACCTTTTCATCAACTTGTTCACCATTATCACCCAGTTCGAAATCCTGCAATGAAGCGGGGTCTGGGGAGGTTCGATAGTACGCAACCTTACCCCTACATAGTAGAGAGGCTATTTCTAGTGGACCCACATGCAAATGAGACAATATAAGCATGATGCAAGTTACAGAATCAATTCATTAAAAAAAAGTCCGCGAGAACCTAGTATGCTACAAAGTCCATCCCTCCTTGTCATGCAGTAAGTAAGGAGACTTCCCTCATAGACCCTAGCGGAATGCCCCCCACTGTCTCCCCCCCCCGCGCACCTGTCTTGCAATCTGCACAATGTGACACAGTATCTCCTAATGACTGTCATATTGATTTGGGTAACTGGAACAGTCAATCCTTTACCCAGATCTGATCGCGTCAAACTTTTCTATTTCTAGCGACTACCTCAATAAAGGTCAACTCTAATATATCCTCCTTGATCACTTCCCACTAGTTCTTATAAGGCCTCCCTCTCCTCCTCTTATATTCGCTAAGTGATATACCCTCACAGCTTCGAACCGGAGCATTAGAGGGCCTCCTTCGCACATGCCCGTACCACCGAAGCCTGTCTCTCTCAACTTGTCGACAAAGCTGGCTACTCGGAGTCTATCTCTTACCACCCAGTTTCGAACCTTATCTCTCCTGGTAATGCCACACATCCACCTAAGCATACATATTTATGTTACTAAGTGAACAACGAAGGACTTAACATAGATCCTTGGTGGAGACCAACCTTGATAGGAAACGCTTTCGTGTCCCATCCTACCATCCTTACGTTAGTCAATGCTCCTTTATACATATCCCTTATTACTTTAATATAGGTGATAGGAATGCCCTTAGCCTCCAAACACCTCCATAAGAGGTCTCTAGGAACCCTGCCATATGCCTTCTCCAAATCAATAAAAACTATATGCAAATCTCGTTTTCGTTCCCTGTAGCATTCCACGAGTCTACAAAGTAGATGTATCACTTCTATTATGGACCTACCAGGCATAAATCCAAATTGGCTGACCGATATAGAAGCAGCCCTCCAGATTCTCTTCTCAATTATCTTCTCCCACAGCTTCATGGTATGACTTATTAGTTTGATGTCTCTCTAGTTGTGACATTGTTGGATGTCCCCTTTGTCCTTATATAAGGGGATCAACCTACTTAATCTCCATTCATTTGGCATTTTGGCTGACTCTAGAATCACATTGAAGATTCGAACAAACCATACAATACCAACATCTCCTATCCGTTTCCAGACCTCTATAGGGATCTCATCTAGCCCTTTCTAATTTCACCCCTCGTAATCCTTACCCATACGCCCCTGTCATAAGCATGCCCTGACGTAGAGGGTTCTCCCAACTCTACGTTGCCTACTATCTCTTCGTTATACAGGCTATGAAAATACCTCTACCATCTCCTCTTGATGTCTTGGGACTCTGTGAGTACCTATCCTGTTTCATCACGAATACAACACACTTGGTTGAAATCGTTCGTCCCACGTGCCCTATCTCGTGGTAGCTTGAAAATCTTTTGTGCATCCCTAGATGTATCCAAGTCGTGATATATAGTCTCATATGCCTCCCCTCTAGCCACTGTGATAGTTTTCTTAGCCCTCCATTTAGCCCACCTATACCTTACTCTGTTAATCTCCCTCTCCACCTTCGTTGAACTAGCTAACAGATCTTTAAAAGCACTCTGCTTCACCTTAACCATCCCCTAGACCTCGTCTGTCCGCCGCCAACCTTCCATCCTCCCACCTCCTTGCCCTTTGGGGATCCCTTTGGAGACCCCTAGGTGAGTGGTGGCCGTTGCATGCACTATGCTACACCCTCCCACATCAAGTTTGCATCCCTACTCACAGACCATGTTGCTTTTGACCGAACTTGTGGCCTAAATCATTCCATCTTGTCCCCTATTAGTCTCCACCACTTAATTCTACAACAATGCAGGTTTAAAAACTGTGGCCTCCATCCTTTAATCTTGAAATCCATAACTAGTAATTTATGTTGAGTCGATATGCATGCAGCTGGCAGTACTTTGCAATCTTTGCACCATGATCTGGCACCTTTCCTGACAAGTAGATAATCTATTTATGTCTTTGAGTTGCTACTCTGAAAAGTTACCAAGTGCGCTACATTTTTCTTAAAAAGGGAATTAGCAATGACTAACTCATATGCTACGGCCAAGTCTAATAAAACAATCCCATTATCATTTCTAATGTCGTACCCGAAGCCCCCGTGGGCTCCTCTATACCCATCTGTATCAGCCTCTATATGTCCATTAAAATCACCTCCAATGATGATCTACTTCAAATCAGCAAAATGTTGCAGCACCCCCTCTAACGCTTCCTAAAACAGACGTTTTTATTGTTCGTCTGAACCCGCTTAAGGTGCATACGCACACACAACATTGAGAACCACATTACTAACCACAATTTTAGTCACCATAATCCTATCATTGACCCTTGTAACCCCCACCACTCGACTTATAAGTTCCTTGACCACTAGGATACCTACCCCATACTGCTTTCAGGTACTTCCTGAGTACCATAGTTTGAAACCTCTTATCTCCTTCGCTTTAGCGCCTGACCACTTTATCTCCTGAATGCAGGCTATGTGAATCCTATACTTATCTAAAATGTCCACTAATTTTAAGGACTTGCCCGCAAGGTCCCAACGTTACAAGATCTGAATCTCAATACATCCTCGCCGTTTTTATCCCGGCCTATTGCACGTACCGACCAGCTCACACTGGTCCCAACCGCGCGAATTGAAGGCATCCTGCTTGTCTCGGGCCTGCACTTGTCCCTCAGGACTACGCCTAAGGAGCCTCTAATAACCTTGACCTAATACTAACACCAAAACTAAAATATAGTTAAAAATAATTAATTAAAATAATTAAAAAAAGTATATATAAAATATACTAAATTAGATTAAACTAATAATAGTAATTATAACAATAATAATAGGATATGTGAAAATTACCCCAAAACTCAAGGTAAAGGTAAAATAAATGCAAATAATAATTATAATACTAATCACAAATAATAATAATAATAATAATAATAATAATAATAATAATAATAATAATAATAACAATAATAATAACAATAACAATAATAATAATAATAATAACAACAACAACAACAACAACAACAACAACAATAATAATAATAATAATAATAATAATAATAATAATAATAATAATAATAATAATAATAATAATAATAATAATAATAACAATAATAATAATAATAATAATAATAATAATAATAATAATAATAATAATAATAATAATAATAATAATAATAAGATACTACTAATAAGAATAATAATAAAGAAAACTAAAGCTAGTAAGAGAATAAGAATTATAATAGTAGTAGTACTAATAATAATAATGATAGCAATAATAAATATAATAAAAACTAAGGAAAAAAACCAAAAATAATAGGAAACTCAAATAAAAGGAAAATACTAGTAATAATAATACAAATAATAGTACTAGTAAAACTGATAATAACACTAATAACCAAAAATAGTAAAACCACAAAAACTAGAGATTAGAAAATGCAATAATAACAGCTTCAAAAATAAAAATAAAAATAAAATAAGACTAAAAATAATAAATAAATAAAATTAAGTAATTAATTAATTAAAAATACACTAAATTATTAATAGAACTAATAATACTAACAAAAAAGAGATATGGCTAATAATAAAAACCTAACTGAAGAGATTGTAAAGACGTTGAGAAGAAAGATTGCATGTAAACTAAGGCCTGACTGATATGTGCATGCAAAATAAGAAAAAATTCGCACACTACAGGACGTGGTCTAAGAAGTTTATCCCTTTTGTCGACACGTACACGTCTAGAGAGAACCAATAAAAGAGCAAAACTAGAAAAGTTGCCAATGCATACAGGGGTTGTGATCTTGAAGGAGAAGCTTGTTTGTGTAAGAAAGGAGCATCAAGTTAACGACGAGAGAAAGAACGGACTTGTGAAGCTTAAAACGGTGGCTAAAAAGCATGGTACCAACGGTTATCAACAGGAGAAGATGACAGTTGCTTGTAGACCACGGCAAGTTGTCAGGAACGAGACAGCGGATATGATGTGATGTGCTAGGAGACCTGGACGTGAGAGAGCATTTATCGTCTACTGTGCATGTAGACCTGCGTCCCCCCTCCCCTCCCATGAGCTGCATGCTTAGCTTCTGTTTCCACTTTCGAAGCCAACATCGTCAGTATCAACAAAACTACTGCCGCTTCACCACCGGCTACGACACCATCCTCTTCTCCGGCAAGGCAGAGTTTATATTTTCTAAAAAAGGTAGCTTTCCTGCATGCAGGAGCTCTTGTGAAAACTACATCGTACAGTCTTTTTCCCACGGGCAGTTGGATACCGCGCCATCATTGACACAAAAAAAAGCAAACGAACTATCTCGTTAGAACCTAGAGCATGCTTAGAACGTGATGTGTGTTATCTTAAAGAACCTCTCCAGTGATGATAGGCCGAGTAATCTCGTCCACGTAGCCGTCTAAGAGAACTATACGAATCAAGTGAACTATACTGTAACCATGTGGAAACGTGTTCATGCGCTAGGACCCATAACCAAGATTTGCAGGTGTTCAAGACTAAATGGCCATTACAACTGATAAACAGGGATACACAGACTCGTATGGTACCAAACCACAACTAAGAAATGGAAACTATGAGAATCAACACCCACAGAATATTTGCAATATGAGTAAATACCACTTCATGCACAACACAAGATCGCAATGGCATAAACGAAAACACAAAACAACTAGATATACGACTGGACCTTGCCACCCCTTACCTCCAGAAATGGACGTGCCACTCAAGTAGATGGTCAAGGACTATGGCATTTATCAACAGTCATTAAGCTCGCCCAAAAGAAAGAAAAGAAAGCTTATCTTTACATACCTTATGATGTGAAATCCCCGTTGACGCAATGCTGCTTGTCCTAAACCAACCGAAGAGTTGAAAATGTAAAAGGGCGGAGACAACACTACCTGATGGAAACATGTCGTGCACTCGTTGGACCCATGTTTGCTGTCGTTAAAGAGCTCTAGAGCACCAGAATAAAATCAGAGGAGTAACAGTAGCTAAAATATAGAGATCACCACAAGCCAAAGTTCCCAACTTTATCTGCACCAAGGCCACTAGAGCCATCATCAAGAACCCGCAACCAAAAATCGAATCGAACCCCGAAAACAAAGTCCCTACTCTTAATGCCACCAAGTTGATATGAGCTGTAGACGTTCCCAGATCTTCACAGCTGATGATGGCATTAATAATGAGCCTAATTATGAGCCCGAGGTCTTCACAACTGACAGCACCATCTCCATCACTATCCATGGAAGCAATAAGTTCCTGACAAACTTCCAAAGATAGTCCCAATCCTTCGCTCTCTATAGCTTCAAACAGTTCCTCATCAGTGAAAACCTCGTCACCATTACAATTAAGAGCATCAAATGCAGCTTTCAGAGAGCTTGCAAGTCCACTGAGTTCCATCTCCTTGGTGTTCAGTTCCAGGAACTCTTCTGTGCTTAGCAGGCCATCCTTGTTCTTGTCTCCCTGCTTCATCATAGCCCTCACGTCTTGTTCACTGACGTTATAGCCAAGTGAAGCCAATATGCCACCGAGCTCAGCAGTTGTAATTTGGCCGTCATTGTCCGAGTTAAAGGCTTTGAATGCTTCAACCAGGGCCAGAACTTGGGTCAATGCCTCAATTTCAGCTGAGACAGCGGGTTGAGCCATTGAGGCTTGAATGCTTGAAATTGAGATATTTAAAGACCTGTTCTTTTATTTAAACACGTTACATATATACACGACAATCAAAACAAGCAATTATGCATCAGAAACTAAACGCACAAATTAAATCATTACTAAGGTCAAGTTGCACTTGAAAAACTTTCTCAAATCACACTTGTGTTTGAAACATAACCAAAACACATATTTCGCTTGGTCTAGTAATAAAGAAGAAACAACCAAAAGAGTGAACCGAAAACTTGAAATATGAAAAAAAAAATTAACAAGCAATTATGCGATATTTTCGAGAGAAAACATAGATTTTAGAACTAGACTTGATACCACATGTAAGCATAATTAATTGCATAAACATAATCACGATAATTTTTTAGCCAAGATTTGAAATTTCTATGTTTACATGAAAATATAAAATATAAAGTATATACTTTGATCCGGATTAACCATTCCAAAAGATTGAATATGAAGAAACTTGTTTTTATTCTGTTTCCTCGACCATTATGCTCTTTTGACAGTGAAAATAAGCAGAGGTGTATATATGGGAGAGAGAAAAGACCAGTTTCAAACTAAATAATGATATTTCTGAACCGTAACCACTAAACGATATGTTTAAAATAAAATTTTATCTTAATTAATAAACATTATCTTCATCAAATCGACCAATTATAAGTTGGCATTTAATATTATTAAAATCATAATTATTTAATGAGCCACATATTAAATATATAAAGGTTTTACATGGACTATCTAAGTTTTTGAGTTAATCAACTACGTCGCTCATTGAGGCATGCTCGAGTTGGTCTGTTAAATGGTTTTAGAGGTCGTGGATTGGTTTCATTTGCTTATGGGAATACTTGCATCAATAATTGAATTTCTAACCTCAGATTATCAGTAGTGGCATGTCAATTATTAGTTTTAATGTTGTGCGATGTGCTTGCTGCTCTTGTTCAAGTGTTGAGGACACTGTTTTAGATGGGACTTGTAGTGAATCTTTCAAATCTATCATGAGATACACCTACACTTTCAATCATTCCCACAATAACTTAAGACTTAATGTTAACTTTAAATCCAATGTGCATCTTAATCTCACTTGTTGACTTGTTGAATGTAATAAGCTTGAGAATATTTGACCTATGTTTAAACTATAAAATTTAAATCAAAAATAAAAATTTTATATAGTTAAAAGTTCAAACTTTCAGTAAGTATACGTTTACATATACTTGATCTTTGGACTTGGAACTCTTTGATGCGAGTTTTGAATTGGATGGTGCATTTATAGGGATATAACTTTCTGTCCCCTCTATCCTGTCCCAATCATGTTTCACTTCATCTCAACCATATATTTATGTGAGTTCTACAAAAATAGATGGTTAAAATGATGTAAAACAGAATTGGGACAGAGTAGAGGAGAAAGAGGATCTGAGGGTATATAATTTAGAAAAGTGATAGGCTCTCGTTTTGAACTACTTGCTCCGTTGATATGGTTTGCATGACAGTTTTCGCTGCGCTTGTTAATCAGTCTTTGGAGCTCCTTTATATTGCTTTATTATCCTTTTATACTCATATCTTATTCTTTTTCTGTAGCCCTACATGTTATGGTTTCATTTTTCCTTCTTCCTTTTCCCTTTCAAATGTTTAATGAGCATAATGCATTTTTTATTTTTTAAAATTATTCCCAGTTTTTCCCATTTTATGCAAATAAGTCCTTTCCAAATTGTAGTTAGGTCCCCCTTTGGATTGTTATTAATTTTCATCCCCCATCTTTTGTTCGAATTTTTTAATATATAAAATTTTCAGCGCTCTTCACTTAAACTCATATTCTTTTAAAACCTTATTTGCATTTTTAGTTTCTAAAAAAAGCAAAAAGATAACGAGACGAACTAAATAAATAAAAGTAAGTAAACGAATTATGTATTTATTAATAAAAAAGTGTAATAACATAAAGCGTAATTGAATGATTTTGATTGATGACTTAAATTACAAAAAAAAATTTATAAAAATACTCATTGTTAAAGTGGAGATATGGACAAAAACGGTATAAAATGTTTGGGAAAAATCAAGTATGGACACAGGCAATAACTTTTTCGCATCCAAACCTACTACATGTGAGAATCAACCTGCAACCTGCGAGTGATGTTAGGCTTTCAGAATTGTCCCAAAGTCCTGCTAGTGATTGTCGCGAAGACTTTAGCCTCCATTGACTTGGTAAAAAATTCTACGTCCGAGAGTATATACTTAATTGTCCCGTAATTGTAGGAAAAGCACCAAGTGTTAAAGGAATGGGATCTGAGAAGGTCGTATAGTCAGCCCGCATGCCTGTGTTGGAAGTTTGTGTGCGTCTAACATTTATCGACTGCATTTACAAAGGCCTTACATCTTTCTTTTGTATTTTCCATTGAAAGCCTTGTCTGAGTATTATACGGGACAAAGTTGGCACGCCTTGTAGCACAACACTTGGGCCAATATGACACTCTTATAAGGGCATTACCAGTTTCCTTATGCAACGTGGAGGCAAAGTGTATGACGTGCAATGATTTGATAATTATTGTGTATTTGACATTTCGGCAGATGAGATGCCTTGTTTTTTGGTTTTTAATCACGAGATATTTTAGGAGGATCTCAACTTTAAGAAGGTGTCTTTAAGTCATCTACACTCAGACTAATCCTCACTCATATTAAGTCAGCCTGTAAGGGATAAATGTTGGTCAAACAAATTTTTTCATTCTCAGGGCTTGAAATTGAGACTTCTAATTAAGAGATAAAAGATGCCTTGTTTCTTAGAGACCTATATGTTGCTCCCCCTTTTAAATATAGTTTTGTAGTGTTGCTATCCATTCGTCTTCTGATTTCTCGATGCAGGCCTGTCTCTCTTCCTCACGAGCACTATCTCATCTCCTTTCCTACTAGAAATCACTACAAGAAAAATTAGTTTCAGTAACCATTATTTATGGTTGCTAAAAATAAGAAAATGGTCGTTAAAAGTTATAGCGACCAAAATCGGGTTGGTCACAGGTGGTTACAACA
>JAOSBK010000205.1:21703219-21718208 GCA_027568895.1 Erythroxylum shatona | reverse complement strand
TTGAAGTGCTTATTGTGTATGAATTGTGGGTATATTGATATGTGTGTAAGGTGCCTTATGGAAAAAGAAAAATAAGAATTTGTTTAAATGATGAGATATGAAAGAATATGAAGAAGAAAATGAAATGAGGTTTGAGTGTGAATGACTTCAATTGGATATGTGAGATGCTTTATGTATATAAAAAATTTATACCGATTTGAATTGGTTTAGACCAAGTGTCTCTATAGTTTTCCAACGCTGAACGTTTGTTTTGTTTAAAAAGTTTGCATTCTCGGATGTCGGAATTTGACCTTAAGTTTGATTGCAATCTTTCGATTTTTGTAGTTCCGCACGCGCTTCCGATTCCTTCGCTTTTTGATCCGATTTGATTTCTTTGGATTTCGCTCACTTTGACTTTCACTTTTGATTACGTTCGTTCATTTGTTTTGCCACTTGGCCCACTTTCGCTTTATGATCCGTTCTTTCGCTTCCGCCACTTTGTTTTTCAATTTATGATTCCGAGGTTGGGTTCTGGAAACGGGATCGATCAAGTGTTGAGATCTGTCCTGGTGAATTTAAATACCTAAGACATAAGATGTTATACCAAGGTCCTTCATGTCAAAGTTCTAGACTAAAATTTGCTTAACTTCATACAACAGTCAAGTAATTTGACGTAAGCAATATATCATCTATATGCAGTAATAAGAAGATAACTTTGTTGCTCCTGACTTTATAGTATAAGCATCTTTTTAGCTTTATTTTTCATGAAGCTGAAAGAGGTCACAACCTCATCAAATGTAAGGTATCACTTTTGAGAGGTTTGATATAAACGATATATTAATCTGCTTAATGTGCAAACCATGTCGATTCCATCTAAATCCTAAAATTTTTCAGGTTGTACCATATAGACCTCTTCATAAAGGTCTTTATTCAGGAAAGCAGTTTTGAAAGTTATTTAATGTAACTCTATATCATCATGAGCAACAATTGTCATAATCACTCAAAATGTATCCTACGAGGATATGAGAGAAAAGGTAACATTAAAGTCAACCTTTCTCCCTGAGTGAACGATCAGGTAACTGAGCAAGCCCATAAACTGCTGAACTTTATCCCGAAATCTTTTAGGTTTTAAAACCATTTACAATTGACGATTTTGCAATTCCATCGTAAATCAACTAGCTCCCATACCTTACTATACTTCATGGCTTGCATCTCATCAGTCATTACATCCCACCACAAATCTACACTGGGTCCAGAAACAACTTCTGTAAAAGTAATTGGATTTGTAACATGTCTAATATCATAGTCCTATTCAGCTAATATACTATGTAATTATATGGGATAGCCGGTCGTCTCACTTTGGTGGATTTATAATTGCACCCGATCTTGTACTCCCAGGAACCTCTGTGTGTACAGGTAAGTGTTCTTATTCCTATACAGGCACAGTACAAAGACCTAGATTCACCAGATCTAACTATATAAGTAGCGGGTACATGGTAACTATAGTATCCATCCTGCTATCATCCTAAGGGTCAACGAGTCTACTATCATCATAGACATTGTATTCTAGAAACTTAGATGTTTGTGATTCCATATTTCTGGTACCTCCTTCTCTATAGCAAGATTTGTAGCTTTAAAGTGGTCAAGATATCTTACTAAACAACAATGAGCATAACAAGAATGCAATTTATCTTTATAAGGATTATACTACCTTAGAAGGACAGCCCCATATACGAATGTGTGCAAGACTGGGTTTCCACACTTCTAAATAATCAGGTAGATTAATCATGTTCTGCATCGACTTCTTCAAGTGTTTTAGGGTGAGGTTTTGCCTTTTAGCAACACACCATTTTGCTCAAGACTACCTGACATAGTGAACTAAGTCACTATTTTAACTAATTTCATATATCTGACAAGTGGACTTTTTCAAATCCTGAAACACCATGTTTGCCATGACATTCTCCTCCACAATCAAATCTAACACTCTAGATGGATTTTCTCAATTGGTTCACAACATTTAATCTTTAAGTAAAAACACATAACTTTAATGGGAATAATCATCAACAAATTTTAGTATACATTTGGAATTGTATAATTCAACTGTATAAGGTCTACTGATATCTTTATGTATCAAACTCAACAAGTAAGAAGCACAAGTTGCCCCCTCTTTCTTATTAGTTAACTTACCCCTGCAACAGTCGTCACTTATTTCCAGATCATCGTAATCTAGAATTGAGAGAATGCTTTCCTTAATCAATCTTTTAACCCTAGCTAAACATATGTATACTATTTTAATGCAATAAAAAGTAAGAAAAATCGAGAAACAGAAGTTAGCTATGGAGAAAAAAATTGAAAATCTTCGTTTTTAACCACCCGATTACGTCACTGCTCTGATATCATGTGTAACACTTAACAATACCTTAATTACCTATCCCGGATATAATGTGAAAAGCAATAAACGAAAAAATGTGAAAATATTTTATTTTAATTTCATAACTTCAAACGAGCTTTTCGAAGCCAAAATGAGCGCGAATCCACTATCTTCTTCACAGGAACTCCTCACCGGAATGTGATCAACATCCTTCTATTATTTTCTCAAAATATAAGCTCTCTTAACGGGTCAGAAATCCTTATACTTACGAATGAAATGAGTAATTTCATGAGACCTTAATCTTTATATATAGCATCCATATCGGCTTTTCCCATCACAGACCCAATATAGGATCGGTTCATACTGATCGGGATTTATTTCTTACTTGAACTTCGACCCATTGATTTAGATCGTTTATTGGGTAACTTTATTATCCTTATCTGGATCAAATTATGTAATTTAATCGATAAGTCATTGAAAAACTGAAAAATGCAATTAAATGTTGTCCAATTTTATGAAAAAGTGAAAAATATCCAACAAAGAGGGCATCTCTTAGTAGTGCTCTTGATCCTTGACAATAGTATTAGGTGTCATGACTTTGTGCCCTAGGGTTGAAATGAATCAGAGGGCACCAAACCTTTTGTGATGGCTGCAAATGCTGTCGTGTTATTTCCAGCAACTTATTAAAAGGATTACGGGTCATATGATTTTTATAACCTGGGTAGGAACCTTGATGGCGGATATGAGTGTGCAAGTAAGAGGCAATAAATTATCAACTGCCATCATCAATCACATTAATACTATGATGGTTCCGAGAAATTTATTAGGAGGCTCAACTCTCAGTCTTACCATTGATACTGTCATGGTTCCGAGAAATTTATTAGGATGCTCAACTCTCAGTCTGACCATTACGATACCAAATATGTGAAAGAAAGGAATAAGCAAGTTAGCCTCGTCTCCAACAATGACACGCCATACCTATTATTTCAATGATCCTGGCTTTGCTTGTTTTTAAATTTTCACTCAAGTACCATAACAGTGAAAGACTTGAATGCCAATAAGTGTTCTTGCTAGCTGTTCTGCAAATTGATTGTCTAATCCGGATGCACCTGTTGGAGAGAGAATTGTGGCAGATTTTGCCATGTCTTGTCTTCCATGAGTGTTACGTGTTTATCGGGTTGACTTGAACCATAGCTAATTAATTTTTGTTAGAGGAGAAGGGGATGGTGATGTTATAGTAGTAATTGCTATATAAACGAAAAAGGACTCCTTAACCCATCAGGCATCAGCAGAAGTTGATGCCTATTGCCAAAACGTTGGAAGAAGTCTAATGGAAAAATTAATAAATTATGGATAACTCCAAGGCCTATCAGTGCTGTATAATATATAGTTCATGAGCAAGGAAAATTAAATACAAGACCACAGCTTCAGCTGAGAGAGAATAGCTGTACAATATTTGAGGTAGAATTAGGGCCATTGATGTACGGACACGATGAATTTGCTCCTTCATCTCTTCAGATCTTTTTCTTACCCCTTCACTTCTTCTTCTGCTAATCAATTTAAGTCTTTCAATCCCCACTTTCTCTACCATCTCAACCCATTTTTCTTTACATCTAATGGCTACCACCTCAGTTGAGCAGGCCTCCAAAGCACTAAGATGCCAGGTTTTGTCACTAATGAAGCCCCACTTCTTTTGTCTACAAGTTCCTTTCGACTCTCACAGGAAAATGATTTGCTTTGTTTTTCAGACATTGGTTCTCAAGGTATCCATTCACTGCCAAGGTTGCACGAGGAAAGTCAAGAAGGTTCTTCAAGGCATTGATGGTATATTCCTTGATGATCATTGCTAATAATTTGTGGGAGGAAGGATACAAGATGCAAACTTCTCAACCTTTTAGTTTTGTATTAAGTTTAATCACTATATTCAAAGAAAGAAAGAAAGAATAATGATTTCAGCCTTTTGAATATTATGGAGTCAACTCCAGAGTCCTAAATTTTATTTGTTCTTCAGCTCCTGCTCATACAAACTTTTTTTTATACTGCTTTTAGGTGTTTATTCAACAGCCATAGATCCACAGCAACAACGAGTAACGGTCACGGGTATCGTTGGAGTGGAGACTTTGATCAAGAAACTCAATTACAAAGGTAAATGTGCAGAGATTTGGCCCCAGAATGAAGCTAAACCAGAAAAAGATCGAGGCAGAGCCAAGAACAGAAAGCAGCAAAAGGACGCCAGAACTAACCAGAATTGGGGTGATCTTCCAAGCAGAAGCACTACTGTAGGTAATGGGGAGGAACCAACTGAAGACACAAAAAATGATGGCAAATCAGCAGAAATTCCCTCCTCTGGCAGTGAGTTTCTTGCAATTAAGAAGGAGGGAAATGAAAGTAAGTATGGGTGCTTAAGGAAGACAAAAAAAAGTCAAGAGGGGCATCAAGGCAATGACAGTTCCAGCTTCGCCTCACTGCCTTCTGCTACTGTAGGTACTGGCAATCAGCCTCATGGTTGGGGCATAGATCATCCCGCCGGACCAATTCATCTCAACACCACACATCAGTATTCAACTCCATATCCACAAGTTCTATACATCCCTCAAATGTCTGCATCAAGCCATAGAAGTGCATTTCCCATAGGAAGCCCCGCTTTCGATCATGTCCTCGCTTCACCTTACATGCATGCACGTGTACATGCACCCATGGACTTGTTCAACATTTTCAGTGATGAAAATGTTAACGGGTGTTGTATTATATGATCAGTGAACTCTGGCGGTGGGCAATCTTGCACTTGAATGGTGAGGGATAGTGACTAGAATGCGAGAGAAGAGAGAAAGCTAGGCATGCAGAGCGAATTAGGCAAGGATTTTGGGCTTTATAATGCTGCATTTAGCTTTTCCTTACGCTGTCGCCTGCCGTTCATTTTTGGTCCCTGAGGATGTCAACGATTGCTCAATGTGTTGTGAATAGAAAACTTCTGAAGTTTTAATCGGTCTACCTAAGGATGTAGTATCACGAGCCAAGAAACAAGTAGAAAAGCCCTGTATGTAAGTCGATGCATATTCCATGTTTTTGCTCTTACATTAGATTGGCATCATAAGGTTGCCATGAGAAATATCTTTTTGACATTTGGATGTGTTCCCTGCACGAATGTGGTCTATTGGATACAAGATAAATCAGATGCAGTTTGCTTGTTAAGAAACAAGTGACGTCTTGTTATGCTACATTTTCACAGTTTGTGGCTAACGCTTGTTTTGCAAGAAATCCCTCTCACATGTCATTATTCGATAACCAGAGTACATGTTACTACAGATAGAGAACCGGTTCTCCTCTATGCGAACCTCAACAAAAACAACTGCTGGTTCACTTGGTTGACAGATAAATTGGTTCTCCTCTATGCAAACCTCAACAAAAACAACTTGGTGGTGCGCTTTGTTGAGGCTCCCATGATGATCGATAATCTCCAAATTTCAAGATCCGTAAAACATAAATATTGTTTGTGGGCCTAAAAGTTTTCTGAAACCAGTCAAATAAAGATGCAAAAACAGAAAAGGCACAATGCTATTTAAATAGTAATCCCACTTTCAGAAGCTTGAAAGGCTGAGAAAATCAGAACACAAATGTGATGTGAGCAGAAAGTAGTGGGATCATGGTTGGCATAAAATGCTATCAGAAACTCCTGGACCATCCGTTAGAAAGCATGATTCTTTTTCCTTGGAAGCCAATTCTAAGAGCTTACTTAGCTTCTTCGACCGTATAATGTAAAGCATTGCTCTATCAAGGACACTTCACTATTTCTTTTGCTCTTTCTAACAATGGCATAATATCAAAAGGAAACTAAAGTTCTCTTTATTTACACCCAAAGACTGCCATGTGATGCTGATTCAATAGTTGCATGAAAATTGGTAACTATAAGCTTTCTACAGCCCAACGGCATCTGACACCAGATGTTTACAATTTGAAACCTCAACTATTGAGACAACATCACATCTCATCACAAGAAACAAAACAATCACACAAACTTTACACACATGTTGATGCCTTCGAAGTGCGCTGATTTGTTCCTAGGATAATCACGATCACAGTTACATCATCATGATACTTCCTCCTCCTGCCGGCTGGAATGTTCATCAATTCTTCCCTAGTGAAACCTGCAATTGCATTATTAAAGGAGCTTTCACATCAAATATACAAACATAAACCGGTTCTTCATAGACAATCAGATATAGTGACCAAAAAAATCTCTTATTCACTAATTATATAGTCTAGCAACTTGCTTTTCTATTTCATTTTCCCATTTGAACTTTTTCTGATAAGCAGAAAAAATCATATATATCAAGGCACTCCTTTATTTTTCTTTGCACACAAATTGCATCAGTGTAGTTGGGATCATCTTTTTGTGTGGACTGCATCTGATCTCATAAGATACCACGTCTATCTAGTTTCCAGGACATATCTAAATTATGTAATGAGCAAACTGCATGTCATCATAGTCATCATGTGCTTAAAGACCATTTTAGAAAACTTTTGCTAACAACTTTAGTATGCCCTTTCACTAAAAAAGCTCACCTGCAGAATCAGCAGCTCTCTCTACAAGCTGTTCTAATAGGAATTTGGCTGGATCACCAGTAGGATTCTTTAAGATGTAATAAGAGACAAGCTGTACTGCCTCGTCATTGGAAAAGAAATCAAACAAACCATCACTTGCAAATATGACGAAGTGATCAGATTTTGAAATGTTATGCACATGCACAGATGGCCGAGTAGAGATATAAGGAGGGCTTATAAGGTTACGAACTCGAAGAATACCCATTAGTGCATCATTTAGGTTTTCCTGCATGAAAGAAAGACCATCAGAATATCAACGGCATCATTGTATTCTGAAATCAAACTTAAGGTTAGAGTGTTCCTTCACATAATGTTATGTTGTACAAATAGATATTGCCAACCTTTTTCAAGTAACCAACTCCAAAAGCTCGAGTGACCTTCAATTTTCCCTTCACTTTTCCACCTACAATTGCTGAGGGGTCATCAGGATGCTCACTTAGTACTCTAGATTTTTCAAGTTCATTGTCAACAGTGTGACAATCAGTAAGCTGGACAGCTTTTAGCTTCCTACAATTATTCGTCTCATTGCCTTCATCATAAGTTGCCAATACAGCTCTGCTATCACCTAAATTAAGTGTGTACAAATCCATCCCATGAAGAAGACCAACCAAGACACAAGATCCCACTGAAACCAGATCAGGGCGGTCCTCCATTTCTTGCTCTACCCTGTACAAGAAATCATTCTCTGCCTGACTAAGAGCACGTTGGAGACTGTCAAGCACCTTTTGTCTAAATGAATCATGACCATAGTTTGCATGATTCCTAGTGATCAAATCCTTTGCGCTGTAAGATCCTGAAGGAGGTGTTTCTCTAGGATTATTTATTCCATCATCCACATATTGGAGAAATCCATTTGAGTGAAGTGGATTTAAATCTATAAAGTTTTCCTCCTCTTGTTCCCATTCAAGTGGATTAGTATGGACTATGATTGTTTCATATAATGTACCAGCAAGAAAATCAGCTGCATCCCTTCCATTGAATCCATCATATATTCCACAAAAAAGCCATCCATTTTCTTCAGAGCAGACAGCTTGAACCCTGTCTTCACCAGCCGCTCCACCTGCCACCTGAACTTCCATGTTACTGAGACAACCTTCGCTCTTGGAAGGAGCACTCATCGATTTTAATGAATAGAAATCACAATCAAGTAGACTTGGAGATGAGGGGCTGCAACTTAAGTTGGACATACTGCTTTGGAGAGAAGATGACAATATATCCAACCTTGAAAGATTTGGTGACGAAGGAACTTTACGAAATGAATTAGGAGAATCCCAACTTGGAAGAATTTCTGATCCAATAACACCATTGCAGATATTTGTGTTAGCCAATGTCGCATTAGCACTCAGAGCAGCACCAGATAAACAAGAGAAGCTGCTGTTCCTATGGAGTTTGGTTCTGTGCAGGTATTCATATCCATTCAAAACCTTACAAGTGCTACCACCCTGGCTATTGCATTGATAGCCAAAACTTACCTTGAGTTCTCCTTCAGGACTGAATGTACTTTCTCCTTGCATTTTTTGTTTCTGAAATTATGACATCTCCAGTATTAACATCCTCCATATATGAAAGAAAGCTGATGCATTTCAAATCATAGAATCACTATAATCAATCAATTCTGAATCCAATCAAATCTACCAAACTTTCCTCCAAAAATTTAGAAGTCAATATCCAGTTTTGATTGATTAAATTGCAATATGTCCAGAATAATCTACTAAAGAAAATGGTCATTTGAAATTTCCCTACACATAACACTGATCTTCTAAAAAAACATTCAAATTGACATGGTCATGTTCAAAGTTTATTCCAGCATCTAAGGCGCTGTGTGATTTATTGACTTTAGTGCAATAAACAAGAATGGACATATTTGAAGGCATAATTGATTGATTTCAATTGCCTTTCATTTACAGGCTTTTTACTAAAAGTGCACCAGAAGCTAAATTTTTTATCATTAAAAGCTCTCTAAGAAATATGAAAATTGGCAGTGACATGAAGATTTGAAGAGAACAACAAACTGAAATCTTGGCGGTGAGAAGAAATTACACGTTGGGGCAGCAGTAGCAGCACAAGTCTACTAGTTACAGTACTGCGCACAAACAATTTACAGATTTTAGTCATGCGTAACTAGGAGTTCACAGACGAGAAGAATCAAAGTTCAAATTGACAAAAGTCGAAATAATGTTGACTTCAGTCTTGAGTGAGGAATTTGGAGCTAAAGAGCAGTATAATTCAAAAGCAAGTATAAAGATACAGCTACACATACTGTCGGCTGAAAAGCTTTTCCTCCAGACAACCAAGATCCTTAGTTAGTCAAGAGTAGCTAGAAAAAATAGCTTCATTTACTTGCTGAAAACACCAACGGGTAATATTTACTTTCATGATATACATCAAAGGTTGCGGTACAAAGTATTAAATTCATTATTTATTCATAGGAATTTAACAATATCCCAAAGATCTTAGAACTCCTATTATGAAAAGAAATCCTTTACAATGGTATAAGCCATGTGAAGATTCAAATATCGCAAGTAAATGTGAAGAAATGAACTTCATCCCCTCGTATTGAGAAATCTGGTCAATTAAAAATCTTTAGACTAAGGAACACCATACGTGCTCAAACAATTGCGAAAAGGGATAGTGTTCAATCATATCAACTTTGTTTAGAATGAATTAATCTCTACAGCATTCCCAAGAAGTAACTACTCGGGCCTGATGCACCTTGGCGACGAAAGAAGAAACAGAGAAATTAAAATGAGCCAATCAAATAAAGTTAGTTGGCTAGAAAAAAGTATGATCAAGGGAAGGAGAACATCCTACAGAAAGAATGCAATTTATCTTTTCTCTCTTATCTATACGTCAGGAAAAAATCAAGGTGTTGTATTGACGATTCCCACCAGTAGCCATCAGACTACGAAAATCAACCGTAAGCATCATAACAAATTACACCCAGATGCGAAAAAGCTATTGAAGTCCAGACTCACCTCAGCTTTAATGGTTGACAACAGGGAGGAGTCCAGACAGGAAAAAGCTACGAACTTGAAAGCTGACAGTGGAGCAAGTGTGGGTGAAGAGTAGACAGAAGAAGGAAATGAAGGAGCCCAGAAAGAAGTGAGGTCTTCACGGACTAAAAGCCAAAGAACATCAAACAAAGAAAAGGGATTAGGGAGAGATAGATACAGAGCGAGTGAGTTGAGGACTGAGGAGAATCTGTTTGAAAGAGGTGGGGGGCGTTTGTCCAGAGAAGGAAATTTGGATGGTGGAGAATGGTCTTTGTTAAAATTAGAGAACCTTTTTGTTTGGTTAAGATTTTGGTCCGCATGATTCACTGACACCGGTAATGCCGTTGTCGATGGAGTTGCATTTCAACTATGCCCCTCCTCCTCCTCCTCCTCCTTTGTAGAAGTGGAAGCTTTCACTCTTTTTTTTTTTTTTTTGGTCTCCGAACTAGGCGTGTGTTAGTTGCGTGAAGCACCTTTTCTTGTTACGAGTGGTCATTAGGTTCTGTTCTTAAATACTTGTTGTATTCTCGCAATTTCAAGATTGCCTCTTGCCTGCCTTGAGAGGACTTTGAGCATTTTAAAAATAAACACACACTTACAAGTGCTTCACTTAAATTTAAATTATTATTAACGAAAATGCAATAAAATAATGCCATATGGTAATGAAATTAAAAGAAGATTTAGATTTATCATACAAAATTAGATTATGCAACAAAACAATCACTTGAAAATCTCTTGTGATCAAATAATTTAGGGGAATTGAAATTGAGAATAAAAATAATTAAACAAGTAAGTTGGAATACAAAGTTATTATATATAATTAACAGAAACATAACCAATCAATTTGCCTTTGCCATATAAAAATTGCAATTGTGAAAGTGAAGTGACGTGGGATTATAATTATGTACAGTTTGCTATTGCAACGCTGTCTTTTCCTTCATTTTCAGTGAGCTCAGCTCAACAAATTAACTATTCTTTTAGGCCGCAACGTACTGCTTTAAGCTTTGACTTCAAGCCTGACAATAGCAAATTTTACCCTTTCAATTTGAATACATTGTATTCACGTTTAAGTTTGAATTTAATTATAAATTGAACCTTTTCTTAAGATTACAATCATTTATTTAAAACATTATATAGTTTTATTTTAGATATTTGGTTAAAAACCGATAAGAAACAGAAAAAAAATATATGAAATTATAAGAATATTTTAGATCTCTCTCATTCCTAATCGTTTTTTGTTTTTTTGGGTTATGTAAAGCGGAGTGCCATGTTTTCAGGCTTGAATAAGGTTCCAAATAGGCATAACAAGACACGTGGGAGGCCCACTTATACATGAGAGCTTGACAACTCAAACGAACAGATACACACTCTGCTGCTTTGTGGACCACCACACACAATATTGTATGTAGGCCACAGGCAGAGGCTCAGAACCCAATTGTCCTTTGATTTCTTTTGCCTAGTTGTCATCCACATCTCACTTCGTACTTCAAGACTGTTTCCTATCCTACCTGTCAACCTAAACTTCTGGATCCAGCTTCGACCAAAGTTCCAGGCCACAGAGTAAGCGAAACAAGCTCCAGTCCAAATATAAGTGCATGGTTCATATTCCTCGACATGTATTCCCAACTGTTTACAGCTATATATGCACTTGGTTGCCTCCAAACCCAATCTCAATTTAAAAATTTTCAAATATAGTTTCAAACTATTTTTCAAATTTGATTATATCCTCGATTTTTCTCTTTAATTTTCTAACAATTATTTAGAGTATAACTTAAGTATCCAATCGTTTATTGGAGAAAGTAACAGACAACATTTTCTATCAAGAACAATAACACATATAAAAATCTTATTTTAGTGAATTATATATAATGCAACTTTAATTATTTTTTATCACAATTATATGAATAAGTGATTATTACACAACAATTATAAATTAAAATAATTGTAATATTATTTATAAATATTTTGTTAATGGTTTTACTTTTTAGAAATTTTTTATATAATATGAAAAATTAAGCTATTTTTTAAAATTCAAATCCAAAGCCATTTTATAAATTTATTCTTAAAAATCTAAGTCTTTTATTTTTTAAACTCAATCCATTATTATAAATAGACAAACTCTATCTAGAAGTTCAAAAAAAGAAAAGAAAATTATAAGGTAAACCAAAATTATCTCTTTTTTCATAATACAAACATGTACAAAAATTAATGGGTAAGTATTGAAATCGTACTCATCTATTTTTATATATGAAAGAAGTAAGATATTTTTTAAACAAATATAACAACCAAGGGCAAGAAGGCACTTGTCCAAGGCCTAAATTTAATGGGGCACATTTAAAAGAGTTGAAAATTAAAAAATTTATTTATTAAAAGAGTTAAAAATTTAAGAGTTAATATATTCATTAAAAAGGGTAAATTTTCAAAAGTCAATAGAGCTACCTATGTTTATATATACCAAGACTTTATCTTATAAAAACTGAAAAGAAAAAAATTGTGGTTGAGTTTCTTATTCTAAATTTCAAGCTTATTGAATAGAGTAAATAAAAGTTTGATCCTAACTATCAATTAGGCAGTCTAATGATTCTATTTCAATCTTGCTAAGGAAAAGAAAAGAACAAGTTCTTTTTATATATCTCTTATATTTTTATTTGCATTTATTTTGTATGTGTATATTTACGTAAGTTAAAGGATGATAGGTATACACATATGCACAATAGACCTAAAAAACGGAAATTTTGAGATCAATTTGTTAGAGATATATGCTAATATTTTTTATTAACAACGACATAGTTTATTGATATAATAATACAATATATTGTTATTGTTATTGATTTTTATTTTAATGTATTATATTATTAAAAATTATTGATATTAATATCAATGATATATTGTATTAATATTAATAATGATATATTGATCTTGATACTATTATTGACAAGTTTGCATCTAGAAATGCACAGAGAAATTATTTTTATGGTCATTTATACGCTTGTTGGTGCAATTATATTGGTGGTTTGCAATATGATATTGTTGTCCAGTTGTTGCTGCTACTATTTTGTTATCGTTACTACCATTTTTAGTGATTTTATTATTGTTTACATTTGCAAGATGTTAGTTGTTGTTATAATCATTTAATATTTTGTTGATTATATGAACTTATGACTTGAATCACTTAAGTATAGATATTAAATTTTAATAAGAAAAATATGCATTTAAAATTACATATTTGTATATTGTTAACTCATCATAGTCCTTCCTTTTACTTTGCACCCGACCTATAAAATGTTAGAAACGAGCATGGTCCCAATAACCATAACTTATGGATATTTCTTTATTTCCTTTACTTCTTCATATTTTATCACGCCAAATCCCTTTTTATGCTGCTATTTCATTCATTCCTCCTTAGTCCTTTCTTTCACCTTACCCTACTTTTCATAGGGTATTTCGAATTTGACCTTACTTATTTCCCTTTCCTGCCTTCTTTCTCTCCTTTCCACCCCTCCTACTGCTTGGACTGCTTCATAGATCACTTGTTCTTGGCCAACCATCTCTTCTTCCACTTTACTCTAGTTACTTCCTTTTCTACCTATTAGGCCTTGAAGCACTCTTAACCAAAAGTGGTATCTTTGCTTGTAATTGTCTAAAGTGGTATCATCATTAGTATTTTCCTTTGGTCCCTTAAGTTTTTTCTTCCCCACCCCTAACTCTTGTGAAAGTTTGTCTATAGCTTCTTGGCCAATTAAGGACCTCAGAACAAAAGCAGTAGGAGGATAGACTATGTCAAAATATATACTAAAGTTGAATTAGAGAAGGAATTGACTATAAATTATGAAAATCCTTAACTAGATGATGAAGGTCGACTTATCTAAGCAGAAATCTTCTTAAGATATCAAATTAAGGAATGGAGAATTGCATTTACAATAGGCTATTTTTTTATTAAATTTTTTTTACAACAGACTAATTTACTAAGTTTATTTGTAACTGTATACCAATTCTTTAGTTGACACAAATATGAAAATTTAGACTTAAAGCCAATCAACTAAAGCAAACACCAAAGACCTTACCCCTAGAATATTATCAATCCCTAGAATTAGAATAATAATTCCAATTTACACCTTAGCCAAAACTTGAACTTGCCCCTACTAATTCTAATTTCATTCATACATAAAACCCCAAATCTATAAGCATATGATAACATGATCAATCCCTAAGAGGCAAAGAACAACAAATACAAAGGCTAGAATGCTTAACCGGGTTCTTCAAACTAGCTTCGGGAAGCTTAGCCCTCTATGGATCTCCCAAATATCTCCTCTATCGCCCCTCTCTTGCTTCCTAAAACCTTCAAATGTTTCCTCTAACTTTTGATAATGTTTTTGCTGTCAAACGATGAATTTATACTAAAAACTAAGGTTTTGGGATAGCTGTATAACAATCACGAGCAGGACTTGAAGTGTCAAGCCCATGAGTGTATGTATCATGGGAGTGACTTGGTGTGTCATGCCCATGCCATGACTAATTTGTCATGGCAGTGAAACATATCTCATGGCCATGACAACATGCTTCTTCAATTCTTTTTGCATGTTCTTGTCTTCTCTTGCTCTAATCCTTCTCCTTCTTGTTCCATGAAGACAAGTGAGTGTGATTCTCAAGAAGACGACTCAAATATAGTGTTTTCGACTCACGTTTGCTCTTTCTCTTTCAAATTGTACCTAAAACTAAATATGAACTAAAGTGAATATCATAAGCATGCCATATTATTAATTACTAAGTATTATGGAATAAATGTATAATCAATTAAACACATATCTATTTTTTCCTATGCTTAGCTTTTGACCTTCCTCGGGCAAAACATTATAATCAAATTTATAGGCCCAAAAAAATTTACTCATTTCTCATATTTCCCAAGAATATATAGTCATAAGCAAAGATGAATAATGTAGCATCCCACTCCCACGAGACCCGAACCCGACATCGACTGTGATATCCGAGCCCGCGACCCGCGAGGGTGGTATGCTAGAGCAGTCAATGCAGTTTAAAACTCGGT
>JAOSBK010000205.1:21678382-21689355 GCA_027568895.1 Erythroxylum shatona | reverse complement strand
AATGATCTAATTAACTACAAAACCATGATATAGAACATCTTTCTTACCTAATTAAACTTCCTCTTCTTCAACTCTTCCAAAATACCACAAATCTCTAACTCCCTCCAACACCATACATGATCATCAACCTTCAAGGCTTAGGTTTGGATTTTTAATGGCCAAAAGAAGAGAAAGCAAGGTGAAAGAGTAGCATGAAAGATGGTCAAAAATCAAGAAGAAGAAAGGAAGAGGAGAAGCTACGAAATTGGTGGAGAAGAACCCAAACTAAATCACCAAGAACCTTTAAAATGGGAAGCATCGTGAAAGACTCTAAAAAGTTAGGTTTTATTAATAAAAGGCATGGTTTAAGACATGGTTAGGCAAGTGACACTTGTCACTTGCCACATGTCTCATTTTTAAGGCACTCACTTAATTCATTTCCAATTAAATTTCCATTTCTACTCTAATTTCTCCCAAAATTCCAATGGCTCAATTAATAAATCCTACAATCAATTATCTAAATTTTCAGTGCCATTGGACAGTAGTTTCTCTTACCGGTAAACCGTTATTCTGCCACTTGACATTTTTCCTGGTTCAGAAATTACACCGAAATTTCAGAAAAATAATTTCTAAAATTATACAAAAAATTTAAAAATCACAATGACCCGTTCCACTCAATTTTCATACACACAAATCACATGAATTTATAATCACATTTCTTCACACTTATACTAGAAAATGTCATGAATGCAAGTACAGTCATTTTTCATGTGCAAAATTCACTATTCATAGGTATGCGGATGCTAGATTATGCATGAGCATGTAAAAGCAATTTCTAACGCTCATTAGCCCCTCAAAATTACTATTCTACCCTTCCCATCGGTAATGGGATGTTACATTGTCTCACCCTTTGTGGATATTGAAATTTAGGCTTGTACGGTGGTGGCGGTATATATGGCCTCTCTTTTACTTTCTCTTCTTCTATCTCCTTACCTTTCTCCTTTGTTTGACTCTCCTTTTGCACACTTGACTTCTCCAGTTGCTTGCCACTCCAAAGTATGATGGCTTTGAGTTATTCCTTTAGGTTGGCTTCAGTGTTCCTTGGTAGGCTACTTACATTTCTAGAAGACAAAGTAGTATCAAGTTGAGCTACCTAAACCTCCAAGTTGTCGATGGAGGAAGCGTGGTTCTTCAAGATTTGGTCAATTTTTTCTTCCTAACTTGCAAACATCTGTTTTTTGATTCTCTTCCTACCTTCTTTGACTTTCCTCTTGTCTTGAGAATTTGGACCTAATATGTCCACTAACTTATCCATTTTGCTCTCCAAAGACCCAAGATAGTCTTGCTAAAATCTAGGAAGTCCTTGTCGTTTTGCTTGACCATCTATATTGTTAGTACTCTAAGAAAAATTTGGGTGGTTTTTTCACCCTGGATTATAAGTGTTAGAGCATGGATTGTTACGTCGATATGGTTGGGCCAAGTAATTTACCTGTTATGTGTTACTAGCTCCCAATAAGAAGCATTCTGCTGTGCAATGGTTGTCATGCCCATATAACTCACAGTGGACCTACATGGCTTTGACTATGGATGGAGAAGCTCCTTACATATTGTTCAACTGCTTTGTTAAGGGCGGTAATCTCAGCTTGCAAGGCTGTGATAGAATCAATTGGAATCATGCTTTTTTGTTCCTTTGTGTCTTTTCTATTCCTTTCATTCCACCACATGCAACTATTACTTGCCAACCCATCCAAAAGATCATGAGCCACCTTAATGGTTTTCCTCATCAATCCTCCAACAACTAGATCTATTTTCCCTCTTGTAGTATGATTCACACCTTTATATAATGTCTATAGTAAGAACTCCTACGGAAGGTCACGGTGTGGGTAGCTTCTTTGCAACTCTTTAAACCTCTCCTAAGCTTCATATAATGACTCCCCATCATGTTGCTAAAAGTTTGTAATTTTCTTGATAATCCGCATTGTCTTTGTCACTGGGAAGTACTTAACAAGGAAGGCTTAGGCTACTTACTCCGATGTAGTAATCTGAGATGTACTAAGTGAGTTATACCATTGCCTTGGCTCAATCTCTCAAAGGGAATGGAAATAATCTGAGCCTCACAGCATCACCAGACATCCCTTGGAATCTAAAAATCACATATCTACAAAAAGTTTGCTAAGTAGGCAGTGGGATCGTCAGTTGATAACCCATAAAATTGAACACTATTTTAGAGTATGTTTAGGAGTGCTGACTTGATTTCAAAATTGTTTATTGTGGCTGTAGGCCTTGCAACTCTTTGTGGACTAAATCTGGGCCTCATAAAATCTATCAATGTTCCCTTGGTCCCTCCTTATTCTCCTTCCTCTGCCATATTTGTTTGAAGATTTTCTTAGCTCTTTTCTCTCTTTAACTCTCATTCATGCCTTGTGATATTTGATAATTCTTCGTTACTAAATTTAGGTGACCTTCATGTGCTCCTTATGTTCATGCACCTGTAAATACACAAGGAAAAGTATCAAACACTTTCAAATCAAAATTGCCCAAACTAAGCAATATATTTAAAAAAATCCCCAGTAACGATGTCAAAAACTTATCGATTACAAAACCAATTAACTAGTTTTATGATCAAAACTGCAAGTATACGAGGTGTAACTTATAGTAAAAAAATATATACTGATCCCTTAGAGATTGTGTTTAGATGCTACTTAATTTAGGCTACTTCGTTTGAGAACCAATTTTAATAAATATAAACTAAAAAAATTAAACTAAATAAAACAACTAACCATGAATAAATGATAAAGCAAAAGTGCAAAAACTTATAATTCAAGATTTAACAATTAGATATCACTTTTTTACTATCTTATCTCCCTCCTACCTTGTTAATTGAATTGTGCCTCAGATAAGATGTCCTAATGTATTAACTACCATCTCTCAAGGGGTAATTAATTGTCCATAGTGAAATTAAATGGAAATTATTAAGCAATCTTTAAATCTACAAAATCAGTCTGCCAATTCAACTAGTTATGAAGTTATCCTATGGGTAATCAACTAAGTAGCTAAGATCTCTCTCTAATTAATCAATTAACTTGATGATGTAGGTCTATAGAGTGCCAATTCTCATTGTACAACCCCAACTCAATTTCTCAAAATATCAACATTCATCAAAAGCATCATTCATTTAAATCAACAAAGTAGGAGTTCAATAAGTACTTCAGAAGTAATCTCTACAAATAACTCAGCCAATCATGATATCATTAACATCCCCAGCAACCAAAAAATCCATAATAAAAATGCTAGAAGAGAAAAAAATGAAATAAGAACTAGATGAAGCAAGTTCCTCCTCTTCGTTGCCCAAATCTAGAAAATCTGGAATTGGTGTGCTCTTTGCCCAATTTGGGATAGAAATCTTGATTCTCTACCTCTCTCTAGGCTCTAAATCTATTTTTCAGCTCAAAGAGACAAGTTCTCACAACTCGTTTTTGCCCCTAGGGATTTTTGCCCTTATATAATCACAAGAACCTAAGAATAATTGAAACCTGCGTGTCTTTTCAGGTTAGGGATCCCACGATAATGGGAATTAGCATGAATCCCATGATTGCGGGTTCTTGTTTTACAATTCCTCCACTTCTCTTCTCCTCTCTTGGTCCCTAGCTCAATCACAAATGTGGCCACCCTCCATTCCTACATCGAAATGATCAATTCTTACCCTAAATCAACATTAAACATAAAAGAAAAACTATAAAGATCAAACTAAATAAAACATAAAAATAAGTCCTAAAACATAATAATAACCTGTTATGAAATAAACACATGCCAAATACTTAGAAAAAAACACACTAATGCACAACTATCACATCTCCATTAGAGGAGAAACACTTCCATTCACCAATTTGGCATTGAAATATTTTGATTTTTTCAATGATGATTGAGCTGCAACAATATTTTTTCAAGATCTCTTGTCTCCATTTTCGATTTTTTGCTTGCTCTGTTCTCTCAATTTTTTAGTGTCCATCGATTCTTCTAGAGATGGGAAGTGATCATGCATTTCTTTTGAAGGAATGTATGAAGTGAATCACACGTTAATTTAGACTGAATATTCGATATACAAAACGCACGAGAAGTGGGGTTGAATTGTGTATCCATTCTTGAATACAATCCCCTTTTAACCAAAACTTCCTTTTTTAAAGAAAAAAAAACTTGCTTTCTCAAATGATTTGAAAAAAAAAAATATGAAGTAATTGTATCAACAATAGGAATTAAAAGTTGAGAGTTGAGAGTTGAGAGTAAGAATCGACACAGCAGTTTTATACTGGTTCACCCTAAACCGTGGGCTACGTCCAGTCCTCAAAATCCTTTCTGAGATTTCACTATACTTCTCAAAGATACAAGTATTCTTTTCATCGAGCCTCTTTAGGTCTCTTACAACAAGTATTCTTTTCTGAATTAGCCTCTTCAGGCTATCAGCTTTTCTTCCTTCTACTGAAAGATATTTCGAGCTTTGTTACAGACAATAGTAGCTCTAAATTTAGCACAATGAATAAAATTTCTAGCTTTGGAATCTCTAGCTTTTTTAAAAACACTAATTTTTTCAGTCTTCGACTCCGACTTGTATTTATAGTCTTCGTCTTCAACCGCTTCTTGATAACTGCTTCTTTCTTCTTGTTTCTTGATCTTTGAAGAAACAGTTATTCAGTTGAGTTATGTAACTTACTCAAACTGGTTTATCATCTGACGTGGTATCGAGTCTTCGTCTTTGATTCTTTCGTCTCATTTCTATCGTCTCATTTTGTTTTCTATTTCTGTCTCATTTCTATCGTCTCATTTTACTTTCGTCTCATTTTGCTTCCGTCTCATTTTGCTTCCGTCTCATTTTGTTTTTCTGCTTCCGTCTCATTTTGCTTCCTGCATTTTTTTTTGTTTTCATCAAAATTATTAATCGTAAAGCCATTTTGACTTAACAACTTTAACCTAAGAAACTTAATGACCTATTATCGATGAAAAATAATGAAACATGGGTTAAAAAGAACTAAGAAATTCAAATAAAACAAGGAAATAATTGAAAGAATGTAAAGTTGTATTTGAAATTTTTCTAATGCTGCTATACCTACACATCTTTTCTTTCTTTTTCTTTTTGATATAAATAATAGGACTAGAAACAATCTAATATGAAATGTAATATAATAAAGACTTGGATCAAAAAATCCCTAAAACAATAAGTAGATCAGATAAACCCTAAACAAGATCATGAAGGAATATTTCCTTTTTCTTTGTCAACAAAGATTTATATTGGAATTTAAAAGATATAAAGACAAAGATGAAAGGGCAATCAAACCTGCTTTAGAGGCAAGCTCTAGTACCAAATAATATGAATCCACCTAGGATTAAAATCCTAGAAAACCTATGAACAAGTTTAAACCAAACTTAAGAAAGCTAAAATCATATTTACAAAGATAGTTGACCTGTTAATTATGAGGAATCAAGAACCAAATTTATTAAGCAAATGAATGGCCACAAAAAATATCTCTTTGATAATTTTGCAATTCGATTAAAAAAGAAAAGAGGTGCTTATGATCATCATTATCATCATCATCATCATCACATCCAGTTTGAAGTCCTATAGTAAAACAGGGTTTGAGGAGGTCTAATAGTACGCAACCTTACTCTTATATAGTAGAGAGGCTGTTTCCAGTAGACCCATATGTAGATGCGATAAGAAAATAGTAATGCAGGTTAAGAGAAATAAATAAGTAAAAAACTGGCACGCAGAAAACTCTTTAAGTCTGAAAAGAAATATCGAGTAAGTATTAAGCAACAGGTAAGATTCAAATAAACACAACTTAAGATATGAACATGTTTTAGACTATGTTTTCTATAAAAAAAATAACATTAATAAACATAATTTTAAGAGACATGTATTTCTAAAATTGAGAATTCTTCTGTAATTTTTGTGAAGATGGATACAGTCTTAAACACAATCAAATTTTCGTAAGTTATTTTTCTGAACCTTACATTAGCTAATATATAACTGTGTGTCAAGTCACGTCGTTCCTTAAAACTTCAACTCCTACATTTAGGGAGAGACATGGTATGCTCATATAGAAGGCTGTGTCTAATTAAAAATTAGTCCTTCGTTAAAACTTCATCTCCCACATCTAAGGAGAGGCATGGTATGAGAAATGCTCGTATACAAGGCCGTGTCTAATTAGAAATGAGTGTTTCCCCTCTAAATTTTTTCTAACTCTTGTAATCAACCCAAGTTCACATATAATGGATCTCTTATTTTAGCTAATCATGTTCACATTAATTTAGGCCGCATTATCACATCAATAGGAGTAGTCATTAATCCAACAAAGATCAGTTGAGTTATTAAGTGGCCTATACTTACGTCTTTGGAACATTTGAGAGGATTTTGGTTTTAGAAAAATATTGTTAGAAGGTTTATAAAGTGTTTGATAGAATGAGTAAATTGTTGACTAATTTACTAAAGAATGATGGTTTTAAATAGAGTATAATAATCATTCCTAAACTAAAACAAGCTCTAACTTCATTTTAGTATTGACACTGTCATTTTTAGTATTGTCACTATCCTATTTGTTTTAAAAATGTTTGTGACAATAAATGTTGACGTGAATATAGAAGGATTGAGAGATGCACTTATGCATGATAAACACCCAATGATATATATTCGTAAGTTTTTATGACCTAATATGTTTATTTATCTCTATACTAAAAGGATTTTTTTGGCTTTGATTATGATAATAATGCCTTGGAGTCATCATTTGATAGGTAGATATTCCTCATAAAAATTTGAAAGTTTTGATGAAACAAAAGATTACTACACCCTTCCAATAATTTTGGTTACATAAATTGTGAGATTTTGACTTTGGAATTGTTCATAAAAAGGAATTGAAAACATTTTTTTTCAGATGCACTTTCTCTCATATCTATACTTGCTTGTGCTGCATAACATTATTTTAAGATGTGTAACATTATTAGCGTCAAGATACTGTGATTCGACTAATAGCATAACTTAAGCGATCATTCTTGAGCTATTTGCTTGTATATGGAAAGTTATAGTAATGGTTGGCAATGACAAAGTATTGTAGGATAAAATCTAGTCTCATTTCCATGATACTATTATGGGTAGACATGCAGAAGCACATGACAGTTATAAAAGAGTTGAGGCAATTGTTGTAATCTTTACTTACTAGTTCTTCAACACATCTGGATTGATATGACTCTTAATTTTGTTAAATAATTACCTATGTTGTACGACAAATCAATTGTTTTGGTGGTGGTGGATAGACTAATTAAATACACTCATTTATGGTATTATAACATCCCTACAGTCACAGATCAGTTGTGAGGAGTTTTATTGCTCAAATCTTCAAATTGCATGGAATATCGCCAACTCTTCCAACTTCATATTTTAAAAAGAAATACACGAGGAGTCACATTGAAGTTCATATTTTAAAAAGAAATTCCTCAAATGCACACCCAAACTTCTAAAATTAGCCAGATACCTACGTAATTTTAAAACGGCTTCTATCAAGTTAAATATTGCATTGCAGGGTTAAACTCTTCTTCATTTTTGCTTGCTTATTTTTTGGTTTCCTATTTTTGTGTTTGAGCTGGACATGTGGCGATCATCAATTACGCCACAAAACACGCCAAGAATGTCAATTTTCCTATCAGGTACGACCTGGACTGTATTTACACTAATATATTTTCGAACTTAATAATTACAATCAATTGTACACCATCATGATTCATTTACAGATCACAACTCCACCTTTTTTTTTCTTTCTTTCTTTTTCCTTCTTATATTTGTAAAAAGTGAAACGCATGAAGTTGATGTGATACATTATTTTCCAAAAACAAAAAAACTTAAGTGCTCTTTCACTTTTAAAATTCATAAGTGAAGAAATCAATGACAGTGAGCAGGTGTCCACTAATTAAGCTTTCACATGCTTCGCTATTTGAATAAATAAGGAACAGATGGCTGGCATTTTAGTAATATGCCCTCAAATTAAGGGCACATCCATGTTTTGCCAAGTGCCCCCACTACAATATAAATACCACAAAGACCCTTACCCTTACCTTCTGGCCCTGGCTCCTTCTGTGAACCAGAGCGAAAAGATAGAGAACGAAAATGGTAGGAGCTACGAAGTCTAACGGACTTATCTTGTTCCTCGCAATCATGGCCGTTCACGTGGCGATTTCCTCCTCTTCCTCAGCCGTGGACTTCATGCTCTCTATGGAATCGGGCTGCAGGGGATCGATCGCGGAGTGTTTGACGGGTTGGAACGAGGAGGAGGAGTTTGGAGTGGATTCTGAAAGCAGCAGGCGCATTTTAGCGACGAGGAGGTACATAAGCTACGGTGCGCTGAGGAGGAACACCGTGCCATGCTCACGACGCGGCGCTTCCTACTATAACTGCCGCCCCGGAGCTCAGGCCAACCCTTACTCTCGCGGTTGCAGTCGCATTACTCGCTGCCGCCGCTGATTTTCTTTTTCTATTTAATTTCTCGATTATATATATATAGACATTTATTGAGTTTGTTTATACGTTATTGCGTATGTTAATATGTGTACTTACTATCGGTATCTCAAATGGGCGATTGCATTGAATTTTATTTTAAATTTTATGTTTTGATAAAATTAGTATGGAGGAGAAGTTCTTCTAAATACTAAATTAAACGTTCAAACAATATTCGAAATTATACGTAAAAAGGTAAATTAATACTTATGCATAACTTATGATAAATTATATTCATTTCCCTCAAAAAAAAAACTTATGATAAATTATATTCATTAAATATTTAAAATTTTATCCTTACTGTTACACAAAAAAAGAGAATCACATTAACTTATGATAAATTCACTAATAAATAAACAAAATGATTTTAAGAAGTATGGTTTTAGAAAGTTTGCTAACTTTCAACATCACATGTATTTTTTAAATTATATATTTTTCTAATTATATTTAATTATTGTAATTCATGTGTATATTGCCATACTTTATATATTAATGGTAATAAATTGAAATTATGATGTTAAATTGATATAATTTGTAAGTGTTACAAAATTAAATAAGATTTCAGAATTAAAATGTAAATAACGAGATTGGTCAGAAAAGGATAATATATATGGTAGTTTACTAGTTTAATGATGATTTCGTGTGTGTAAGCAACATGTGGTGAGGGCCTATATCTGGGACAAAAAGATGTAGACGGATGTGAAAGGACGGAAAACGAGTCGAGCGATGAGCTGTAATATGGGTGGATGTAGATGGTCTGCTCAATGCTCATGCTCATTCGGAACACCTTTATTGCTAATGCTGTTAACCTTAATTACGTTCACGTGCCACTACTAGCAACGTTATCACATGCTTTCCTTCCATGACAACAGAGACAGATTTGGCGATTGTGATCCGACACTAAATCCTTGTCAGAGTGGTAACCACGATTGCACAACTGGACCACCGTTAGCTCCGATTCTCTTTAAGGTATTTAATTTTCCTGAAACATTTCAAACCATTTCACTAAAATTTTATATTAAATTTAGTTAAAAAAATTTTACACCAAATATAGTATTACTTTAACGATTCCATATCAAATTTTTACATTAAATTATTTTTAAAGAATATATTACAATAATTTAGTTATTAACTAAATTAATTTATATTTACACAATAATTTTTATTTATTTATAAAATTAAAATAAAAGTATTATTCTTAATTAATTATTAAAAATAATGATTTATATTAAATTAATATTTTCAAGTATTTTAGTTTTAGTTTTACTTTTAGTTTGATTGTTGTATTTTTAATTTGATTGTAATATCAAGTTTAATTGTAATTGTAATTTATTTTAATCTAATTGTAATTTCAAATATTTTTGTTGAGTTTTAATTTTTTAAATTAATATTATGGTTTAAATTTATCTACCTTTTATTTCAAATGTAATTTTTATTCTTAACATATTTTATTAATGAATGTATAACACTTATAAATAAGAGTTATGAATAAATGTTTAAAATAAATTTAATATTATATTCAATATTAGAGTCATTTTAAATGTCTCAATGAGATTTTTGTAATGATATATTTTGTGTAAAGTAACATATATTTTAAATTTAATTACTTAATAAATCATGTAAATAAATCAAATTCTAATAAGGGCATAAAAGGTATATGTTAAAAAGAAAATAAACAAAGTTTTTTTTACAACTTTTAGTGTATGAATAATAACACACCAAATTTAGTGTATCAGTATTTATTATATCATTTTAATGTTAAATTTTAGTATCTAGAGCTAATTCATTATACCAAAACACCAAATTTAATATTTTGATGCCTTCTTTGAAGATGGCCTTAGGAAACCTGGATGGTGGTGTCCAGATGGCCTGACAAACACCAATAAGTACGATGTCCAAGAATGAAAAGGGGCAATAATTGTGTCTTGATACATAAACCTTGTCCCTGCTTTTCTAGTAAAAATGCAGTGCCATTTGTTACATGCCCTAAAAAGAAAGAAATCATACAGGACTAATTAGCAGCAGTCGCAGGAGAAACAAAAATGTCAAAACTGAAAGATGTTAATTCATACGTATCAATTGGCATCTTGTAGCAATACAAGAGGCTACGCGGCATAATCACTGCCTGCTGACATGGAGGAACTCGGAGAGAAGGAGAGACCTCCACCCCTATCTCAGCTTTAGGATCATCAACGCTCCGCTCCAACGTGTCTATCCTACTGCTCATCTCATCAGGCGCACAGCAACTTAAGAAGCAAAAGTGTTATTTCGTTCTCATTTAGTACATGCTACGAGACATGCTAGTGTTTCCGTGTTCTATTTTATTAAGTATATATATTAAGAGCGAACGGGATGGACGACCACAGAATAGATCCCTATCGTCCATTTAATCCAGCGGCTTATATTATTCTTTCCTTCTTTTTTCTTCTTCTTTCTGTTTATTGAACACGCAATCTTC
>JAOSBK010000205.1:21649596-21678282 GCA_027568895.1 Erythroxylum shatona | reverse complement strand
CAAAGAAAGTCATTTCATCTTATTTCTTCTCCCAACCGATGATTATTTCATTACATTTTCATATTATTTTTTATCTAACTGTGACGTTAAATTTTCCCCTCCGTATAAATTCAGTGGGCACTTTCACTGCGCATTTGCGCAGAGTTTACCTGCTAGTGCAAGTAAATATTCAAAAATTCAGTGGGATCTCGCTTGCAGCCAAACAATTGCAAACTTTCCTATATTATTTTTTGAAATCTAATATCCCTTTAAATTCAACAAAATAAATAACATATAAATCATAATAAAATATGAATAATAATTCATATCTTATTTCAAAGCTTGTTTTTTCTTATCATATACGTTGAACTGTTTCTATAATCAGTTCATCTCAATCACTGTAATTATATAGGTGTCTAGTCTCTAATAATATTCGTAAATAGTTTTGAGAAAACTATGTAATTATTACAAAGAGGATTAGGGAAAACGTGTTAATTCTCTTAGAATTTAAGTCTATTTATAATAAGTTTTCTTACATTATAGTAATTTAAGTGAAATTAAATTATAATTTTAATTGAAATTTAATTAGAATTATCTGATAACAATTATTCCCAAATACGATCCAATATTGATCCTTATTTATTAAATATTTTAAATTTAATTATACAGTTTCTTAAATTTTATAATCAAATACAACTTAATTAAAATACTTTTCTCTTTACAATTCATTCTTTTTGTGTGATCTATTAGGTTTCTAAATATGTTATAACTCTAAATTATATTTAGGATTAGATAAATTAAGCTCCTTTAGTTTATCTTGAATTCTCTAATTAAAATATTTATATCCATATATCTAGATTGACATCCAGAAATACATCATAATAATTTAAATGTTTAGGAATGTCAAGGTAGTTTTAATAAACCTTCCGTATATAATTTTTTCATATAATTCAATCACTTCATTATATAATGTTTTGAATTCAATTTATTGCTATTTGAAAACTATTTTTTAAATAGTTATTCCATCTTGATTAAGGATTTTCCAAATTAATACTAATAATAGAACCTTATCCCTAATCAGTTTAGAGTGATAAATCTTGTATTGATCACTTAACTATCTCTATATAGTTCATGTTATATCTAATGACTATTGATTGAGTTATCCTTGACCAGAATAAGTTACAAATAGTATCAAATATAGCAATCTCTATATGAGATAACTTTGAAGATCTCAAGTTAAAGAATCACTTATACAATCATCACAATGAGAATTTCCATAGACTTACAAGTAATGTTCCAAATATAATTTTCATATATGGTCAATTCAATAAACTTATTTTCTAATAACACTACAACAGAAGGGACTCTTAGCAATGATTTATTTCATTGGTAAAAGTTACAAAATCGTAGCTAATAGTCACTAGCGACAATTTGTATTCGTCATTGAAAACATCACCAAATCCTCATAACAGAAAACTAGAGGTGACGTTTTTCTCTAATCGTCCCTAATATTTTTTCCTACACTTTATTTTTTAGAGAAAAAGTATAGGCAATGTTTTGAAAAATATTCGCCAATACAATCTTGCTATGCTTATTTTTCATAGCTAAAGAAAATTAGCCACATTTCCGGAAAAGTAGCCAAAAGTTTTTAGCTACATTTCCAAAAAGTAGCAAATTATTTTTAGCTAGTCAAATGTTTTTAGCTACGTATTTAGAAACTTAGGCATAAGTTTTTAGCTATGTTTTCTAAAATGTAGTTAAATTTGTAATATACATTTTACCTAAATGTTATACCATGTTAGTTATAATTATTTGTGAATTTTTTATCTATATTATTGTATATAATATTTAGATTTTTGTTGTTGTTAATTTATTATACAAAAATATAATAAAAATAATTGAAAATTTGAAACATTGTATATAAAAATAAAATATCATTAAATTTGATCATGTACAAGATTTTAATTACAACTTCAAAAATATTTATATACAAAATAAAATTCAAAGATTAGTTAATCACTCAAACTCGCTTTCATTTTCACTGCTTACATAATTCAGGCCAAGTAACTTTCTTAGGTACTTTTCATGCTTAGTTAACTTTTTTTAAACAATTTGTTTTCCTTTTCAAGATGTTGAATATATGCTGGTCTTGATGAGAATGGAGCAATTGACTTAGGGGCAAACCCAAGCCCTTTGATGTATCCAGATCATGTACTAATCACCTTGTGTAAGCGTCATCTACATTTGACTCATGTTTGTCAGATATTAATGTTCACAATAACTCCTGCATCTTATTCTAAAATTAAAAAATAAAATCAATTTTAGTTCAAATATTATTATTTAATACAACATAAATAAATAAACTTAAATTTTAGTCAAATTTTTATACTTAAGTAATTATTGTGCTCTTCTTAAGACATCCACCCTTCACTTTTCTTATAATGTGTCAATTTGTAGAGTATGATCCTATCACAATCTTCTCTATATAGTTCCTTCTAACTCTGTTTTATGAAAAAATTACAAAACACAATATTATTGTGTTTTATGATATAATTATAACTTATAAACAAAGAACATACATATTTATTTTGTAGGACAAACAATGATTTGGAGTTTTGGTTGTGAGAAGTTTTCATTTTCCTCTATTCACCTTGACTTTCTCACACTTTCCTAAATAAAAAAAATAAATAGTTATTAAATAGTGTAACAAGATTAATGGAAGCAAATGTAAAGAGAAAGAAAACAAACATGAACGTTGGGAGAGGCTCAATAATCACACCAATTGCTCCAATTTTTTGGAGAAATTTGTTCAAGAACATATCTCTTTGCCTCTTCATTTGAAGGAAAAGATTTGTAATATTGATGAAGGCGATAACGATGATCCCTAGTCTTTTGTTTCAATAGTTAAGTCACATAGTTTGAAACATTAGAGTTATCGAGATTGACAATATTAAGCTTCATCTGTGAAAAACAAGAAAAAATGAAACTAATCTTTAAATAAGTAAAACAATATTGCATATAATTAAATGAATTGAAAAGTTATTGAAACTTTATCCAAAGCATTCTCTAGCAAGTTGTCTTCCTTCGAATGCTTGGCACGATTTAGGCAAGGCAATTCAGTTCTAGCAATTATCCCTAATTTACTAGACAATTTTACTAAATTAATCTTGTCTAGAGGATAACATTGCGAGGTATCAATATATACAGAAAACTTGTTGTTCATTGAAACATTCATTCGTTGCAACTCATAACCTTCAGTTATGCCTCTACCTCTTTATCTAACATTGATATTGGAGCTTGACAACAAATGAATAATGATAACAAAATATACATTAAACATGTAAACATATATTTGAGCATAAGTCTACTTGTACATGTTAAAGATTAACAAACCTACAAATCCCTCTTTAGTAGTTGAGGTAGATAGGGGTTATTGCTTACTGGCTTCCTTAGTGGATAAAGTCGATGATTATTATTGGCTAGGATTTGATTGATTTGGTTGTTATTGGGGAGAAACAATTTCGATTCTTGCCACCTTCAGTTTGTTTCTACTAGGTGTCATTATATTGGATATTTATAACTCAAACATCAACAATGCATATAAATCAAACATCAACAATCCATGTTAACAAAACTCAAATATCAACTATATGCAGTATCATAACTCAAACATCAACAATATGCATTAACATAAATATTACCGACATTACATTTCAAACAAGATAAACAACACTTTTATTAACTTCATTTATCATGATCAAGATCTTGGAAATCATCATCATTAATCACATTATGATTTGACTCTTCATCACTATTATATTAAGCCAAACTGTCATCATTGTCATATAATTCATCCTCAATATAGTCTTAATCTCTTTCTACCACAAGATTAGCTTGTACTTCATTTTCTTCTAGTATATTGGGATTAACATCTCTCTTATGGGATGATAATATAGCTGCATCTTTTATTTGTAGGGCTCCATTATTCATCTTTGATTCAATCTCTTGATATACTTCATCATCATCTACACTCATTAGAACAATTTTCCTTTCACAAAAATTGAAGAGACTTCGGTGTTAAAACTGTTGAACAACTTTCCAATTATTGTACAGTGTCATTGAGGTAGAATACTTGCTTCTTGACTTGTAAGGACAAAAGGGTCATTATCATACCATGTGTTACTAACATTGATGCTAGTAATATTGCCATCAACTTTTATGTCACCAAGATTAAACCGTTTGCACTCAAATAGAACAACCTTTTTATCCTTGGTGTAATGCAACTATATAATTTTTGAGATAACACCGTAGAAGTCAATAAAATCATCATAATGAAATCCCTCAATAACAACCCTATAATTTTGGCTTCTAAGTCGACTATCTCGATCTTGTATGTAAAATCTAACTCCATTAACAATGCAATATGTATATTTTTTGGCACACATATGAGGCCCACATGTCAAAACATATAATGTTGTTATTGCCTTTTGCATGTTACGATTATTTAACAGTATCATTTGTAAAACAAAACATAATTAAAAGTTAATCTGACATACAAATGGCCATAAATTCGTAATATTCCATTAATAACTTACTTAATTCCTAAACCATGATGGGAATTTAATCTTATGTATTTCTTTAACATTAACAATCCCTTTGCTTTGAATTAAATCTTCATACTCTCTATTTATTAATTCTCATTCATTATTTCATATTTAAATTTTGTGGTTCAATTTATATTTCTTGCTCTCTATTTAGAAGTATATATATGTATAACTTCCTCACAATTGTTCAAAATATACCAATGGCCAAGTTGGAAATTAATTTATAGTCTATAAAACAGTCGCATGCATTATAAATGTTTCACCTTCAACAACACCACAAGTTTCTAATCCAACCTCTAAGAGATGGTTTAAGTCATCAATTAGTGGTTGCATGTATACATTGATATCCTTACCATGATTAGTAGGCCCTAGAATAAGTAAAGGCAATAATATAAAAGGCTCCTTCATACACTTCTATGGAGATAAGTTGTATGGCACTAGAATTATCCGCCATATGCTGTAAGAAGTACTTATATTACATAATGGATTAAATCCATTTAAGGCTAACCAAGTCGAACATTATGACAATCCTTTGCAAACCATAGGAACTTTCCATCAAAGTCTTTCTATGCCATTAAGTCTGCTAGATGATGCGTAATGTTATCATCAATGCATTTCTCTTTATGTCAGCTTATATTTATAGTTGTTTTTGTTGACATAGAAAACCTTTGTTGTCATGATTTAATAGGCAAGCACCACAAGATTTTATGTTGTATTATCCACTCACCACCTTGATGTACCATAAATTAGACTTTCTTCAAGATCTTTACCGTGCTTCCAAAATATAGCACAATCATAATAACAAGCATGTATTGATATATATCCTAATCAAAGGTCCATTAACAATTTCTTTACTTCATAATAAGATTTTGGAAATTTGTGTCCAACAAGTAATGCGTGATTAAGCAAGTCAATTAACATGTCAAAAGATTGTTTACTCCATTTAGTATAGACCTTCAATTGCAACAATTTGACAACAAAAGATAACTGTTAGAATTTTGAGCACCCTGGATATAATTCTTCTTTAGCAACTTTTAGTAACTTCCTAGCATTATCTTCTGTAATACTACCAATTTTGTTAAGCAAGCCAGTTTCATTTGTAGTGTCCATATAATTCTCATAATCCTCTAAAATCTCGCCAATCTCATCATCACCATCATCACTAATATCACAATTTTTCCATCTATGTTGTTACTATCATCAACATTTGTTTCAAAATTTCCACTACAACCTGTTTCTTAACGTTCGCCATGATAAAGCTATAGAGAATAGAATTTATCTATGCCTTGGATTAGCATGTAATTATATACCACATCTTGACTTTGAATGTTCACAATTAAGCAATCTATGCATAGATAACAAATACAACATTCGACACCCATTTGATGTTTTACAAATTGCATGAAACTCTTACTCCTTGTAAGTATTCAGTGGACCATTTCTGATAAGACATCCATTTTTTCCATTTAGCTATACAGTTAAAACTAAATTACTAAATGCAATTTAATTTCAAAATAATATAATGATAAATCATACAAGTTGCCATCCTAAGTTATACACATGAATTAAGAAAGGGTATTCTAGCAGTGACTCCTAGGCTCGTGAAAAATTTCACCAATAAGCCTCAACAGAGTAACATCATGGGTTTTTAACCTATATACCATCCTGACAGTTTATAATAAATAAAATCTTGCATAATTATAGGTGGATTTCTTATGTTACTAGTCTAAAATTATAAATTAGAGCTGACATATTATGTTTGAAATCATAATATAACTAAGGTACGTGGCATCATTAGACTATATAAATTAAGAAAAGGCCTTGCTATGACTCCTAGGCTCGTGGAATATTACACTAATAATCCTCATCGGAGCTGCATTATATGTGTCCATCCTATATATCATCCGAGTGGTTTATCAAAGACATCATCTATAAAAGATCAAACTCATTCTATATGCAGTAAATACTATATAATATATACATCTAGTCATTAATGATCCTAACAATATTCTAAACAACAACACACAAAATCAAAACCCTCCTTCCATTTCCAGTAAAACATAAACACAAATTCTTCTCTATTGAATTAAAACATAAAAAATGAACAAAATTTGGATGACTTACTTGGACAAATGGATAATCAAAGATGACGGACAATGAACAATGAAGATCTAAATAATATAATGATAATTCACTAGAAATTGACATAATAAGTTTTAATTCAAACCAACAATAATATTGAGACTACTAAGAATAAGAAGCATGAACCCAACATAAAATTCATCATGTACATGTAATTCCCATTATCTATCACAATTATATAAATTATTCAAGTGTGAACACAATCTAAAGAAATTGAAGAACTATCTTATGATTCAAGTGTGATTACACTATAAAAAAATTCAAGTGTGAATACAATCTCACATATGATTAATTCATGTAGATTAAATTGAACTTGGACTAAAAGAATAAATGACAATATAATCATCTAAAGAAATTAAAGAACTAACTTGGTTAAAGTTGGGACTTGATGGTAAGTTACAATAGATGTTGATTGAATCGAAGAGAGAACTCTTAAAGATTGACATTGTTTTTTTTCTCCTATGAATGGATGTGAGTGGCATGCTGAATGTTAAGGTTAATATGATATAAAATAAATTATTATGTGTCTATATTAGTAACTAATTAGTTAATTAGGACATAATTGCATAGGGGGACATTTTAAGTTTAATGGTTACTTTTTCAATTAAAATACTTTTAATGTTAGGCACTATAATGAACTAACCTTACAATTACCATAATGTAAAGATGAGAACATAATTTTTATAATTGTGATCTAATCTTTCTCTTTTTAAGTTAACTATCACCTATGATGGGTTGATAGATTTTTGTTTATATCTAAGACCAATGTATTGGGAGCTAGTGCTAGAATTCATATGCAAATTTAAATTGGATGAGAAAAAATTACTTAGGATGATGAATCTGCAATACAATTGTACATAAGGGCATCTATCTTCACTTTAAATAAAACCAATTTGGAATTTACGTAAGGTTTTATACAAAAGAATACAAATGCACTGTGCATCCAACTAGATTGACGTTAATTAGGACTTCCCAAATATTGATTCTATGAATTACTGGCATATGGATATGCATTATACAATCTTATGCACCCACCAACCTTGACATTAACAAAATCGTCCCTATTAGAACTTTCATCAAACATTTCATAGCCTTAAAATTTTCATCCTTAACTAATAACAAAACCATTGTCCTTTTCCATTCTTCAACAACATGAACAAATTTAAACACACCATGAACCATCAATAGTTGAAATATACATAGACAACCCAAACCATATTAAAAAAACTGACGCACAAAAAACATTTAACAAAAACAATGAAAACAGAAAAAAAAAAAAAAAAAACATTGATGGTTAACCTTGACGGATGATTAACCAGAGACTCAAGAAGTAGGCAATAGAAGAAGATATGATGACCACGAATGGTGGTGATGGAAGAAGAAAACCGTAGGAATAAACGAATAAGGAAAAAAAAAAGAAAGGGGAGGGGGGAGTTGCATTTTTTCATTTACAATGAAATGAAAATGATGACATTTCTTGTTGAAAAAAACGATGTCGTTTTCATGTTATTGTTTTTAAATGATGCAACAATCGACGATTATTTCATAAAACATCGCTAAATGTGAAACAATTAGCGACGATTTCTGAAAAGGTCGTAAAAAGTTAAACAATTGGTGAAATCATCGTCAAATGTTAAACCAATGTGCTTTGCCTTTAGCGATGATCTCCAGAAATCATCGCTAAAGGGACATATTTGGCGACAAAATTTTGCAATTGTAGACATATTTTCTCCTTTAGTGATGTTTTCTTAGTAACGTCGCTAAATCAAGTTTATTCTTTTCATATTTATTGATTTTTTATTTAGAATTTTTTAATGTATCATTTCTATAAAATAGGATAGAATTTATATATAATAAATATAGTTTTATGACACCACATAAATTTGTCAAATCATATATTTTAAAAGGGATTTAATAAAATAATAAATTTATGTAATAAAAATTAAATTTGTGTTTTTAGTTTTATAAAATTTTGAAATGACATTGTTGTTAATTAAATTTATTTTTAGAATTAAAATCATTATTAATACTATTAAATTTCATTTTTAAGAATATGATATTAACATTTAATATTGCATCAGGATTTATTGTCATTTTTTGCATGACCTAATTTCCTTTTTTACTATATTTTAATTATTTTTTAATTAATTGAAATAAATATAAATATGCGTGGTAATTAATATAATGTTATATGAATGTATAGATAATAACTATAACTAGTATAATGATTTATTAATGTATAAATGATATACAAATTTTCTCATTTCTTATTATGTAATATATTATTCTATTTATTATATATAAATTTGATACTATTATATAAAATTTATATATTATATATCATTTCATCGCCAAAGGGCAAGCCAAATGGTAATGAGCCACCATTTGGGGACGATTTTCTAAATTGTCGCCAAATGCTATATTTCTTTCGAATTAATAAAAAATGACATAATTTTGTTTAACAATAAAAGACATAATTTTCTACTAGGTTATTAACACCAAAACGAAGCTCTCTTCGTATTTCCTCTTAGTTCATCGTTGAAGAAGCATCGTCTCCTCTGTTGGGGTCATCTCCTGTGCTGTGGTCATCACCATCAAAGAAGTGTCGTGTCCTGTGTTGGTACTGTTCTTTTTTTCTATTTTCAAGAACCTTCCTAATTGTGTTCTATTTTTCTACTATATTTTGGAGTTGATATGGGTTTTTGTGTTTTGTTTATGGTGTATGGAAGATGGTGAATTGTGTTTGTGATGGATGTGTATGGGTTGACATTTTTTTTCCACCTTCGATGCTTGTTTGAGGAAAGCCTGCTAACTGTTTCATGAAAGGTCTATTAGAGAATCAAGGTTACTTTTTAAACAGATGTTTATGTGCATATTTACTATATGATTGCTTTTCACCAAATCTCTACCACTTATAGTATACATATGTATCAGTCAAAAGGACTTTATTTTAACGTGTAATGAGGCTATGATTAGACATGAGAATTAAAAGTAAAATGATCAAAACTACAAATATTAGCAAGGCATCTAAACATATATAGGCAATAAACATGTAAGTTGGAATCATGACATTTAACTTACTTGGGAATGGTTAATTGATTCATATGAAGAAAAAAATGGACTCAGATTGAGTTTTCTTACCACTACCTTTCTTATCTTTTCTTTTTTAGTACTTTTTTATTAATAAATATATGAATAAACAAAATAATTTGAACCATAACACAATAGGTAAGGATGTTTAAATAGAGAATTTGGCTTGTAATATAGTTATCAAATAAAAGAAAAAGGTTATGGCTTAAAGGAGCTACCTAGGGATATAGAATTAGGGTGAATTTTTAAGTTAACGACTGTAAAACAATGAAAGCTTTTTTTTTTATTCTTATGCATGCATATAATGATTAGGTCTTGAAATGTTCCAAACAAGTTCTAGAGAAATATTCTAATATAAGACAATACATTTAAACGGAAATATATATTTATGTGAATGTTTCAATCTTTTATGGCTCAAAATCTTAAAATTTATTTCAAATCACTTTAACGTTGCACGATGTCTTATCATTTGATCATTAAAATTTATAAAAGTGCATAATGCTAGCTAATTTAACCATTCGACATATTTTTACTCTTATTCTTAAAAGACCAAATCTTTTAATGTATATATATTTTAATTTATTCAAAATATATTTGATGAAACCATATAATATACTAGTGGAATGTTGACATGGCGAATAATTTTTGATGGTCAAAATGAATTCCGCTGGGAGGAATATGACAAAAGTCTCCCTAATAAAGAACAAATCGATCTACAACAAATCTCCTAATCAAACACTAATCACCCCTTGTCTTTAATAGCAGATCTTCTTCTTCAAGGTTTTTAATATTCTCTGAACTAGCTCTCTCTTTTTATTATCTATATCTCATTTTCTATTAGGAAGCTCTTAGATGAACATTAGATTGTATATACTATATGTTGTGTAAAGATTCCTCGAATCTTTAAGAGAACATAGATGAAAATGGAGGTGGTGGCAATGTCCCGATGGTTTATACAAGATTAGGAAAATCAGTTGTTTTGGAATAGTCATCAATTCTAAAAACTATGTCCCTTTAATCAAGTATGTATGTGATAGCAAATCGTAATGGTAGTCAAAATAAACTAAACCTACTACTATAGCAGTGGTGAGTCTTAGTCAATCCCATAGAGAGTGAGTGTATGGTTATTGAAATGAAATTAATTGATGTTTAGGTTTAGGGGGTTTTGGTTTTAGAAATAAGAAAATAAAATAAAACTAACCTAATGAAAACAAATTAAGAAAGCATACAAAAAATGATGAAAATGGTGAATTTGTTGGATTATGGTTCTTGGGTTCAATCTCGGCCTACACCTTAATTAAACATTTTCAATGATTTATTGTTCTTAAACCTCTCTTAGAGACCATTAATCATGGGTTAATAATTAACTCGAGTTTTCCCATAGGTAGTGTTTAATTAAGATACGATCGTTAATTAAACCTAATTACTAAATAACATAAGATACAATCTCTAAATTCAATTAGGTAATAGCAGTATAAGTAAGGAAAACTGAATAATTAAGGCAACAATCATATATGATGCGTCATTTAACCTGTGTTATGTTATCCTTCATGATTATGAATCATTAGTCGCTACATGTGAATTTCAAATATAACAATTACAGATTATATCGAAATTCTAGCAATAGGTTTGTAAACAAACGATCCAATGAATACATCCAAATCATCTTTTCACAATACCTAATGGGTTCTTGTACAAATAATTAAACAATAACGAGAATATTATTATCCATACACAAAACTCAAATCAATTAACGTAGTATAACACAATCAATTTCTAATGAGAAAAAGAAAAAACAAAAACAAAGAAAGAGTGCTTAACTTGGTTATCAGTTTCTATGTCTCCCCTGAATCGACGTCGGGAAGCTACCCTTTTATAGGTCTCCTCATGGTGGAGAGCTTACCTCCATCTTCATGCTCTCCCAAAGGCCCCCAAAGTTTTCGAACTCCTTCAACCTAAAACACTATTTTACTCTCAAATTGCTTCAGCTGAAAGTCACTGCCTCCCTCTCGCTAGCTCCTCCACCTTTGGGTCCTATTTTTATTATACCCTATGCTCCCTTCTATCAGTTACTCTTCTTTTCTTTATTTAAAACAAATGCATCTATTGAAGAAATGCAGATAACAAACATTATTTATGTGAAATGCAAACAACTACACAAACCAAACAATGTTTGCGTGAAACGCAAATAGTTGCATTTTAATCCAGTTTTCTTGAGTTGTTGGCGTGTTGTTTTCTTCGTGAATTGCTACTATAGTGCTTCTCTCTAGCTGCCTCTTAGATTGTCAATTTGGTGTGTTTCGTCTCCCAGCTGCCTTGTCTTCATTTAACTCCCATAAAACACATTGCATGGGCTACTGTCCATCATCCTTGGCTTCATTAAGTAAATTAATGGTGTGCATGCCTATGCAAACCATTAAATTCATGTACACCTTGCAAGGTCTATGCACAATAGCCGTGAGCAACTTTGATTTATTTGTGTTTCTTTTTTCTTATCTTATTTTTGTCTTTTAATTTTCTTCTTCTTACTCCATGAAGACTAGTGAAAATTAATCTTAAAAAAATGGCCCCAATATCATGCTTTTGAGTCATTTTAACTTCTTTGCTTCCAAATTGTGCCTAAAATCACATATGATTCAAAGTGAGTATCTTAAGTAACTTCATGTCATTAATCACTAAGTGTTATAAAATAATTAAACAATCAATTAAGCACATATCAATTTCCCCCACACTTAGCTTTTAGCTGCTGTCTTTAGGCAAAGCATCAAAATTAAGCTCATAGACCCAAAAATATTAACTCATTTCCTATATGTTTTAAGAATATATAATCATAAACAAAGATGAACCACTTTCAAAAATTCATAGTAAGAACTTAACATTCCAAGCTTTTACTCATGATCAATCAATATTCAATACCTTTAAAAACCGAGCAATCTAATGGTAGACTCAAAAAATGTGTTTAAATAAAATATATCCACAGGTACACTTAGCACCATTCATGATCATGATAATCCACAACTTTGCATATCATTTCATTTCTCCACCACTAAAGGTCATATGTGAAATCATGGATCAAAGGACTTTTTAGGGTTATAATGTAGGCAAAGGTAAAGTGAGATATATTTAAATCAAGTGGCTTGAAAGCCAGTAAAGCTAGTGAAACAAGCAATACTCAGTGTAACATCAAGTGCAAAAACCAACATTCAATCACAATTGTGTACATCAACTATGATAAATGCAAAAACTAGTTCGCAACTCAAACTCGAGCTCTTATACACAAACCATATGAAGTTTATACCATTCCAAAGGGATCACTCATACAGTTGATGACAATAAATTAAAACCATAAAGAGTGACCCTTTCAAATCAACATCTACCTCATATTCAAAATACTCAAATAACATATTCAATACAACTTTAGGAGGATGCATTAAGAGTGAATAACCTTGTAAACTACATATGCACTTCCTCCTTGATACATTTATTTAAACATTTTATATTCTTTTTCTTTATTTTCTTTTCTTTTCTTTTGCCTTTTCTTTTCTTTCTTTCTTTTCCCTTATAAAAATTAAAATAAACTACATCAATATGGGAATTTTAATGATAAGGCATAAAATAGCATCCCAACATTATAACCAACTTACACATATGCATATTCCGACACTTAGAAGTTTGCACATCCACAAACTAAAAAATCAACAAATGTTCCACTAGATTCAAGGCTTAGGAAGGACATTTGGTTAGGTTAAAGCATGTAATGTGACTAATACACAAAAAGTAGATAAAGCTTAAGGGGGCTTATAAAAAAGGAAGTCATATAATAGGTAGGCTATTTGGCTAATGTAGTTTGGAAAAGCAAAGAATGTCTAATCATACCTATGTTAATGCATGTGATAAAAATGTGGTCTCAAAAAAAATTCAAGGCAAAATCAGGATGTACATTTCATGAAGGTTACATTATTAAAATACAATGAGACTGATATGAATGTGTCAGTCTAATAAGGCTCAAAATCTCATCAATTTTGTCTACCATTAGTCACTACTCTTCTAAAGATAATGCACATTGACTAATCACAAGAGTAAAGGTACATACTAAAGTTACTATGAAATTCTCTTGTCAATTTACACTCTAATCATGACTATATAATTCTAGAAGCAACAGAATAACGAGAAAATGTTTGTTTTGTTGTTTTATTATTTCTCTCATTTTGATTGAAAACTTAAAACAAGTAAAAACAAACAAATTCGAAAACACACATGCATATAAAAACTAAGGTGAAAAAGTACCTTTGGGTTGCCTCCCAAGAAGTGCCTTTGTTTAAGGTCATTGGCTCAACTCCTTCTTCTCATGTGACAAAATTGTGATCTTCAGGTATTATAGTTAACGCCACTTCCATGCGAGGTTGTTTTGGATAGGACCTTAGTTGATCATCATTTCCATTTAATGTCCTCCCTATTCATAGCTTCTAAAAATGGAAAAAGATATTAATACTAGCACCTAAATCATATAAACATTTGAGAACTTTAAGGTCACTAAAATTTTCAAGGAATAGTGAAACTCCTTGGATCCTTTAGAGGTAACTTATATTTATGATAATGTTACACTCCTCTATCAAAGTACAATACTCCTTTAATTTACCTTTTTGGAGGTAACCTCCTTTAAAAACTTCACATAATTAGGTAGAGCTAATACATCTAAGAATAGTATGTTTGATGTTCAATTTCCTAAACACATCGAAACCTCTTCTTTTTAAGTCTCTAAGGGTATAGAATTAGTAGCATATAACATTTTATGTAGGGTTTTGGTCTATATTCATGACTGGCATTCATTGAGGATGGAATTGGTGTTAGTTCTATTCTATTCCCATTAATGTAATTCTCTAAATCAATACTAATGTTGGATCAAAATAAAACTGACATTGATTTACTATTATTTCCTCCATTATATCTTCCTCAAGCTTTCTTGACTTCATCACTTATTTATCTCTAGCATCACCAGCATCAAGTGTTATACTAGTATTTAATTTGATAAGACAAACTTGGTCCTTAGGGTTTACTTTAGTGTTACTCAAAAGTTTTTCAAACCTCTTTCATACACTACCTTGGTTAGTTTGCTCATTTATATCTCTAAGTTATTAATAGATGCATTATTAGATTGTATCAAATGTTCAAATTGGACCATTTTATTTGGTAGATATAAACTATTTAAGTGTTTCCTCGAAATGATTGCTTTGTGACGATTGTTATTAAAACCAAGTTATATTTTGGAATCTAAGTGGTCCTATATGTCTACCTGCTCTAGTTGCTATCTACTCTTATTAAATTTTGGGTAATTATTCCACCTCAGATTGTATGTGTTATTAAAAGGTTCACTCTGCATTCCTTGATTTCCTCTATAGGCAGTCATGTAATTTTCTTACTTATTATAGCTAAAAGGTTGGCTTAGTATTGATAATGCACGTAATGGATGCTCATATATTCTATACTAGTAACATGCCTCCCTATTATTTATGTCTTAATTTAAGATCATCTTCATCTGACTCATAAGATCCACTATTTTATTGTTAGATTTGAAGATGCTTACACCTCATAAAGGGATGCCTTTGACTTCCCCCTTACCATTTTGGTTAAAAAATTTCTTACCAAAGTCTTGATAATATCCTTGACCTCATGAGTAGTTTTTGTATAGGTAATCCCTTGCATAATAATGTCAATCAAGGTTTGACATATTAGGATAAGGTAATCATAGAAGAATTACATCACCAACTACAATGAATATTGGTGATGTGGGCATTGGCTAAGCATAGCTTTATATCTTTCCTAAGCTTTATGGACTGCTTCTCTCTTATTTTAAGATTTTAAATATGCCTCCTCAATTTAATTGTCTTATACAGAGTAAAAAAATTTCTTATGAATGTGTTATACCCTTAATTCCACTCTTCAAAAGAGTTTATATCAATTGATCGTAGGCAAATTCTCACTCACTCTTTTATGCAATATAGAGAGCATCATATTCAAAGCTCATTTTTTGTAAGGTCATTTAGTAAAAGTGATCCAAAGTAAAACTCACTAAATTTGATCATTTCTTCATTAAATGATCCATTAAAAATTAGGATAAAGTGAAGATGTAATTGCTTTAACTCAAAGTTCTTAGAATTTTGACTCAATCTAACATATGAGGGATTGATGTTAATGATATGCAATTAGATGTCCCCTATACAAATTTGTCATGGTTGTCATTGTTCTATACCAAGAACTATATCATTGTGATGTGTAGTTATTTTTCCCTCCTTTTTGCTCTGTTCTTATTGTAAGTTTCTTCACTTTCATGATCAATTTGAAGTAGGCTATCTAAATGTCACTCATAAATTACCTATTTCACCTCAACTACCTGAAAAAACAAAAGCAGTCATAAGTAAAATATATATATAATAAAATAAAACTATGATTAACAAGAATAATAATCATAATTCCTAATAAATGACACCATAAATGTGATCTACTTTATATCTGCAAGCACGTATAGTCAATTATATATATTTTACTAAAATTGGAGTGATTTTAAAGTATTGATCATACAAAGAACTAGTTACCAAATTTATTAATCTTAGTTATATAAATAAACTAAATAAGTAAAGAGTTTATTAAATAGAATTTAATTACTAAACAAAGGGAAAAAGAAAGATTAAAAAATGAAGAAAGATAAAAAAAACATTATAGATCCAAGGTTCACTTATATGGAATATAATTATCAAACAAGATTGATTTTTTGGGTTGGAATAACAATTAACCTAAGATATTTATACCCTCTGTCGAGTTACATAAATATATGCAATTAAGTAACTACTACCTCTCAATGCATAATTTCACCTAATCAAATTTATTTATCATGGTTAATATATTGGTTATCACTAAAGTCTAGGATACTATCATTTTCTAGCACTAGAATATTTATTCTCCTAATGTGTGGATTCTACTTCAGTTGTTGTTCCTTTACTTAATTCCTAAGATTGAATTTATGATAACTGATCATAAATCCAATTTTAAGAATAAAGAGAATACATTCAACCAATTAAATAATCAAATAATATATAAATAATACATCCCTAATCCTAACTAGGATTACAAGCCACTAAGCATAATAAAATAAAACATAAACAAATAATTCTCAACATATAAAAAATAGTAGAAGAAAAGAGTAAGAGAAGATGCCACAAGGTCCTCTAATACTAAGAAAGAAAAATATTTAAAAATAAGAAGTCCAACAAAAGTATGCCAAAAGATCCCGGGTTAATTTTAATACAAGTATTTATAGTCAAGGTTACGAAAATAAAGTTCTAGATGGCTTAAACTGGAGAAATCATTGACAACCAATGACGCATCAGCACCAACAACATCGTTGGTATTATTATGGAATTCTTAGCAAACATAAAGCCATAAGTAACCAGCATCTGAAACCAACTTGTAAATGACATTAGTTTTATAATATTTCTCTTTGTAAATTCAAGATAAGTCTGACGTCGATCTAGGATTAACTCTGAAATTAGTGTTTTTTTAACTTCTCAGGTCTTTGAAAAAAGATAAGTGCTTATTATTGTGCATGCTCGACACTTTTTATGTCTTTTTCTACTAACTTCTCCACTTTTTAACATCTTAGAGCTAGAATTAGCTTCTCATGTCTTCTAATAAGTTGCTGTCTATCTTCTTATCTTCCAAATGACTTTAAAATCTGTTTAATTTGACATATGTGGAGGAAGTTTCACTAAATTTCGTATTTACTCCTTAAAGTTATAACCTATAAAATAATGAGCCAAATATAGAAAATATAATATAATTCGCATTAAAATGTTAAAAAAGTGCTAAATACCTAGTAACTTAACCCTAAAATGTATGTAAAATATAAGCCTATTATCTATTGTTTCTTAACTTGTTGAAATGTTTAGGCTAAGAAATTTACAAAAACAAACACAGTTTATCTTATTAATACTACTTGCAAACTTTATTCCAATGATATTACTATATGCTAGTCTACTTGTTTTAGTTGATAACATTTTCTAATATCAACAAATTTGTAATGTTTTTACGTGACATATAAATATTTTATTTTATTATATAAATATATACTTATGATTTATAAGTAGTCATCCTATTGTAATAGTGTATTGTAAATTCTTTTAAGATCACTCCTATAATTTACAAAATAATGGATTATTAGAACCAATAAGAATTTAATAGCATACAATATGTTAAAGGATAGGTGTCCCTGTGGATTACATGGTTAAAAAAAACTAACTTTAACCTAAATCTTTCTGGTGCTATTATACCAGCACCAAATGTAAATGCATAATGGAATTCTCCAGATTGATTAAAACTTGGATTTTGTTCTCATACTCAATCCGTAGTGTCAAGTATGAAAAGTAACATTGACTTCTCTGTACAATTTGAAGAAGCTGTGATTAACTTAGGACGTGTAGATGTTCTTATTACAAAAAAGGAATATTAAGAACTTAGATTAGGCTATTAGCAGTGTAACCAAAATCTTTGACGAATTTAACTCTTTATTATATTTTTAGGGTTTAATAAAATAAACTCACAATTGAGATAAAATAGTTTATAATTATATTTAGACATTCAATAAAGGTCATAAAGATGTACAACACAAATATTTACAGGGTTACACTTCCTTACGAAACAATAGTCTTAACTAATAAAGATGTACAACACAAATATTTACAGGGTTATACTTCCTTACGTAACAATAGTCTTAACTAATAAAGAAAAATATGAAAATACCCTTAATTAGAACTAAGAACTACTTTAAAAATAAATTAAAGATTGTTATTGGGAAAAATCCAAAAGACGTACAAGGCAAAATCCAAATGAATTATAAGGCAAATAGCCCCTGAAGCAGTTCCAAAATAAACTTTACAATCCATACATGGACTACCAAACATGATCATAGAGTGCCTATATTATATGTTAATGAAAATAGTAGTAAAATAGTGGATGGAAGGCATTTTAGAGGTTCCATTTGTCCTTGATGCCTTTGTTAACACCAATTTAGTACCTTTGGCAATAATCAGTTCTCTAATCTAAGTTAGATTCTTTTAGATCATTTGACTAACATATAAGCTCCTATTATAAAATACTCTCTAGTTCCTTCCTCTCTAGAAGCTATAGATTGAATAACCAAGTTTTGTTTGAACAATTGATACATCATCCTTCTTGTTGATTTACTTTTTAAATTTATCTAGACCATATGTATACGGGTCATGTCCTTATCGTATAAATAAGATCATTTTTATAAAGATTGTTCTAGATACCTTAAATTTTTTGTAACACTTTGTTTGAGCTAAGCGTTATGATAATATAACTAGAAAATAAAATAAACTAAAAAAACTCATAATTGAATCTTTAACAAACAGTAGTGAATTTGTTGATTAATTAATGATAACAATTTAGGAATTACCTCTGTCATTGTTTTTTTCTTCATTTCACCTTATTGATTTAATAATACTCGACCCTAGATATCTAATTATTATGATCACCCTCTCGAGAGATCTACTGAAGTAATTTCAATTAAAATAGATAAGAATTAAATTGCAACCTCTCGATCTCTCAAAAAACAACTTAATTCTTTTTGAAGCAATTATATAGGTAACTAAAAAATAATTAAGATCTCTCTTCAATTTCCTATTAATTTGATGTTTATACGTCTATTATGGTTGTTCAACATAACAAATATTTCAACCTAATCTCTTGATTAAGATCAAATATAAAACAATAAACGCCACAAAGTGGATATCTATTAAATTAAAAACAAAAAAGTTTAACACAGCAATTCAAGAGTGATTCCTAAAATAATTAAGCAATCTATAGCCAATTGTATCCACAATTTTTCATAATCAATATTCAATAATAGGGAAAGAAAAGAAAAGAAAAGAAGTTTAAATTCTGGATGTGTTCTTTTTCTCGTCCTTGAGTTGGGAAATTCTGCAGCTTTTGTTCTTTTGGTATTTGCCTCCTTGATCTCTTTTTTGGATGTTCTAGCTACCTCTTTTAATGTTTCTCTTTTCCTTTTATACTTCTCAATCCTTTTAGGGCTCTTTTTAAGGTTTCTTCATTTGTTTTTATTCCAAAAATAACACCAAATTATTAAAAATACAAAAATCTCTCGACTTAAAAAACTTTCCTTTACATGATTGTGCATTGGCTTCTCGCTGCATTCTCTATCATGATCATGCACATCTTGCACGATTGTGACAAAGGGCATTTAGCATTTCTAACTTCTTCCTACATGATTGTGCATGTGCACTATCATGGCTCATCTCCTTCTTAAACTTCTTCTTTAGCTTTTCTTAAAGTGCCTTATCTCAAATCTTCAACGAAACACAATAAATATCCCCTAAAATATGAATTAAGATTAAATTCTTGCCCTAATTAAATAAAACACACAAAATCACTAACAAAGACAAATTTAAGTCCTAAAAACATGATTATCACCAAAGAAAATGCCTAATAACACATTCTACAACATAGAAAAACACATTATAGCTTATACCTATCACTTCTTTAAGTGGATGAGGTTCAAGGCCTATAGGACTACTTGGTTCCGATTAGTAGCCTGACATGAGGCTCCTTATTTTCCTAGCACATCTCACCATAACAAATTTGAAGGTGGGCATGTAAAAAACAAATGGTTAATTGTTTTAGGAGTGACCACACATAATCTACAGTTAAGGTTTAATGTTATTCTAATAATACCCTTGAAGCGATCCATGGTTGGTAGCCTCCCTCTTACTATAATCCATTCCAATCATTGGTTAAAGCATTTACTTGAGCATTTGATGGATAAAAGTTTTTAAACCTTGCGCAATTACGAGCGAGTATAAAGTTCCCTGAGCTCTTCAATTATCACCCTATAACTAGCCTTTTTTATTCCAAATTTTCGTCTAAATTAAGGAATGGAGAGATTCCCTTATCTTCAAAATTTGCTTCATACTCTAAGTTGAATCTTGTCTAGGATTTTCCATTTATAGATTGTTATTCCTAAAATAATGAACATGTACCCATCTAGTCCACAAAGAATCCATGTTACTAGCTAATCTCCAAAGCCTCTTACTAAGAGGGACTTGTTTATAATATGAATTTAAAAAATCCTCAAACCTTTTTTTGCCTTGGCAAACATATTATGACTAACTTTAGCATTTGGTTTTGCATTACAATTTCATGACTATAGAAAGTTCCTAAATAATATCTCAATATCCTTACGCATCCTCTTAGGCAATTAAATATGAGAAGACTAGTAAATATAAAGGTTGCATATTATAAAAAGGTATAGGGAGAGAGATTCCTCCTACGTTAATTCCTTAGTTTGTTAAAAGGTTTTAGAGGCTTCCCCATTAATGATCATATTGAATGAGGGGGTGGGATGCAATAGGTAATTTAGGATATAAAACTATATGGGTATCCCAAAACTCTTAATGTATTAATGACAAAAGACTAGTTAACTATATCAAAAGCTTTATGTATATCTATCTTCATTGCACACTTTCTACCTAAACCTTGTAGATAATAATTTTTTAGCAAGTCTTAAGCCATTATCATTTATGCTTATGCCCTTTATGAAGGCTGCCTACATCATTTATAATAGAGGGGAGAGTTCCATCGATCTTGAGGGCCAATATCTTTGATATTATCTTGTAAAATATATTGCAATAAGATATAAAGTGAAAGTCCTTTAAGGACGATGGATTAGGAGAATTAGGGACTAAGCATAGATATGTTTTATTCCAAGGTTTCACCATCTTTAAGATAAAAAAAATTATAGGACAACTTCCAGACATCTAGTTTTATAAGACCCTAGGATTCTTGGAAGAAACATGCATTGAATCTATCTAGACTACAAGACTTATTAACATTAAAAATAAAAACTACATGCTCAATTTTCTCAATGGGAACTAGCTTTATAAGGAAGCCAATTTAATCATTTGTGATTAGCTTGGGCATTAGAAAAGATAAGCCTAGGTGAGAGGGAGAGGGGTAAGCTAGGTTCCCATTATATTCCATAAGTACTTTCTAAAATATGATTGAAGCTTAACTTATGAATTAACATCCTGACCCAACTAGGAAAGACCTTTGAAAGTAATTCAACCACTACACTATTAATTTCTATAAAATCTTTGAGTTTTGATCTTCCAAGGCTTCGATATGCTCTCCTATTGAATCCCTTTTAGTTGTCCTTATATAATTATATTTCAGATATACGTAGCTCATTTCTTGCTTTCTCAAAAAGTTACTCTAGCTTTGGAAAGAGTGGCTTTTGTATCTAGTAAAGTTAGTATTTTCAACTTTTTAACCGCTTCCTTATTTCTTTTAGCTGTATAAGAACAAATGAGGCAAACCCATAAACCTTTTGGCTTAATCCCCTTTAAATTGCATCCTAAATGCCATCACAATGACACAATAAGTTAGAAAATCTAAAGTTCTTTGTAAGTGCATGTATTTAAATTAGAGAGTGGTTGAAGGTTGTCAAAAAATCTAGCATAACTTTCCTAGAATTTCATCTAATTACAATTCATTATAACCCTGTTAAGTTTCTTCCCAATTAGCCAAGAGCCCTCCTACCTATTGCTCTATGTAAACCAATTCCCTTTAGCTTTAAGTTTAGTGACTTCTAATTAGGACAAGCATGAGATGAGCTCCTTGTAGGGCTTATTAAAAGACATGATGCCTTTAGCTTCAGAGATAATATTTTCCCCTAATCTTTTCCTTAATGGTACAGAACAATAGTATCATTGGAGTGGATACACAAATAACTTTAAATACAAGAAGTAGAGTAGCCAGTTTGGTTCGGGTGGAGAGAACAAAAAAAAATTGAACTTAAAATTCTTTCTCGAGATATCTATTTTCCGGGAGAAACAGATAAGATATCTAGACATAATGGTATCTTGATATCCCCAGGAATGATAAAAACCCATTTTAAGGAAGTAAAAAAAGCCAAAAATTGGATCTATGTACAATGGATCAAACCTACTAAGAAAAAATCTCCTAAGATAAGCTAAGGGTCTAAAATTGAATTCCTAAACCCTAGCAACTCTTTCCGTAATTCATTCCTTTAAAAAGAGATGTTCTTGCCATATATAAAGGTCTTATAGGCTCTATCTAGACCCATTACTTCAACTAATAAATGCAAACATCATGAGGAATATGAGTAACTCATGACTTTGACAAGACAAGAGTTATATGCAACCATTATTCTATTTAAGTGATGTTTATCATGGTTAGTTAGAAAACACCACTTATTTTTTAAGAATCATAGGTTCTTTCATTTATCATCTCTCAATTTTGTCTCTAAAAGGCCAACACTGGCTTGAGAGACTGAATATAGCTTGCTACTACTAACTACTTGTAAAGGTCATTAATTCCCCTTTTATTCCATGTAAAAAGAGAAATAAATTTGTTTGGAGTAATTAGTAGATGTTTTTCCTTTTTCCTTGTGATTTGATCTCCTTCTTTTAACTTACTTGAATCCTTTAATCCCTTTAGAGATATCTAACTTTAGAGCTATTATTTCTCTAGAGGATGGTTGCACTGTCTAAGATAGGCTTTAATTTAGCTAAAACATTAGCTTCATCATGATGAGGATCACTATAATTTTGTGGAACTGTTGAGAGAGGATTATAAGGTCCTTTGGATTCTTCATATGGAATTACATCTTAGGAAATAGGTCTAAAAGGAGCTTTAAACCTTAGAAGCCAAATTAGATTCATGATTAGACCTTTTGGAATCCTGAGGGAGTTTATTTGTGGCCGCTTGAATAACCTCCCTAAAAAGCAACAAAAAGTTGGATTGGTCTTCAACATTCACCTCTATTAGTTCTGTTGGTCTCCAATTTTTCCCTTATTACACGAGGGAAGGTCTCAATTAGTAGATTACCTTTATGGAATCCTTAACCACGCTGTCCTTTTCTCATAATTTGAGAAGTGAATTCTCATTAGCTTTTGTTTCAAATCCACACTCACGCATACTTGAGCATTTCCTTACTCTTCTTTGTGATGTTGTAGCATCATCCATACATAGTGGTCTACCTAAGAAACTTGCCAAATGGCTCAGACCTATTGTAGACTATTATTCCAGGGGAATTTGATGGAAATTGACTTATGTATGCACTTATTTCTGCTTCATCTCTTCTAATTTAATTCTCAATTTTTCATATTTGAAAAAAAGGCAAGCCATTGAAGTATCAGGGACTAGCCTCAATAACCTCAAGTGCATTACTCTTATAGGAGAATTTAAAGAGGAAAAGTTAGTCATCATTCAACTCAACTCCTACAAACCTTTCGCTTTCCATATTTTCATAGATCAATGTTTGATAACTAGGAAAAGAAGGGTGCTTTACTAGGAAAAAGCCAACCATTATTGCAAACCATGATGATGCACCCTCTTTTAAGAGTTTTAAAGAAGAAGAGACAAAGAAGGAACCCTTTTTCATGGTTGAAGGAAATATTGCAATAGAGAGTCAGTAAGTTCTCCTGAAACACACTTTTAATTTAACTTTAGTTCAGGTATCCACAGTTTGCAAAAGGAAGGGCCTAGAGATGGGAATGAAATGGATAAAAAAGGGAGGAGCCTTTTAGACTTATCTGGAGGAATTAGAACAGATGAGGGTAAAGGAGGAAATTGAAGAAGGTTGGATTATCCTAAGTCTAGAGTAGCAATGGCCATAGCTTAAAGAGGAAAAAAAGCTCTACCTGCTAAGGAAATTTAGAAGTTAGTTCTAGAAATAGAATAACCAAACGCATGAAAAGCATAATGATATGACGATCATTACAGGCTAAAGACTTCCAAAACAAAGTAAGCAGAGAAGTGGAGGAGAAAATGGAAATTAGAAAGGAGGAAAGAAAGAGGAAAAAGGGAAATAGTAAACGATTAAAGAATCAAGAAAGCAACAGAGGTAAAGGAATCGAGGAAGGTAGGGAGGACTATAAGATTTCTTGAGAGAAGCTAGAGCTTTTCTTTCTTGAACATACTTTTTAATCTAACTATGAAAAACTATTATTGAAGACTTAAAACTTTCAACTTTACTAATGTTTAAATCTTGATATTTATTACACTAATTATGATATTATCTTGAATAATCATGTTTATTCTTCCTATCACAAAGTAATAGAGGGATGAGGTGGTAACAGATAAAAAATAGAAAAAAATTTTCTTTTTTCTTTAGTTAAAGATACCACTTTCCTATATCTAAGATTATTGTTTCCTAAGTTGTTAAAATGTTCAAAGTTAAAGGACTTGCTCTTATTGAAATGGTTTATATTGGTTATACTTGTAAACTTTGTTCCAATGATACTGTTACACATTAATATGTTTCTTTCAGTTAATGATGTTTCTAGATTTAATACTTTTATACACTCATAATATATCACTTTATATATAGTTGGTTTTGTTATTTAAAATTAAATGATTCATATGCACACTATTAGAATAACATGATATAGATTCCTTCAAGATCCTCTCTACAAATTTTAAAACATAAAGTACCCGAAACTAAAATAAATTCAATATAACTTAATAAGATAAGAAGTATGTTTCTCAAGGTTTAGATAGTTTAAATATAACTAGCCTTGATTGGAATCCTTATAATGCTCTTATTGTAGAAATGTTGTACTATCAATATGTCTTTAGATACCTTATATTAGTACATGGTAATAAGCATAGCTTGTGTAAATGATTTCTTTATCAAATTTAGGTAAGTTATAGTTAAGTTGAGACATATAAATGTCCTCACCAGTCCATAAGTGTAGATCATAAACTCATGTCATGCTGTTAACGAATGTTTATAATAATCTTTGACGAGGCTGGCACTTAACTATACCTTTAGAATTTGATAAATATGAAAATGTAAACTTACAATAGCGAGAAATATCGTATAATTGCATTCAAAGATTCAAAAGTTGCTAAAGTTACGTATAACAAATATTTATATATTAGTAATGTCTAACCTTAACAAGAGTTTAAATTAATAATAAATACTACAAAAATTCTCTAAGGATAATGAAAATTGTTATAAGAGACTTAAAGCTTTTTGTTTTATTAATACCAATATTTTGATGCTTATTGCACCTATTACGATACTATCCAATAATTATAATTGTTCTTCTTTTTGTTGAAGAGTGATAAAAGGATAAAATGATATCCTGTATAAAGCATAATAAGGTATAACTTTATTTCTTTAGCTAAAGATGTCAATTTATATTATTTCTTAAGTTAAACATTCAAGACTAGAGGATTTATTCACTTTATTATCTTTAATGTAATTTTTTTCATCAATGATTATTATTATTATACAAAATTAATTTTATTATTATTATTTTTATAATTATTATTATTCATAATTAATTTTCTTATTATTATTGTGATTATTAAATTCCTTGTTATTATTAATTTTCTTCCTCTTCATCTACTATTATTTATTATTATTATTATTATATTAAATTAATTTCTTATTGTTATTGTTATTATTATTATTTGTTAACTTTTTTACTAATACAAATCATTCGTTTTAAAATAATCAATGAATTATATCTTTCCAATCATATTATACTGCATAGGCATTTTCGTCATTGATACTGTTTTTATATTCTATCCTCCGCAACTAAACATATTTCTATCTTCGAGACGGAGACAGTTTTTTCTGTTCTGTCCATCACAACCAAACACTTCACTGTCTCAAATTTTTGTTTTGTTCTGTCTCTAAATTTTCGTCTCGCTCTATCTCTACCCCCTGGAGATAGTAATCAAAAGCAGCGTAAGCCTTTAGTCCATTGGTTATATTAATCCAAAAGGAAAATAGAAACAGTCTTTCTCGAGTTTTTATGAACCAACAATTCAAGAAAAGAGACAAGCAATCAAAAGATTTCACAAAAAATGTATTAATCACCATTATATTTAATATCAAATTATAACATCACTCATAATTTTACTAAAATAATTTTTAAGATAATGAAGTAGTAATTGATTGTCAAACTTTATTTACCTTTTAAAAAAATTATCAAATTATATGAATGCTATTTATAAAATTGATATCATAAATTATTTTGATAAATAATAAGAGGAGAGTACAATTTTTTATTTTTTTCAAATTTGTATATTAGTGACTTTTAAGTGTGGTCGAATTTTTAAAATTTGTAACCGTAAGATTAAATAACCAATTTAAATTATATTATTTACAAATTATTATATATATTTGATAATATGTTATTACAGATTAAAAATTAAAAAAGTTAGTAATTATGAATTTTACTATTATAAGAAAAAAAGATTGTATAATGCTTTTACTATTTTATGTGGAACTTGCACAACTAATACGAAATATTGTAATTTAATTTATCCATAAAATAACTAAGATATTATATATATATTTACAGTTCATTTTTTGGTCTAAATCAGAAGCAATATTTCTATTAAATAAGAATCAAGTTATGTAGTATCAAACTTCTTTAAATTTTACGTTTTAGCAGGATTTTAATTGAGAGTGTTGATAATAATAATGAATTCTTTGTCTGATTATAAAATAGGAGTTGCACATTAGGAATGATTTTGTCCTTTCTCGAGCACTATCTTTTGCCTAGATTAATATATAAACTCAACATAATTTAATTTTAAAATATTTTTACCATTAAATTACACCCCTCACTATTTGTTTAACAAAACTCAACATTATCTACTTGCAAAGTGTAAGACCCTTGTACGTGGAACATTTATTATCTAATTACACTAATATCCTAGAAGAGCTAATTTAGTAATTGACTAGATTAATTTGATCAAAGTAATTTTATATGAGTTCGAGCTTTTTTCTATATATATAGAAAATGAACTTCATCGTTTTAATTCTTTATTAACAAATTATTCCCTTACCTTTAATTGGTTTTGGAAAGTAGATTAATTGAAGTGTGTCAGGAATTTCACATCGGACAATTATAAAGGCATTCAAGAATTTATAATAGTGTGCAAATCTCCCCCTCTTGAGCCAGCTTTTATGGGTAAGTCAGGCACTTCTACAAAGTGTAGAGAAACCTTACGTGCCCATCTTATAGCCACAAGGGAAACTTATTAGGTATAGTGCTGAAGTTAGCACAAAAGATCAGCATTGCCTGGCTCTCGGAAAAATGTATGTATAGATGCCAATAAAGTTTGATTAAACCACGCAAAATCCCATTATGGTAAGTTTGATTAAACCACGCAAAATCCCATTATGGTAATGTCCAAAATGGTTATTAAATTTGACTATTAATTTTACATCGAATCAAGTCAATTACGTGTATTTAGCAGCCGAAAGTAGCGTCACCACATAGAAAACAAAGGTCACGATGTAATCTACAAATATATCCATAGTCATAAATCCGAATAATACCACCTTCAAAAGTCGGTCCAATTGTTAATTACACGAACTATGTCAATCACTAAATCGATATTTGGGATATTAGTCCAAACGGAAAAGAAAAATGGCCTTTAATTTCTACAATTTTTAGGAACCAACAATTCAAGAAAGAGACAAGCAATAAAAAGATTTGTCAAAACGTATTAATCACAAATTATATTTAATATCAAATTGTAATATTACTCACAATTTTCCTAAAACAAATTTACAATAATGTGTAAAATAATTATAGGATCGATTCGTTTTGCACGTACCCGTATCCATATCGTTTGTCGTGATGTTGATTTGAATGATCGTATTAATTTCCTCTCGTCTTCTTCCGTTCTGATTTTCTCAATGGTTAAGAATGATACGTTTCATAAGTTTTTTCAACTTATATACCATGACCAAAGGACATGTCTTTTGGAATTAGAAGAGAGAGGAAAA
>JAOSBK010000205.1:21634736-21649496 GCA_027568895.1 Erythroxylum shatona | reverse complement strand
ATTATTATTATTATATGAAATTAATTTCTTATTGTTATTGTTATTATTATTATTTGTTAACTTTTTTACTAATACAAATCATTCGTTTTTAAAATAATCAATGAATTACATCTTCCAATTATATTATATTGTATGGGCATTTTTGTTATTGATACTGTTTTTATGTTCTGTCTACTGCAACCAAACGCATTTCTGTCATCGAGACAGAGACAGTTTTTTTTTCTGTTTTGTCCATCACAACCAAGCACCTCACTATCTCCAATTTTTGTTCTATTTCGTCTCCAAATTTTCGTCTCGTTCCGTCTCTGCATATTGGAGACAGTAACTAAACACAGCGTAAGAAAAGCAAGTCCCAGATGAGTTTTAAAGTCCTTTCTACACTAACCATGTTATTGTTTTAATCTAAAAATTATACTGGCCAATTTAACCCTTCTTTCTCTCCCAACTCTCCAACAACTCTTTTATTAAAACACTATCTCCTCTTCTAATATTCTTATTCTGCAACAACTCTTTTTTAAAAACACAACCATTCTTCAGATATTCTTCTTCTTCTGCCATTCTTGTGCTCGATTCTTCTTCTATTCAAATATTCTTCTTCTTCTGCCGTTCTTGTGCTCGATTCTTCTTCTCTTCAAATATTCTTCTTCTTCTTTTGAAAAACACGACCACCTCTTCAAATATTCTTCTTCTTCTTCTTTCCTTCTTACTTTTTTTGTAGTTTTTGTTTGCTCGATTCTTCTCCCTTCAAACATTCTTCTTCTTCTGCCATTAGTATGACTTCTTTTGTTCCTACCATCAATCTCGATCCCCTCGATTTTAGCTACATACGGTGGCTTACCGGTGTCCGACGGTCTCATCAACACATAATCACTGACTAGCATAATAAAGGAAGCAGTAGAGACAAAGTTAAAATTTTAAAGAATACCTCGAACGTGCAAAAGAGTTAAGATAGGAAAACGAGACCTTTGATGATTTTGTTCGTGCCACGAATGGTGTAGGAGTCGAGCTTTCTCTTGCCAGGTTTAGGCGTCGTAGCCATTCCCTTCTTCTTCCTATCTTTTTTCCACAAGCCCAGTAATGAAAATACCATTTAATTAGGTCCAGTTCCATGCTAGGATGGTATTGAATTTCCTTCATCTATTATATTAGAATCTAATGCTGCACAAAATTACCACATTGGCTATATACCGGATGAGTGTTAAGCTCTTTTCCATTTTTATAATTGTATCTTAAGATGATCCTTGGGCGAAATGAGAAGAATGCTTTAGATTGTTAAAAAGGACTTGATTTGTTAAGGGAGCTATAAGCTTGTCTTCCATTAAAAGATTCGTCCTTTTGAGTTCTTAGATTAATCCCCATAGCTGGTGAATGCATATGCAACAACAGTAATATACAAGATGAAGCTGACAATTAAACAAGTTTCCAGTGCTACATAAGAAACTTTTCCATTCTAATGAAGCTAGATATAGATCCCTACACATTCTGAGATGTAAGAAACAGAAAAGGTGACCATATTATTGTATAAATATGAATAATTCATCACTTAGTTTGATTTTTGGATGGGAATTTGAAGTTGTTAGACCATATAGACATTGATCATTCAAAAAAACCCACGGTTAGCAGAGTTTGGACTAGGTACTGTAGACTTCTCTAAAATGTTCATCTTCCATCATCTCAAGGAATAAAGAGAGAATGGTATGGTAAAACAGGATTCACCCATTGTTTATGATATGTGCTTTTAGCAATATGGTTCAAGGTACATAGTGACCCTTCCAAAAAAAGTATGATTTACATAATCATCCAGCTTGACTAAAATCATGTGACAAATTTTTATCTCACCATCAAGCATCTCCATTTGGAAACATGAAACAAGTTTTTATTGGATATTGCATTAGCCACTAGAGAAAGAACACTCGAGTAAGAATTTTGATTGCCAATGATCAAATCAGGAAGCCCATTTCTAGGTCTAACAGTTCTTCTTATCCCTAACTTTAGCTCACCGTCTTCACCTCTAAGAAAATCATAAGAACACATAAATAATCTAGAAACTTATTTGTAAAATGAAATTGCAATCTTTTCCTTCCTTTTTGATTGCTTGAATGACTTTAAAAAATTAGATTCTCTTTTTATTCAAGAGCAATTGGAACTTCTCTGCTTATCATGATTTCTTTTTGGCACACCATTTCTCTGTTGAAATATGTAGTATATTTTAAGGTCTAATGATATCTGAAGTGCCTTTGCTTAACATTTCATTTTTCATTTAGGTGAATACAACTATTCTAATTCTGATTTACTTCTAATAGACTAATCATTAATCAAAAGGATGAGTAAACCCTAACTAGGTGAGCACCAAAAAAATAAGGGTACATCTAATCTGGATGGGTTTGCGCCATAACAACCCTGCTAGATAACCTAGAGATATGGTAGTATATAGGAAATAATTCCCTCCTACTAAGGAATCCTTTATCTGAAAACTTTTATGACCCTGTTGTTGGTCATCCAACAGTAGTATTTCAACCTGTCGAAGTTTCAAATGTGATGAAAACTTGTCAAAAAAAGGCCTTTCCCCTTGATCAAATTCCACAATCTCTCCTTGATGTTTCTGCTGAAATGGTACTAGTGCATTTTGATTTTCCATAAGGTGGCATTTTGCTCTACGCTTTCAAATTCGAAAGCTATGATCTGATGCTAATGTTGATATCAAGTTTCTTGGAGGTCCATTCCACTGGACCATGCAATAGAAAGTTGCCAAAAGTATTTGCAGGGTTTCGAAGTCACCCCAATTTGCATTACCTAGCTTATTCTATACTGGTCGACAGATGAAACTTCAACATCAACATGATATTTGATCCATTCACTCATTGAAAGGTATGGGTTTGGTGAGTTCACATCAAGTATGCCAATATCACCACCAAGCTTCACCACCCCACCATACTTGGAATCAAAAACCAAAATAAAAACAGAATCACTATCAGATGTGTTGAACTTGCTCATGCTCCTAGCAATAAGTATATGAACACCATAAAAAATGGCTTCACATATACTGCTAGAAGATAATTTCAACTCACAGCCTAACAATGTATCTGATCTAAATAAGGTATACTCCAACACTTGATCCCAGCAAGTATGCTCGTCACTCTCAGTTTTTGACATTATAGTTAGACCACAAAGCTCTTTAAGCCTTCCCCTTGAAATTGCCTTCTCTATAGTATAAAACTTTGATCTAAGATGACGTAGGCAAGATATAAAATATGGATGAGGTCTACTTTTGCACTAAAATGTATGCCACAGGCCACTCACTATAGCACAAAGGAAATCTTGTACTACAAAATACTCATCTTCTTTCATACCGCCAGAGGCATAAGTCGAACAAGGCATACGATATAGTTGCGGAAATAGGAGACCCTCCAATGCCAAGTCAAGTTCACGCATTTCATCAATTGAGAAAGGATACTTGAAAGAATACTCAACATTGTCTGAATCAGAATGTGTCTTTCATAGAACCCAATCCTCGATATTTTGAGTGAACAGTTCAAGGTTGATGAGGCTCCTGGCATAACCTTTTAATGCTTTTAACATTCCTCTGGAATTTGAAGTGAGTTTGCTCGAAGTGGAAAAGCCAGATATGCTTCGAGAAGAAACAACTGCATTGCATGAAAATTAAACAACTACTTAGAACATTAACTTCAAAACATTAGCTGAAGTTTCTACATCGCAAAAGTCAATAACAACTTCCATAAGATTGATAGGAGTAAATGAAATGAATATTGCTGTATTTGAACCTTCCTTCTTAGAGATAGTTCAGAAATTGTAGCATGTACCCCATAATAGCAAATGCATAGTGGATAAAATGCTTATATTCAACCAAAGCAATTTCCAAAAATCATATTGGCATCACTTGACAAGATATTATGAGATCGAAATCATATAGAAAGTAATCATTTTCATTAAGTAAATGAAGAATAAGCAACACCACAGAAATAGGAAAAGCTTCTGATAATAAAAGAGACAGTGAGAACAAATGACAGTCAACAATATCTGAAAGCACAGACCAGAACTAGACTTCCTGAAACTGCCATTTATGCTGTGCCCTGGAGATGAGTCTAGTTCGGTTTGTGGAATGCCTGAGGAAATAATAGCTCCCATTAGTAAAATACAGCTAAAATACATGCTCAAACAGAAAAATCAGTGCATTCCATGTGGTACATGCATTGCACAATGTAGTATTTGTCATTCTAATAATAAATGGCAGTCTGATCGTTAGCTGATTAATAAAAATTCATAGCAACCAGTTTAAGATGTAAAAAGCTTCAGACCCATTACATGCGCATCGACTTGTCATCAACTAAAGATGACACACCAAGTTATCAAGGTACAACAGTTGATAATTTTTGCAGCCAAGAACCCCAATTTGTAGAACTGAAAGATTGTCTTTGCAGAAGATTTTTTGAAGATACTAGAAAGATTTGTTTTTCCTTATTATGAGCCTATAAACCTATCTGGTTGAAGACATTTTGATACCAATCAACAAGGCAAATCAGATCCCAGAAAAAAAATATCCTTTTACCAAACATTGTAATTGAACTCAAAAGTTCAACCTACTTCTATAGAGGAAACAATCTCACCAATACACTCACTTTATTGTGCAAATAGAGGAAACAATCTCACCAAGACACTCACTCTATTGTGCAAACAGGCAGTTCTTCCAAACTTACAATGAATGTTGGAAGACATTATAACTGAGGTTCAGAATCGAAATACAAACCAAAGTTTATCTTCCTGAAACTCCCAGTCAAACTTTGTCCAGGAGATGAATCCAGGTCATTTTCTTCAAGTCCTGAATCACGTTAACCATCAAAATAGGGAATAGGACCACTGTTAACATGACACAAGATCTGATGTTTGAATGAACAAAGAAATAAACCTCTTCCAAGAAAAACTCAATGCAGAGCTCAATTCCAGAACCCAATGCCATATTATCAAGGAACCAAGTGAAAGTGATGCAAGTCAAAAGGCATAACAGCATGTTATCTCCAACTAAAAACCACCAAAAGGAATAGAAATGTCAATGAACATGGTGTAATGAACATGCTTAAAATCTTGTCGCTTATATTCCTTTACATAGGTAGCTAGACTCATAAATGCACAAAAATGCATTCAAAAATAGACTAGTTGGACCAGTGAGAGTGTGATATTTGCATCTTGAAATTACATGAAATGAGCAAGCACATGTTGCTTCTTCCTTATGGTTATTGATTATTGACTAACTCTTTATCTTCAGTTATGTACCTTTATTTATTTTTTTCTTCAAAGAAGTACAACTTACAAAACAGCTCTATTAAATTACAAGCTGACAAGATTCCCATTTTCCAGTACAGATGATAATGATGTAGAAAATGAAAAACAACCTGGCATTATCAGCTAGTGAACAACATGCCAACACACACGGGCACAAGAACACAGTAAGAGCGACAGAGAGAGAGAGAGGGAGAGAGATGGGGAGCGATGAAGATAAATCCAATAAAATATGCTCACCAGATTTCATGGCGAAAACTTGACCGAGATACGATCCTCTGAACAATGCAAGAAATATGAAGAACTTTGAAGTCTGAAAATACAGATCTCTGGAGGCTCTAAACCCCAAGGCATTACTCAATCACAAACATTTGCAATGACAAAGTCCAATACCAAGCCAGCTTTTAGAATGGGACCACAAGCAATGTATAATGATAACGGGCATGAAAGCCAGGATCTTTCACCATTCTTTGAAAAATGAGTGAAGACCCAGATGGGAGACATAATCAAACTAGCTGAAAACCTGGTTTGAAGAAGAATAAAAGCTCCAAAAAAAAAAAAACACATACACGAACAGAAGTAACAGGGATGAGTTAAATGTTGCAAATGTGCAATCTTTTGAACTTTTTCTGAGGACTGATGAGGATAAAAAAAGAACAGAGAAAATGTAGATAGCGACAGCAGCAGCAACAAACCAACAGCTGCAAAAACCGAAGCAGAGGGGAAATGGAATGGAAAACTATATCAAAAAAGAGGCAAAGGCAATGCTCCTTCCTCTCTATAGAACATGGAAAAACAAAAAATTTCAGACCAAAGATGTGTCTTTTTTCGTTTTTTTGGTCATTGTCCCTGTGCATTACATATCTTTCCTTCTGGGCATTTGGCCCCACTCATTTCCTCACACTTGCTATGATTATCATGTTTTCTACATCCTCCCTGTCCAATAAACAAATCTTAAACATGCTTTATCTTCCAATCTCCCTGAGCGCGTGTTTCATCTATTCCTTTTATATAATTATTATCTTTTGTATTAAAATAATAATTAGATAGCATGATTTAAATCTTAAATGTGTTATACATATATACACCCACACACACACATATATATAATAAGTGTTGGGCATCTCACTCTCTTGGGTCACGTACCCGACGTCTTAAGTGATATCTGAACGCGTATCTCATAAGGGTGACGAGTCTCCATCAGGACAAAATATCAAAACAACTTACCTTTCCTATTTTATAACAGATTTTTGGAAACCTCAAACTAAAAATTTCAATCTAACTTGTTCAGAACATTTATGGCTCTATGTTTCTGGTTTATTTAGAGACAATGATCATCTTATTTGCATATCTCATAATAAAGCTATGGCTAAAAAAATTAAATAGAGTTTTGACCTCAATCATATTGCACCTGTCTTGGGACAATTAGCATAACTGTCATTTGAGATATCAGATTAAGATCATCTTAGGACGTTTTGATAGCAAACTTTGAGATCTACAACTTTTATGAAAATCTCGAAGACAGATTCCATCTTATAAAGGGTCAAAAATAAAGTAAACAATATGATCAGACGAATAGTGTAATAAAGAAGAAGTTTAGGTCACATAAGCAGAAAGCAGACGAAGCAAAAAACAGACGAAACAAAAAGCAGATGAATCAGAATCAACTTAAGATGAAGAAAAAATAAATACATAATAATATTATATAAATTAAATATTTTAAATAAATTTATAATTAAATAATATGATAAATAAATCCAACTAATATTATGAATATATTTTATCTTTATTTTTAATTTATCAATTTTCAAATCATAAAATAAGAAATAATATTTTTCTCGATTTAGATTTATAATTTTTAAATTTAAATAAACACTCTGACAAAAGGATATTTTATATATATATGAAAAGAAATAAAAAAGGAACATTTTACAAGCCTATTGTTGCGAAGAGCCAAGTGTAATGCACGATCCTGATAAGAGAGTGGGTCATCGGTCGGAACCTTTTGGGTGCAATTTTATAACACTAGATTTGCAGTTGGTCTCAGTCAATAGATTTATGTTTTCTTTCTCCCAGTTACAGTTGACTGGGGTAGAGCCAGGTGTGTAATTCACGTGAAGCGACGCCGTATCTCAATTTTTTTTGTTTTGATTCTTCTTTCCCTTAATTAATTGCTTACGGGATATATTTAGATTCTTTTTTTTTTTTTCCCGCACGGGTAACTTAGTTGGTCATTAACAAGGTCAATTGATCCAAGATTTTAGGTTCGAATTCCGGCAACGGATGTCAGGACCGCTTTGCTGAGAAGCTGGCTGAGATCAAATCATGATTTACCCCCCTCACTACTTTGTCGGGCCGGGTGTGGGGGCACCTGAGGTGGGTGATTTCACCTATTGGTCCAAAGTTTTGTTTTTTTTATTATGTCGATATAAATTTTATCAGTAGAATTTTTTTATAGATTTTTTAATAAGAAATTTTTTTCTAAAAAGTCAGTTTATTGTTTTGTTGTTATTTAAAAAAAAATTGAAAAAAAATCATAAGTAGACTGTTTGACAACATAAAAATAAAAATATTTTTAATTTTAACTATATTTTATTTTATAATACAAATTATTTATTCAAATAAATATTATTTAAAGTATATTAAATAATATACAAAGCATAATATATTAATTGTTATATAATTTTAAACTGTATTAAACATAAATGAAAGCATATCTAACCAAATATTGTATATGGATTATAACATAAGTAAAGTAATATTAAAAACAAATATTAAAATATATAAAAAAAGTTAAATAATATTATAAAAATTTTAAAATAAATATTCAAATTGAGTAAATAGTTAAACACATAATAAACATAAGGATGAATTTATGGGTATCGTGAGAATTATGTATAAAATATAAAGGTAAAATAGACTAAAAAATAAGCTCATTAATTGATTTGAAAATTTTATTCAAAGAGTTATTTGAGAAGCTTTTTTAAGTTGTTCCAAATTTGAGCCTCTTAAAAAACTGTTTTTTGACTATAAAAAAAAATAATATCTATTAAAAAAATACTTTTTATTTTACAATCAAGACTCATTTTTTTATAAAAAAAGCAGCAGAAAAGTATTTATTATTCTCACTTAGTGTTGAAAACGACAATCAAACGTTTATTAAACGCAGATAATAAATTATCCATCTTGTGCTTTTCTTCTCAATAATTTGCTATCAGATCGTTATCACCCATTATATGATAATGAAACGAATGACATATAAAATTTGTAATAAATGCAATTTATTATAACACTAATGAATAAGGAAGAAACAATAAATAAATGACAAGATCATTACATGTGAAAATTTGACAATTAATACTACTTGACATCTTTAAATATTGTTCTTATTATTAATTTTAATAATATATCAAAATCATAAAATTAAGATCGACATTTATTTATAAAAACATTAATTATAATAAAGAGATATAAATAATATTTTTATAATATTTGAATTAAATATTTATCTTCTTAAATCTCAACACTACTATAAATATTTACAAAAATGACAAGTAACTTTTCACAAAAACCCTTTTATCGAATTTAGTCATCCATATGATTATTGGTTTAGTGAAAATTCTCTTTACATTAAGGTAAATTGGATTTTTAAAAAACTTTTTTTAGTTATAATTGTTCCTAAGAAGCAGACTAGTTTTAAATCAACAACCATATAAAATTGCACATATAAATCAACAAACACATTGGTTGCTTTTACCAATATATTCCTTTTCTTGGCAAAAGGAAAATTGGTTGATTATTATAAAAAACTAAATTGTATTCAAATTTATAATATTAGTTCTAACTTTAAATTTTGACATTAAAATTATCAAACTTTTAATGATTAGTAAAAATAGTTTGACTTTAAATCATTCATTTGTATTAATCTAATGAGGGTTACGTAATCCACGTGAACTTAAACATTTAATTAATTTATTAAAAATTAAAAATTTGAATATTTTAACATCATTTTAAAAAATCTAATTAGTTTTATAAATGTGAGTAAATTTTGATATTTTTTAATAATTCAAACAAAAGAAAATGAGATTTATTAGAAATTGAGATACCAATAAGAATTGTGGGCGCTTTTGTATTATTAGTTGATTAACATACAAAACATGTAAAAATGAAGTTTGATTTTAAAAAGTGTGTTTTACTAATTATTAAATCATAACTAGCTACCTTTAAAACTAAATTAAACATAATCGTTAAAAAGGAGAAAACACAAGTAATCAAGCACATAGAATTATGAAACATGATCATGAAGAAGAAGCAAATGAGTCTCTTTTTTATATGTATGGTTGATTTTTATAGAGAAAGTCAATTATGATAGGTCAATACTTGTGAATGTCGCAAAGTATTAATCATATAGTATCAATAATTTGTTCCCATCGTGGAAATGTCTTAGTGGATCAAGATAACAGCATGCCCAATATCATCATCATCATTATGTTTAGTCTCTGCTGAGTTTAACTAACCCAATGAGCATAAGCTGCATTCTTTAATAAAATTATGAATTTTTAACTTAATAAAATATACTTCCTCCTATCTAAAATAAGGGTCATTTTAGAGAGATGCACACTTATTAAGAAAGCTAGTGAAATGTTTGATATATCCTTATTAGTTGCATGTTAAATTGCTTTGAAAATGTAATCTGTATAATTAGGATGTGAGAGAAATTAAAGGGTAATTTTGAAAATAAAACTATAAACATACATAAAAATTCATGAACGATATTTATTTTGAATAATTAAAATCTCTCTAAAACGACACTTATTTTAGATAGGAGGAAGTATTTTAATGCATTATTTTAGGTTGGTGCGTCCCAATTTATCATAATAAACAAAAATCATGCAATACTCAAAGAGGAATTGACACATAATCTATACTCAAAAGTCATACATCCCAAATGAACCAAGTCTGATCTGATCTCTCTTGTGATTCCATCGTCATTTATTTAGGAAGCTAACTACATAGCTAGCTAGTTAGAAGAGGACATAAGAGCCAGTTTAGTACAAGATCCAAAGGGTAAGGAGGTGCGAGTATATCGCAAAGACATGATCATATGATGATTTATAGGAAGGGTCGAACTTATAGGCACCCAAATATGGTCCCTTACTTGCTTTAACGTCTGTTCATGCTCTAGGTTTTGTCCCATGCATGATATTTCAACCTGCAACAATACATCGTCATCATCCAAGAACCCTATAATGGAGGGCAAAGAGAGAGAGAGATTACGTACCTCGGCTTCATTGGTGAGACCAAGCTTTACGACCAGGTACTTTTTAACTACGAACACGGTCACGTTCTCGTCTCTTTAATCAGTAGAAGAAAAAGTGAGAGACCAACAGGAAAAGAACAAAGTACTAGGGCAGCTTTTTCCCTTATATTTCTTCGAACATCATCATTGAGAAATAGAAAAAAATGTGAAAAAGAACACAACACGACAGTGATCTACTACTGAATCATATATACGTACGATGTCGTCTTAACGAGTACTTACTTCACCCTGATGTATGCTTTTGGTATTTGAGGAAGTGCTTCTCCGTTTCTAATAACAGAAACAAAACAACCCCATCATTAGGAAGACGATGATGTTTTAATATGTATATATGTGTAAGAATTTGCACAGATAGGAGGAGAACTTTGAGCTAGAGTAACCAGAAAATGACTGAGAACTGGGAAGATGAGGGATTATATAAACTGAGTTAAAGGGATTGAAATGGCCCTCACCGGTTGGGGGAGGAGATGAGCATAAACCACAAACCAGAATGGGGTCTCTGTGATCTTAAGTAATGATGGAAGTAGGTATTAGGCCTGTCATGCAAATCATGAAAGCTCCTGATGACGATTTCTCTGGGGCATGACCATGATAACAATGATGACCTATTACCTGCACCCTCGTCATCTAAGTCAATATCATCACCATCATCTTCTCCTTCTAATACTTGATCTTTCCATGCTCTGTCAAACCCATAATCATTATAGGTTTCAGACCCCACACTTAACCCTAACCCTAGTGCCCATCCCAACCCTACCTGCTCCTCCTGACGAATCTCTAATGGTGAGGAGGAGGAAGCTGAAGGTAAGCCTGAGTGTTCTTCTCGCCTTTTTTTGCTAGAAGCAGAACCTCCTAGCCCTAGCTGAAGCCACCCACTTTCTCGTTCCTCTTTCTCTTCTTCGAAAGGTGTTGAGAAGCTGAAACCATTGTTGGTTTCACGAGAAAAAGACCCCATGAGTGGATACATCCGCTGCTCCTGTGAGTCGCAATGAGCTTTGAAGAGACGTCAGAGATTTCAGCAGTACATTGTAGATTACGATGAAAGAGATTACAGAGATGAGACGAAATGGAGATGGAGATGGAGATGGAGCAGCTGATCACTGATTAGCATGATTGGACATGCAAGAAATGCACGAAGCATCCTTTGCCGACAGTTCTAGTAAAAGTTATGTATAAATTATTTATTGCATTTTTTTAAATTTAGAAACTCACAAATATTAGTTTTTCAAGGATAAAAGAAACGTAAGTTTCAATTAGTTTAGATAATGGATAGGCTGGGTTTAAAATTCTTATCTTTTAATAAAATTTGAATCTAAAAATTATTAAATTTTCATTAAATAGAATTTTAAAAAATTATATTCGAATTAATTTTGTATAGTATGTTGAATTATGAATAATACATAAATGAAAAACATAGAATCCGCTTTCAAAGATGAAAAAGAAATTTAACATATAAAATATACATTAATTAAATTATTTGTTTTGATGATAATAAAATATAGTAAAATTCAACCCATCATCAAATTTACGTATCAACGAAATTTATACTGAGTGTTGTTATAAAATTAAAAAACGCGAGTTCACAAGTACGTATATCTATAAATTAATCTAGAGGTGAAATCTTATAGCATAAAATTTGTGATTGGAAGCATTTGCATATTTTTATGGGATTAACTTCAATAAAGAGGAAATGAATAAAAATGTTGCTCAAATGAGTAAAACAAAAAGTATAAAAATTTGATATTAGAAAGTAATAAAAAGTAAAATGGTCATATAGAAAATTTTTTAGTGTAAATTATTCATAAAAATATATTTCAAAATGATACTTAACAAATTAATAATAAATTTGAATTAATTACTATTAGTATGCTAGCTCATATTCAATTAATCATATCCAATATTCCTTAAATGACATGTATAATTGTAATTCGAAATACGGCAGGGTTCGAGTCATATTTGAAAATTAATGCCCAAGTTTAAGCAAGTCTAAGTCAGGCTACTCGAACTTGAACTCAATCAAGTCTAGATTAAGTTTGGCCCTAATTTGATTATTTTTTAATTAGAACGATGTTGTTTTCTTTAAAACTTTTAAACTTCGGATAGACTCGGGCAAATTAAAAAAACTTAAATAGGCCCGAAGCTTGGTCAAGCTCGATTTAGGTTGGATCCGAGCTTTATTGTCAGCTCAAGTCCAACTTGAAATTTGATTGGGTTCAAAGCCTTTCGGACTTTCCCAAGCCTTTCGGACTTTAATTGCCAACCCTAGTTGGGAGGCCTCTCCATGAATTTTAAGAAGAGGCCGGGGATTCAAACCCAAACGATTTGGATTCTGTCCATGGCCAGTAGTACATAGAAAGTGTAACGTAGATAATGAAAACGAGAAATGGGTAGATGAAGTTGTAAGATGAAGAAGAAGAGCTTTACGTAACGAATGAGTGAGGCTTGAAGAATCTCAGATTTGGGCCGTCGATAGCTTTGCCTTTGATCGCAAAAGAGAAATCCAATTTCTCCTCTCTCTATTCTTCTCCGTCGCCAGTTGCTCCGATCTCCGACCTATCCTTCCACTTTCGTTCAATCTGCAGTGATTCAACTTTTTAGTGTTCAGATTTTACTCTCGACAAGGTAATCAAGGTAGATACCTCCCTTCTTCTTTCTCTTCTTTAGTTTCATTTCTTCTTTTGATTCAGAGGATTCGTTTGGCATCCAAAGCGACTTGGGGTCAGTTCTCTCTCGCTGTATGCTTTTCAATTTTATTAACCGTTAAACTACTTCCTCTTTAATCTTACCTTATTTTGATATATGTGAAAATGATAATGCACTCTCCTTCGTGAATTGATTTACAGTGACCTACGTCACTTTGAATGGATGGGTTTTATGTTCACAAAATCTATAACTAATGCTGCTACTTTTGTTCTAGATTCGACTGTTAAAGTTTGGATCTCTTCAAAACACGAACGTGAAGAAAATAGAAGATCTTTATCAACTTTCCGGTACGATTATGAGTTTCTTGCATTTTCTCGGAAGCCAAACAGACCCTTCTGATCTTTCTGATTGTATTTTAAAGTATTTTATATCCAATTTCCCTTCGTTGGAGTCGATATTTATTGCTGATCACATCCCCTGATTTTGAGGACTAAATCCACAATTTTGTTTGTTTGTTTTCTTTTTTTTCTTTGCATTGCAGAAATTGGGATCTTATAGGAAAAGTGAAATGGGGTTTCTAGTAACGACTTTGATTTTTGTGGTAACTGGGATTATCGCGTTGCTTTGTGCCAGAATCTGCTGCAATATGGGGCCTTCTACTAACTTGTACATCTGTTTGCTTGCCGATTCTTTTCCACTTTGATGCTTGAAACTTTGTGGGAATTTTAGTGTTTTGGTTGCTTCTTATGTTGATTTTAGGGAACCATGTCTTTCTGTTTCTTTTGTTAAGATTAAATTGCATAAACCATCTGTTTGAGAGTTTCAGCATGATAATGTATTGCATGATGGTGTGTGGATGCTAGTGAAACGGACTGGTTTGAATTGTATGATTTGAGTATCTTTGAATGGACGATGATAGGAATTGTGATTTTTTCAACCATGAATCTTGTGTTAAGCCGATCAGGGTACTATAGTCTCCAAGGATGGATTGATTTAATTTTTGAGAGACATGTCCGTTGGCAATTCAGAAGTTTATCCTGTCTAAGAATGAATTGATTGCTTGATTACCTTTCTCTCAGCTACGTATGGTTTTCCCTACTGTGATTTTCTTGTGTCCAATTGAAACGTAGTTGGCTTACCGTTTGCTAATTCACCTTTTAGGTTCTCAATCCAACGTTTGTCTATCTAAGTGATGAATTTTGTATTCGGCATCAGTTTGGCTGTATGCATGTTGTTACTAGTCTTGTAAAATAACTTAAAGCTATCTCTTTGATTGAGAACCAAAATCAAAGAGGCCTAAATTTTTGCTTGAATCAGATGCTTGTTTGTTTGTTTTTTTTTTTCAGTGTCTTGAGACCATGTGAGTGGTTGGAGAGAGAGAGAGAGAGAGATTTTGCTATATTTACTTTTGTAAAAGAAAGAATTTGTCCTTGCTTCAAGTTATGTTTCCATATTTAAGTGACTATTCCAATTTATGATCATCCTATCTTTTATGCTCTAAG
>JAOSBK010000205.1:21598174-21619448 GCA_027568895.1 Erythroxylum shatona | reverse complement strand
TTGAGGAGGATAGCTAGCCCTCAAAGTCTGGCATATCAATACACTGAATACATTGATATTGTCTTCATCCTTTCTTGCCCTATTTTCCTTATTGTTACTTTGTTATCATTCTTTGTGTTATGGTTGATTGCTGTGATTGGAACCAGTTAGGATCCCAGATCCTAACAAATTTCTACTGTCATTTGACATTTATTTTTACTCGATTGTCTTGCCACTTGACATTTTTTCTAGTTCAAAAATACCTAAAATTTTAAAATTTTCACCAAAAATTTCTAAATAATATAATTCACCAAATCAATTTTTAAGACAAAACATTCACTATTCACATCATAATCATTTAAAAAATCATTTATATCCCGGAATAAATCAAATGAGTGCATGAACAGTCATTGTAATGTGTACAGAAAAAAAATCAAATTCATGTATGTGTATGCTAATATTAAGCATGAGCATGAAATGTATTTTTCTAATTTATCAATAATATCCCTTTTTCATCTAGAGATAATAATAGAGCCAAAAGCTCTTTTTGATGTTTGGGGTCCATCTTGTGTAGGGAGGGCTAGCCTTCACCAAAATTTTTTAAAATAAAATTTTTAAAATTAAAAATATAGAACAACTTATTTTTATTAATTGAATCTTGGTCTAGACTACCTAGGCTTAGGCTTACCCGAAACCTAACTCTTTTAAGTAAAATGATATGTTGCTTAGAATAATTGAGTTTCGAGTTAGTTTGGGTTTGGGCCTGGCCCATGGGCCAAAAATTGCCATCCCTAATCTTGTGTGACTTACTTTGTTGTTTTTGTTGATGATTGGTCTTGAATGACTTGGTTATATCTAATAAAAAAACACTCTAAATTGTTTTATATTTTTCAATCCTTTTGATCTGACATCAAAAACTCAATTTGAGAAGTGATAATGTCAAAGAGTATTTTTCTGAATCCATTTAGTCTTACATAAAAAGTTGTGGTATGATTCACCAATCTTCTTGTTCAGACATACTACAACAAAATGGTGGTGTTGAAAGAAAAATCGGGCATGTCATAAAAGTTGCTAGAACCTTACTAATTGAGGTGAAGGTTCCCAAGGAGTTTTGGAGTGATGCTCCCCTGACAACTTACTATCTTTTTTAAAAAAATGTCATCCACTACTTTCAAAGATCAGATCCCTCTTATTCTTATGTTTCCAAATACCCCTTTGTTTCCTCTTCAAACTCATATCTTTGGATGTGTTTGTTTTGTCCACCAACTCTAGCTAGGAGTTGACAAATTATGTCCATTAGCCATCAAATTTATCTTCCTCGGTCACTCAAGGTCCTAAAAAAGTTGTCGTTGTTACAATCCCTCACTTAAAAGATTGTTTGTGTGGGCATTTGTGACATTCTTGAAGAACATTGCATACTTTTGTGAGAGTTAAGATGCCAAAAGCTTCCATCATTGTTTACCCCTACTTTTTGACAACTCCTTGGATAATTCACCTAAAAGTTCAGGCAATTCACCTACAATTTCCAGTCCTTCTTATCTTCATCAATTGTTTTGAGTAGATTTGCAGGTTTATTCCCAATGATTTCGTCAAACGGTAGATGGTCATCCGAATGAGCCCTCTCCACCAACCATCTAATTTGTCTCCATAATTGGAAACAGTGACCTAGACTGACCTATTGCTTTAAAGAAAGTTAAACGATCTTGTGCCCATCATCTAATTTCTAATTTTTTTACTTATGACCATGTGTCCTGCTCTTTTCGTTCTTTCCAATCAAATCTAGATTTTGTGTCTATACTTAAGAGGATATATAGAGGCTATACAAAATCCTAGGTAAATAGAAGCTTTATGGTCAAATGACAGTTGGAAGCTTGTCACTCCTCTTGATGCCTCAATTGTTGGTTGTAGATGGATATATACTATTAAGACACTTGTTGATGGATCTATTGAACGACTCAAGGCTCATCTTGTTGTTAAAAGGATTCACCCAAGTTTATGGCATTGGTTATTAACTTTTTCTCCTGTGGCAAAAATGGCGTCAGTTCGTATGTTTATCTCTTTAGCCGCAACTTATTCTTGGGCTCTTTTGGTACTTGACATAAAAAATACATTCCTCCATGGTGATCTAGTAGAAACAATCTATATGGGGCAACCTCCAGAGTTTGTTGCTGAGGAGTTTGAGAAAATGTGCCTGTTGAAGAAATCTATACATGGTTTAAAACATTCTCCTAGAGCATGGTTTGGACGGTTTAGTCTAGTTGTGAAGAAATTTGGTCTCAAGCAGTATGTAGTAGACAATTTGATATTCTATCAACACACCAAATTTGGTAAAATTCTATTGATCGTTTATATTGATGATATTGTTATTACTGATGATTATTAAAATGGAATTCATAGATTGAAGGATGTATTGGGAATTGAAGTTGCAACATCTAAAAATGGAATTTGTCTCTCCCAACGCAATTATGTTTTTGATGTCCTAGAAGAAGCTGAGTTGTTGGGATGTAAACTAGTAGATTCTCCAATAGATCCCAACCTCAAACTTGAAGTAGACCAAGGAGAACTCTTGAAAGATCCAGAAAACTATAGGAGACTAACTGAAAAACTAAACTTAGGAGAGTGACTAAAAAATTAAACTATCTTATAGTTACTAGGTTTGACATTTCATTTAGTACAAGGGTGGTGAGTTAATTTATACAATCCCCTCAAACTAGCCATTGAAACGTGGTTATTCAAATCTTGAAATACCTCAAGCATAATCCTAACAAAGGACTCTTATATAAGAACCATTTGCATTGTTCAATTTAGTCCTATAATGATACTGGTTGGGTTGGTTCTAAGATTGATTGGCGATCTACTATAGGGTATTGCGTGTTTGTTAGTGGCAATCTGATTTCATGGAAAGGCAAGAAGCAAACATTGGTTTCTTGTTCAAGTGTAGAATTAAAATATAGAGCTATGGCATATACAACTTGAGAACTTGTCTGGGTAAACATATATTACAGGAACTTAAATTTCAACTAACACAACCTATGGAGCTAATGTGTGGTGATCAAGCGGCCATTTACATTGCTTCTAATTCGGTTTTTCATGATAGGACAAAGCATATTGAGGTAGACTGTCACTTTGTCAAAGATAATGTGCAACAAAATGTGATAAAAATCACTCATGTGAAATCTGAGGACTAGTTAGATGATCTATTTACCAAGTCTTGGTTGAAAGTCTTGTAACACAACTTTGTAACAAGCTTGGAGCTTATGATATTTATGCTCTAGCTTGAGGCAGAGTGTTAGAGATAAAGATTAGATTCAGTATCTTTAGGGATTACGATTATGATTTGATTTGATTATGATTATAAGTGTAACTTACCTTATATAAATAAGATACTCTAATATATAAAGGGAGTGAGGGCTGCTGATTTTCGCAAGCTCTTCCCCTTCCCTTTCTTAATTCACAGCAGGGGTATTTTGGCTACTGGAGGAAGGGAGAGGCGATAAGCTACAAAACCAACCTTGGCTTCAATGGGAAATGAGGAGATATTTTGTGATTACGTTTAGAGGCAAGGGGCAGTTGGTGATAAGGTTGTAGTTTTAAAAGAACCAAATCCACTTCTCAAAGTTTACTGCTCGATGTCTAGCATCATAGGCAGTTTCATGACATTCTGAGTTTGTAAGAGATGCTCTTGCACTTCTTACAGCAACAGATTTCTATCATGCAATTCAATACTTCTACTTGCGGGAAACCTGAACAATAAGAAAGCAAGTGAGGGGGAGAACGACCATAAATGACTTCAAAGCGAGTAGTTTTCAAAGAAGATTGATAGCTAGTGTTGTAACAGTATTTGGTGCAAAATATCCAATCTATCCATTTTCTCCTGTAAAATATTAAAGATACATCTCGATAACTCAGTTAATTGCCTCTATTTGCCCATCACTTTGAGAATGATATGTTGAGCTGAATGATAACTTGGAACCACTCAACTTGAATTTTGTCCAAAGAGAACTTATGAGTGTGACATCTTATTCACTAACTATGGTTTCTGGCATCCTATGCAATTTAAAGATATGATCAAAGAAGAGTCGAGCCCCTGTGACTATTGAATAAGGGTGTGCTAGAGGCAGAAAGTGTGCATATTTGGAGAAACAATCAACTACAACCAATAAGACAGTCATCCCATGTGATGGTGGAAGCCTATCTTTGGAATCTATAGAAATATCTGACTAAACCTATTCCAGAATTGGGGGAGGTTGCAATAGCGCTATAGGTCGTAAGTGTTCTGACTTATTTCTTTGACAAATTTCACATATCTGACCATGTCCTAAACTTGGCACTTCATTCCCATCTTATAAAAACTGATGAAACCTTATGAAGAATCTTTTGATACCCGTCATGATATTTAGCATGAAGTGTTGAAATTATTGCTTGAACAAGGGCAGAAGAAGTTGGCAAATAAACTTTGTTTTTGAAGAATATTAGCCCATCACGGTATGCCAGGGATTGCCCTCCTTGGTTGTAGTAATACGTTTCACTAGTTGTTGTAACTCCTGTGAGTTACAAACTTTTGTTCAAATCGCATAAAAGAACCCCAATTGAGGCATAGATTCCTCATTTCTGCGTGATAGTGCATCAGCCACAATATTTTCTCACCCCGCTTGGTATTCCACTATAAAGTCAAAGCTCACGAGCTTGCTAACCCAATTTGTTGTGGTGAGGTAATAATACGTTGCTTTCGGAGGAACTTTAGCCTATAATGATCTGTTCGTATTAGAAAGTGCCATCCCCACATATAAGATCTCAAATGGCGCATAGCTTTGGCTAAGCCAATCAATTCCTTCTTGTAGGCAGTAGATGTTAGTGTTGTTGAGCTAGAGTGCAAACAATTAGTCCGCCTTCTTGTTGTAAGACAGCTCCTATTTTATTCCATAATCTGAGGCATCACATTCTACTACAAAGATCTTTTCAAAATCTGAGCCAATTTTAATGCTTCAAATGCGGCCAGTGAATCTTGCGTCCAAATAAAGTTCTTTTGCAACATAGCTGTCAGTGGCCCAACAATTTCCTCATAATTTTTCGCAAGTTTTTTGTAGTACCTAGTAAGACCAAGGAAGCCTTTGCTCAAATGGTAGTGTGTTGGGGACTTTTTGGGGGTTTGCTTCCACTTCCCTAGATGATTTGAGTTTGAGCAAACAAGCATTTATACTGTTTTAGGAACAAGTAGTGCTATCTAACAAGGTGAACACCAATTGAAAATGATGCATATGTTTTGCCCAAGTACGATTATATGAGGATGTCATCGAAGAATACCGAGACAAAGTTGTGTAGATATTGCTTGAATACAACATTTATGAGGGCTTGAAAGGTGGAAATGAAGGTGAAACCATAGGGGATCACTAGAAATTCAGAGTGCCCATAATGAGTGCGAAAAGTTTTCTCCACATCTTTATCATACATCCTAACTTGTTGATTCTTAGAGCATAAATCTAGCTTTGAGAAATAGTAAGCCCTGTGTATTCCTCCAATAGTTCGTCGATTATTGGATTTGGAAATTTTTCTTTGATAGTTTGGGCATTTGGGGAGCGATAATTGATACAAAATCTCCATGAAATAACAAAGAGGACTGGAGAAGAAAAGGGAGACTTGCTAGTTCGGACGATTCTTCATTTTGGCATCTCCTCACATTGCCTTTCAATCTCATCTTTTTGCCCATGAGGATAATGATAAGGTTGGACAACTATAACTCTTGTTCCTAGTTGTAGATTAATGCGATGATCACATTGATGAGTAGGCGGCAGCCCTTCTGGGGCACTAAACAGGTATGGGAATTCTGCTAGGACTCTTTTGAGCTACAACTCCTTATCCACTTCTACTAGTGTGTTGCGGATGTATTCGTGGGTCAAACATATGAACGACGCAGAAAGACCACTGCCTAAGATACTGATTCTGTGTGAAATAAGGAATCCTAGGTGGTCTAATTTTAGTTATTTCTAGTTCTGTTGTGTTACTTCCTTATTTTATGGCAATAGGAGTTTTATTAGGAAAGGAAGTGTATTAAGGAATTTGAATCATTGCTTAGTTAGGAATTTTAGTTGGCAGCAGGAGTTTTATTAGGAAAGAGAGTCTATTAAGGAATTTGAATCATTGTTTTGTTAGTAATCCTAGTTCGTTTAGTCTTCATTATTGTAAGGAGATTTCCCTATAAACAGGGAGTTATTCAGCAATAATATTCAAGCAGAATTTATTAGAAAAAACCTAGAGATCTGAAACTCTCTCTCAACGAGTTTCAAGGTTGCAGCTCCCTTCGATGAGCTGTGTTAGATTACCAATTATAGGTACATCTAGGAGGAAGAACAAAGGTAAAAACCCTTTGTTGGAAGAAGAATCTCCGATTCATCTTCCGGTGACTTGATCACTGACTCGGGACCGTAACATAGTGTTGCTAACTGAGAAGTAGTAGGTGGGCCAAAATCTTTACTTCTACATAGCTCTATATTCTGCCCTTGCCACCAAAACTGCATCTTTATGGCTGCAAAGTCCTAATAAATAGGACTCAGCATCCTTAGCCAGTTACCCCTAACACTGCACCAAACTCAGAAAGAGGCAGTAAAAATAAATGAAAGTGAAATGTACGAGGACCTAGTTGTACCGAAAGTGATTGAGATGCTCCTGGGCTATGTAGTCTTTCTGCATTTGTCACTGTTACTTGCAGTCCAGCCCTTGATTCAGTGGGTATTTTCATTTTATCCACCAAAGATTCATTCACAAAGTTGTGAGTGCTTCCCGAATCAATCAAGATCAGTAGGGCCTTCCTGTAGACAAAGCCCTTCACTTGCATTGTCTGTGATTTCTGCATTCCTGTTATAGCATGAATGGATATTTCCAGCTCCTTTGTTTCTTCTACCATAATTTCTGGTTCAGGTTGCATATCATCAATTCCCTACAATCAAAAGAGTCATTTATATTGGTATCCTACAAGGCTCATCACAGTTGTAACAAAGCCCTTTTGTTCTTTGTTCCTCCATTTCCGACCTATTTAGCTGCTTCACAAAAAGTGTCCATGGTGCATTATTTGTTGTGTTTCGTCGTAGTCCACTTGGTTCTTTCTGATGTCTAATTCCTTGACGTTTGTACAACCGGCTAAGCTAATAGCCCTAGTTAAATCTTGAGGATGTTGCAGCTCAACTTCTACTGCTATGGCTTCTTTCAATCCACCAATGAAGATCTCAACCTGCTGTTCTTGTGTAAGAGTGCTGGCATGAGCAGCGAGTCATTCAGAGTGCCGCCGATAGTCCTCCACAGTGCTGGTTTGATGAAGTTTGTACAGTTCTGCCAATTTATCGCTTCTGATTGGTGGGCCAAATAGCATATTGCCATTGGCCTTGAAATCTTCCCAGGGAAGTTGTGGCCGATCCCTTTCCAACTTGAAAAACCATAGTTGGGCATCTCCTTCCAAGTGGAAGGATGCCCGTCTCACTTTATCTTCCTGTGTTGTTCGTTGATAGAGACTGTTCAGCCATTGCATGATTAATTTGACATAGAACATATGCAGTATGTTCCTCGGATAATACTGCTCTCACCTTCATCCTCTTGTGCTGCAGGAATTTCATAACCAAGCTTTTGGAAAGTCTGCCAATTCTTGTTGTTTTTTCTCCATAGCTGCACGGTCTTGTTCTCATTGTCTCTTATCACAATCTTGATCGTCCTGATACATTTTTAGAGAAGCCTGACATTGTCATTAGAAGTTTTGAGAGTCCTCCGTAACTTCTTGCTCTAATACCAAACTGTTATAAGCCCTTGACTGTGATGTATTTATGGGACCCTGCAACTTGAAATAAGAAACTGAGGGTGTTTGGAAAAGCCTGAAATTGTCGTTGGAAGTTTTGAGAGTCCTAATTCCAAACCGTTATAAGCCCTTGACTGTGATATAGTTATGGGACCCTGCAACTTGAAATAAGAAACTCAGGGTGTTTGTTAGTTTTTCTGCCCTTTTGACCCATTTTTGAAAAATCCAGAAGATGAGAGCTTGTTAGAGAGAACTCTTTGATCTCAAAAATGGGAATTTGATAGGAGAAAAATGCTTTCTTATTCCCTTGCATAACTAGCTTTTTATACTAGATTCTAAGCGCAACAGACTTACTATTTAGGGAACATTCAAACAATTATAAACTAAGTTGATGAAATAAATCTAAAAATACTCAAATGTAATCTGATCACTATTATTTAAATGACAACCAAATTAATAAGATAATTATAAATGACAGCTAATCTTGTTTTTTCTTTTTCCGATGCGTAGAACGCTTGTAGACCAGGTCAAAGGGAATTAAATTTGGGTGATAGATACTCTAATTAGTGCCTAGCTAAGCGCTAACAGCGGATTCTATGGTAGTTCAGATACTCAATACCTGAGAGAGAATTTAGCAAGGCTACGCATCTTACATAAGACTTGCTTCTTATGCTTCGAAGAGGGCCAACTAATCGAGTGGTCGTTTGCATAGTTAAGATTTTTTTTACAAATGTTAGGAATAAGAGGCTTTTCTCAATTATCCCTATTTTTCATTCACTTATAGAAGAGCTAACTTTAGTTCTTAGGCTCATTTAGCTGCTGGACCTGCTGTTGGATCTTAACTTTATTCTGGTAGTTAATAATCGCAAAGCAAAAGCGAGCCTTTGCATATGTGAGAGGTATATATGTTGGAGGGAACATAAGTATACACTATATTTGTGAGTCATTTTGTTCTTCACGTGTATAAATAGAGAATTTTGTGGGTGAAGTATATAGGTTCCTTGTTCGTCACGTTTTATGTTTCTAACTAAGGAGTTCAAAATTTGAACTTCTGCAGGAACTTCAGGAGGCAGTGAAATCGGAGTCCAAGAGGGTAATTGTTGTCAAGAGGGGGCAACTTAAGCTTTATGCTGGCCAACCATTTGCCGAGGTTGAGATGGCATTGCGGTCTTTGATCAACCAAAATTAGTAGCGAGGTAGATGAAGATATTGGATAATATTATCTTGCTCAGCATCTGTTGGCTATTGGAGATCTGATTAGAGTTTCGCATTGGCAATGGCATGTAAGACATTGTGATTAGAATTTCCCATTTCAAGTTAAGTGTCAGTTGCTTGCAATTTTTCTTCTGCTAAGTATCAATGTCTACAATTTTCTCTATTTTGGTTTTGGACAGAAAAGAGACATTTGTAGAGGAGATGTATGTTGTTGATACCTGATAGGCCTGTGTAAGATATGATTTTGTTTCAACAAACAAATACAGGTTTTGCTAAGAATATTGTAAAAGTAGAGCTTAAGATGATAAACTCCACTTTTAAGCCTATAATATTAACTACAACGCTGCTAGTGCTACTAACCACCAGAGCCCCCCTTACAGTGAAGAATGCCGTGACCGTTTGCTTCTACTCTTCATTTCTAGTTTTCTAGCCGCCTCTGGCCTGCGGCAGCCTTTTATTCAACAAGATTTTTCTTCAAATACAATTTTTGTTATCCGTTAATTTCTTTTTTATTTTTCAATTGGGTAACTATTGTCTTATTTTTCAACTGGGTAACTATCATCTGTTTGCAACTGAGTTTGCAGGAGTTATAAGTAACTCCCAACTTTTTGTTGCTATAACTTGGTCATTTTTCATGTTATGGCATACAAAATTAGCATCAAGAAAGTTTATTAATCTTGAATGGTGAAACACAGGATGTTCAATCAGGTGAATCTAAACTATGAGTTTGATGATAACAAAACATATTGTTATTAATGAATTATTTTTTGTGATAATATGTGAAATATTTTCAGTGAAAGGGCAAAGTGAGTAAAGAAATCAATAAAATCGATTGAGCTATCAAAGGATAAAGTAAATAAACAAAATGAAGCACATATGTAATTCAAGAGAGGTCAAAGAAAATTCAAGTGAAGAACCCAAAATAAGGATGAATCAAGAACCTCAAGATGCAACAAATAATTATAATATTTCTTGATACCTTGTCAATGAATCAGGGGATTTAATCTTTGCATGATCAATTTCATATAGAACATACTGCATATACTTTGTCATAATCAAGAAGTAATTTAGAAACGTAGAAGAAACTTTTGATCATCAAAACTCTTCTTATAAAAAATTTCAAATGATTTTGAAAAAAATTTTAATGTTTGAAAGGACTTGAAAAGTTAAAAAAATCATGTTCTGATGATTAAGTGCACAAGTATTGTTTGACGCTATACATAGACTAAATTATTCACTATCCGAAAACTGCTCATCAATTACACTATTCATCGACTAAAGCACTATTCACCAACTAGTTGATGGTCTATAGACAAATTTTACTTGAAGAGGGGACTTGGGGTTACTAGTCCATAAACTAGCGGATGGTTGTCTGGCACCAATTGAGTTATAAGAAGAATTTTTGGTATAATAGAGAGCTGGCTAGGATCTATTGATGTGAGAAAGATAGGGGACTTTCTAGTTGTATGGTTGTGCAATTGTTTCAATCGAAAAATTTACTTGAAGTACACTTTTTCAGAATTAGTTTTTTTAAACCTTAAATGGGATTTGTAAATGCTTACTCTTAACTCATGACAAAGTAAGACAATTGTAAAGAGTTACCTGTGACAAAACAATACGATTGTAAATGTTCTTTACCCATGGCAAAGAAGATATTATACATTAGGTCCCTCTTCACCCATTGGAGGAAGAAGATACAAAATTCTCAAATGGAGATTAAGAAGTAATAGATCAGTTGTTGTTTAGTCAAATCACTATAAAACCCTTTTTTTTCTTTCCTTTCTCTTTATTATTATTGCTATTGTATTGTGATTATCTTATATGAATTTTCAATAATCATTTATTAAAATAGATAACTCATTCATTAATTTTCAAATAAGAAAAAAAATGCTCTCGTATGCCATCCAGGGACCAATATAAAAGTAGCTGATGAGAGAACACACAACATAATATAGGTTTAAGGATTCAACTTCAAGATGATTATGTGGGTTTATGGGATTTAGAATTGGGGATTAGGCATTTAAGTTTCCTTTATCGTTTAGGGATTAAGCATACTTTTTATAGGATTATAGTAAAGTGCAATGGATAATAATACTTTTCAAGTTAAGGGTTTTTTTTTGTACTTTTATCGAATAAAATATTGGAAGAAGTAAGGTTTTAACATATAATTTTGATGATAAAAAATATGTTACTACAAATGTTTTAATATTTAGTGAGATTAGTAAATTAATATGTAAAAGATCAAGCTTGATAGCAGGATAAACTAGATAAATGAACCAATTGAGCAATGAAAGGATAAAAAAGATGAACAAAGTAGAAAACTAGGAAGCTTTTAAAGAAAACTATCTTTATACATTAAAATGCTTTTGGGGAACTTTTAAAATGATTTTTATTCAAGTTGTCAAAGGAATATGTTTTAACCTTTGAAAGAACTTGATAGGTTTCGAAAAACTTGTTTTACGAAGTTTGGTTGACTAATATGGTGATTTAGGTGACAAATATTAAGACTTTAGATACACTGATTAACCATTGTGGTAGTATGGTCGACAAATATATTTTAAAAGAATATATCATAAGTTTATGACCTCATTTATATTTTTATTAGTCATTGTAAGTAGTTTTTATTTTTAATGAATTTTAAATTATTTTGCATAAAATAGACCATGTATGAGTAGTTGAAAGAATCTTGTATATACTAGAGAGTTGACAAGAACTATAAGAGGTTATAGAGTGTAGACATGACAAAATATATTTTGAGCCTTTATTAGTTAGTCTCAATAAGAGATGGATGTTTTGGGTTGTATGGTTGTGCAATTATTGCAATTGAAGAAATTATTTAGGATTTGCATTGTGAGGTTTTTCTCAACCTTGAATAAGATTTATAAAGAATTACTCTTTACTCTTTATTAAGCTTCTTCTTCTTTTCAACCCCACACTTTCAAGGGTTTGCTCATCATCTTTTTTTTAGTAAAACAAACTCTATCAACATGTCCAAAATTACTACAAAAATGGCATATCATGTTATATAGGTAATGATGATGCATAAATGTATTTTCTTGGTCTTTTATCAATGTATGCATAATGAATAATCTTCCTTTGGATATTAAAAGCATGCTTATAGATAAGATACTTGCTATGAATTAAGGCTTGATGCATGATTCTTTAAGGTCGAAAGGGGGTGAATGTATTTGCATATTATCATAGAGATTATGCCTATTCTTCTCTTGAAAATATCAAACTCTATGCCAAGATGATAGATGATAAGCCATATTTGAAACTATAACTTTTACTCTTAGAGTGAGCCTTAATAGATATGTTATGTATATATGTATGCTTAGATGTAGATGCTTTATATTCATTTGTCATTATATGAAATGATTCCTTATTATTTAAATGCTTTCTTTTGGAAAAAGTAGTTTTAGTATTGAAAACACTCCATAATTATATATAATGATATACCTATTATTGGAATTATTTTGAGCTCTTAGTATGTTTTTGAGTTTTTCACTCCTTTGAAAACTTAGACAATGAATCCTTAAGGGCATGAACCTCCTTCTTCAATGCTTCATTTTTTCCACATCATGATAGTCATTAATGATCACATTTCTTGATGCTTTAATGCTATATAATTCACTTGTCTTCTTTTCATTCTCATTTATGCATACATCCAACTTTCATTGAACTTCCTTCAATTTGGAAGAAAACTTCATCCTTTTCTTACTTATGATTTCTAAAGTTTGTGACTAAGTCATCATATGTCAAATTACTATCATTAACACAAATCAGGGCTATATGTTACCTCATTATTATCCATAGCAGTAAAGCACATATAAGCTATCTCTTTTTTTTGTTTGAAAAATGAATATATTCCATTAACCATAACAAAGCTATTATAACATTACTATATATTTATGATATAATAATATCTTAAATCATTTAACTAATCTAACAAAAGAGATAAGTTCATATCATTTTTACTGAATTACAAGTGCCATCTATTATTTAATTTATTTAATTTCTGCTTGTTTCTTCACCACTATAAATTCTTTTGTTTCTTTCTTTCCACAGGGAATAAATTGTTGTAGTGAATGTTGCCTCAAAGATTTGTCTATTGTGCTTTTAAACATTAGCCATCTTGGTAATCTAGGTTATTGTTTCATTTCAATCATAATTTTTGGAGTATTTTGCCAACATATGCACAATTCTACCCCAAATTGATCTGAAATACTTGCATTGAAAGAAAAAATAGTCTCTATCTTCTTCAGCTTCTTTAATAAGTTGTCTCTTCTTCTAAATGCTAATTTTTGGATTCACTTTTGTCATTATAAGTGGATGCTTTAAGTGCTTTATTGTTCGTTTTTTTGTTTCTTATAGTTTTTCTCATACTTCTTATTATCTTTGAGTAGAGGACATTATGACTTTATATGGATGTATTTTCTACATTCAGATTAACTAACATTATAGGATTTATGTTTTAAATTACTTTTTACCTTCTTTGAAGTCCTTTCTTTTTTAGAATTTCTCCTTCAATAATATTTCGAATTTTCTAGTGAATAAGACAATTTCTTCTTCATCGTTTTCACTAGTTGATGTCGTTTCCTCTTTACTCGATTCTTCCTATGAGGTTTTGAATGCTTAATTCTTTTTCATTAGAAGATTCATTTCTTTTTTGTGTCTTGTGGACTTTCATTTCATACGTGAGGAAAAAATCTAATAAGTTTTGCTAATAGTAGTGTTATTAGGTCCTTAGTTTCTTAAATGGCTATCTCTTTAGCATCCATTATCTTTGGAAGTGACCTAAACAACTTTCTTACTATTTCAACATTAGTACAGTCTTTCCAGGACCTTTAAGAGCATTAATAATATCAATAAATGTAGTATACATGATAGATATGCTTTCATCATGCTTTATTTGAAATAATTCATATTCATGTGTTAGTCAGATTACGTTGCTCTCTTAACTTGATTTATGCCCTCATTTGTAGTTTCTAATGTATACCAAATGTTATAATCCTTTTCATACATAGAGACCCTAATAAATTCATTTCTTAATGCACAATTTAAGATATGTGCAGCCTTAAATTAATCTGTTATCTTGAGGTTCCCATTCTTCCTTTAGTTTGGGGACCTTTTTATTATTTACAATTTTAATTGGTATAAAGGGATCATTTAAAACTATTTCCCATAGATCTAAAACTTTTGGTCATTAAACGTATTAGTTTTCAATAAAGTTAATCATCACCATCAAAGAAAGGTGCTCCACTAATTCTTTTTCCCTCTTGGTTGAATGATGATGATGCTTCTCAATATGCAATTATGATATTTGATATATAATTTTGTTAGAAATAATAGAGAACTCATCTGATACCACTTATTAGTCCCTAATGGAACCTAAAAGGTGAGGGTGAATAGGTTTTTTTTATTTACAAAATTTAACAATTTTTCTAACCAATGTACTTAATTAACAACACTTAATATAGATAAGGATGAGAAAATTGATTAATATAAACTATTCAAATAATTTAACAATAATTTAAAGAGGATAAGGAAGAAAGAATACAAATTGATTTATCGTGGTTTGATAAACAAATCTTTTCTACGTCCACTTTCAAGACACTTTGTCACGACCCGGTACCACATTAGGCCCATAACAATTGCTACATACCTAGGCTAAGGATACTTATAATATCCTTAATCCAATTATGCAAGGCTAATTGAATATCTCTTCTCTTTAAAAAAAATTGGGCAGCATAACGGTTGTATTTTAAAAATCTCAAAACTCACTCAAATACCTACAAACACTTTTTAAATACACTTTTTTATTCACATCCAACAACAACTTTAGGACTTTAAAGTCAACTCAAAGCAATCTCAACAACAGTATCAAAAGTTTATTCATAAAGTCTTTTACAACAACAAAACAATTAAGAGTTAAATTTATAAAATCATAAAGCATATCAACATAATCAATCTAATACAAACAGTAAAATAGTTCATGAGCCACTATGCAAGTAAGGTACCAAACAGAAATTACCCATATGCAATAATACCCCAAAAATGTCAAAAAAGACCGCATGATCCACTCAAAGCTTCAAGCTCACTAAATTAACCTACATGGTTGGAAAGTGGAGGGGGTGAGTACACTATATACTCAGCGAGTAAGACAAAAATATATGTCGCAAATAGAACTCGATACATACTAAGACTGTATAATTAACCTATGAGGTGAACATACATCACAATAGAAACACATAAGCCTAGCCTATGACTCAATGTATATTGGTTAGGAACCATATAGGCCTAGGCTATTAATCACTCATCAGGTAAACATAGGTTTTAGTTCCAGTACACATAAACAGAAAGACATCACATGTATAAATCAAATCTTGTTAGAAAACAAATATCAGAATAAGCAGAAACAATCATGTGTGTCACCATTAGTCAGCCAAACTAATGTGCACACCCACCGATTTTCGATGTTGGCTTGACTTTCATCCGTGGTGAGTCTGGACTATAGTTGACAAAAGCATCATGACCCTAGATGATGACCTTGTCGGTGTCCAGACCTTAGGTGTGAAATCACTAGCAAGTCCCGTAGAAAAGTGTCGATATGGGGACTTGAATTTTATGTGCTAGTGTTAAGGGTATAGGGGTCGCTTAATCTGATGTGCCTAGCATACGATTGACCAATCATTTCCTCACCAATCACAAAAATCATATAATACAATTAAGTACAAAAATCAAGTAAGGCATCATGCCTTTTATCAGTCCAACCGATAAAATAAAACCTTACCATGGCTCTAAACCAAAAGAGAGAATATACACGTGGCATATGTGACTCGGTTATGCATATGAAAGTTCCAAGAAATTATTTAATGAAATAAGAGTCACCTTTTGCACTCCATGTTAGGCACCATTTCTGGAACCCAACTCTTGTTCTGATACCACATATGTTGGGCACCGTTGTCGAAACTCAACTCTTGCTCTGATACCACAAATGATGGACGCCATTATCGGAACCTAACTCTTGATTGGAACTATATAGCCTGAGCGTATTATTCTATGGGGTTATTTCCAACAACCCTTATTAGTCATGTTCCACAAGAGTGGTGTGCCCATGACGATCAAACATCAAACAAACTTATTACTTTAACTCAACCCTACTACGAGGAAATCAATATAAACATGCATGCATAACTGAATCTGTCATTTCATTACTAAAACAATAGAGTTGAAAAACATTATTTACATATCCAAAAGCCACACCATTGGCTTATTACAAAAACACAAATAGCAAAATTGCGGAAGTTCCCTTAGGCTCTTGATCACTTGACTTCTTAACTATCACCTGAAGAGGGGACAAAGAGGGGGTGAGCTTGAAAACTCGTGGGTAACAATTTTATAATCGAGAAACAAGCAAAAACCCTTTTTAAAACTCATTTTCATTAAACCCTTTTCATAACCATAGTAATTATGCATTTAAGAATCATAAAACACTAATTTTGTGAAATTCTCAATTTGTCAAAAATTTACAATAGTACAAATCATGTATGCATCCATCATGTCAAACATATCATGAGCGCATAAGCACATCAGAATGGTTTGGGTAGATCCTTAAACATGACGCACTAAACAGTTCCACATGATGGTCTTGTGTAGTTGTAAACTTGAGAGAATCCATGAGGAGCTCCGTGCCACTAGCGGGTAGGCGGGAGAAGCATTAACTTGGTCAACGTGCACGTGACATTCTTAAGGGACTACCACAAACCCACATAACACATATTTCATAACTTGTAAACTTGTTGCCCAAAATGGCACTTTTCTTTTTGAAAACTTGCTTTTCATATACTTGATATATTTTGGAAACCATTTCTGAAAACATGATTTCGTAAGCATGTATCCTTTCAAAGATAAATCCTTTTCAAATTCTTTTCATAGATCATCAACACAATTCATGTAGCAAACATAGAATAATTTCACAATACAATCAAAAAGCAAATAAATGCAACATTTATGATGCAATTGAAACCATTAAGCTTCCTTGATTCAAAGAAAACAATGAGTGGCTTATTTACTCTATTATAAACGTGTACCCACTTTGAATTCTTTGCTTATAAACTTGCTTAGGATTGTCTTTCCTCTTATTCCTCTTGACTATCTTTCCCCACTTGATTTCCTTAAACAATAACCAAAATTTCATTCAATTTAGTTTAGAAATCGGAAAGTCATATCTCAACAATTTGGACTACTTCTAATGTTGAAACAAAAATCTATGCTTGACTTCTATCTCAAAATTGAGATTCTTAGAGCCTAAATTTAGACTTTATTCCTTCACATAGCCCTATGTCTGTAGTTTACACCAAATTAAAAATCATCTCATGTAGACATCTACAGAAAACATTATTCCTAAAATACCAAAACATGTCTGTTCAGGAAAAATGGACTTCGTCGCGACAAAGTTGTCCAGAAACTCACTCTGAAGATATATTTTGCTACATTTTTCACCTTTTCACTTCCCCCCTTTAATATATAACCCATCTTAACATTAACTCATCTTTTCGACTTCATTTTCAACCCAAAATTACTTAAAAAATTCATAAACTACATTTGATCATTAACCCTAAAAGAGAACACTTGCCTATATCATTTATTAACAGCTTTTTACCCATGTTCAACTTCCTTTGAGTTTCATTTAACCAAACCTATGAAATTTAAAGCATAACTTACTTGTTGAAGCTTAAAAATCTTCAAACTCTTCAAATTTCCCAAAACCCTAGCTTTTCTCTTTTTCTCTTCTTATTCCTTTGTCTCCAACAATACTCTCCCTCTTTATCTTCTCACTCACAATTCTCTTCTTCTAAATTATACTCTTAATAATCATAAAATGACCCCTTTGCCCTCCAATATAAGCTTTATATATTTTAACCTTAAGTGTCCTTCCCACAATGCCCTTATACGATCTTTCAACATTAATACTTTAATTCCATCAATCCAAGCAATGAATCCTACTAACATTGACATGTTAATTACTCCACAAATAATTAATCTATTAAGACCTCAAAATTTAATCAACTCATGCTTAATAAAATAAAAAATTTGGTGCCCAACATTTCTCCCCCTCTTAAAATAATTTCATCCTCAAAATTATTACGTGAGTCATCGAAGAGTTGTGGATACTTCTCATTCATGACTTCTAATGGCTCCCACGTGGCCTCTTCTACAGAATGATTTTTTCACAGAACTTTGACTAGCTAAACTATCTTGTTCCTGAGGACCTTCTCCTTAGTGTCCAAAATGTCCACTGGAATCTCTTCATAACTCAGATCATCTCTCAACTGAACCTCAGTGGTCTGAATGATGTGAGAAGGATCCAATCTATACCTCCTTAGCATGGAAACATGAAAGACATCAAGTATTTGTGATAACTTTGGTGGCAACGCCAACCTGTAAGCTAACGTTCCAATCTTCTCAAGAATTTCATAGGGACCCACATATCTAGACTCAACTTGCCTTTCTTGCCAAATCTTATGACCCCTTTCCAAGGAGACATCTTAAGAAATACTTTCTCACCGACTTCATGCTCCATCCCCTTTTTGTGTGCATCCGTATAACTTTTCATCTTATCCTGTGCTACTTTAAGTCATTGCTTAACTAGATTGACATTGTCAACTGTCATCTGTAGTAACTCTGGCCCTATCAGTTTCCTTTCTCCTTCTTCATCCCAGCATATTGAAGTTCTACATCTCCTTCCATACAATGCTTCATAAAGAGCTATCTGAATGCTCTAATGGTACAAATTATTGTAAGCAAATTCGACCAATGGCAAATGCTCATCCCAAGCTCCTTTGAAATCCATCACACATGCCCTGAGCATTCCCTCAAATTTCTAAATAGTCATCTCTGATTGAACATCTATTTAGGGGCAAAAAGTAGTGCTAAAATTTAATTTAGTTCCCATAGCCTCTTGTAAACTTCCTCAAAATCTTGAAGTGAATCGAGGATCTCTATCAGAAACTATAGAATCTAGAATCCCATGTAATCTTACTATCTTATTGATATACTTCTTTGCTAACACATACAGAGAATCAGTCTGTTTGATTGCCAAAAAATGGGCTGACTTTGTCAACCGATCCACAATAACCTATATGGTATCATGCTTCTTACTGGTCTTAGGCAAGCCCATCAAAAAATCCGTATTCACTCTTTGCCACTTCCACTCAGGAATGGACAATGGGCTTAACTTGCCTGAAGGTGCCTGATGTTCAGCCTTGACTTGCTGACACACTAGACACTTACTTGCATACTCTGCTACATCTCTCTTTATGCCTTTCCATCAGAAATGCTCTCTTAAATCTCTTACATCCTGGTGCTACCTGGGTGCATGGCATAAGGCGCATTGTGTGCCTCATCCATTATCTTATCCTTTACCTTCTTAACATTTGAGATACAAAGCCTATTTTTGACAGTCATGAGTCCATCATCTCTCACTACTACTTCAAACTTCTTACCATTTCGAATTTCTTTTTGGAGCTTGTTCAATTCTCTATCTTGTGCTTGTAACTCCTTAACCTTCTCCCTGAGTATCGGTCTCACTCTGAAATTGGCAATGATACAATCTGATTCCTCCTATTTCAAACTTATCTTAAGCTTAGCCATCTCTTCTAATAAAGGCAGATAAACTGTCTGAATGTGAGCTATAGAAGATTTCCTTTTCAAAGCATCCGCTACTACGTTTGCCTTTCTTGGATGGTACTTAATCAATAAATCATAATCCTTAAGCAACTCAATCCACCTTCTCTGTCTCAAATTCAACTCTTTCTGGCTCAGTAAGTACTTGAGACTTTTATGATCAGTAAAGATCCTCGTATGAACCTCATATAGATAATGTCTCCAAATATTCAAGGCAAAAATCACTACTGCTAATTCCAGATCATGGGTCAGATAATTTAACTCATAAGGCTTCAATTGCCGCGAAGCATAAACTATCACCCTATCTCCCTGCATCAATACACAACCTAAACCCTTTTTTTAGGCATCACTGTACACTGTTTAACCCTCATCTCCAGCAAGCAAAATCAAAACTGGAGCACTTATTAATCTGCACTTGAGCTCCTCAAAACTTTTCTAACATTCGTCACTCCAGATAAATTTATTATTCTTCCTTAATAACTTAGTCATCGGAGCAACTATCATAGAGAATCCTTTCACAAACCTCCTATAATAACCTGCCAGACCCAGAAAACACCTCACCTCTGTCACTGTCTTAGGTGCAAGTCAATTCACCACTGCTTCAACCTTCCTTGGATCAACATATACCCCATCTTTAGGTGCAAGTCAATTCACATTTGTTGAATTTGGCATAAAGTTCCCTCTCCCTCAATGTCTGCAACACTATTTTGAAATGTTTCTCATGTTCTCCTTCACTCTTGGAATACACCAAAATGTCATCGATAAATACTATGACAAACTAATCCAGATACTCCTTGTAGACCCTATTCATAAGATCCATGAAAGCAGTTGGATCATTGGTCAAACCAAATGGCATGACTAGGAACTTGTAATGTCCATACCGTGTCCTGAAGGCTGTCTTGCTTACATCATACTCCTTGATTATGAGCTAATGATAGCCCGACCTGAGATCAATCTTGGAAAAGACCCTTGTTCCCTACAGCTGGTCAAACAGATCGTCAATCTGAGGCAGAGGATACTTATTCTTAATAGTTACCCTGTTGAGTCTTCGATAATCAATACACATCCGTCAGGTTCCATCCTTTTTCTTAACAAATAAAACAGGCGCTTCTCAAGGTGATGAACTTGACTGTATATACCCCTTCTCTAACAGTTCCTCTAATTGTTCCTTGAGCTCCTTCAGTTCAGCTGGGCCATCCTATACGGTGGTATAGAAATGGGTGCAATTTTGGGAATCAAGTCGATGGCAAACTCGATTTTCCTCACCGGTGGCAAACCAGGTAAGTCCTTTAGGAATACATCTAAAAACTCCCTCACAATTGGAAAATCCTCTAACTTCCCTTCATTCACATCAGTATCTACAACATGCACCAAGAAGGCTTCACATCCCTTTCCCATCATTCTGTCAGCTAACAAGGCCAAAATAATTTCTGGTGATGGTGTTTTCCTGTCCCCTCTGAAAATCACCTTCTTACCGTTGCCTAGATCAAACTCAACCTCCTTAAGGCCACAATCCAACTTTGCATGATACTTCTCCATAACATCCATTCCTAGTATGACATCTAGCCCCTTTAGATCTAGGGGTAGTAAGTCCACTACCAGTTGAGCACC
>JAOSBK010000205.1:21575083-21586911 GCA_027568895.1 Erythroxylum shatona | reverse complement strand
GAGAGAGAGAGAGAGAGAGAGAGAGAGAGAGAGAGAGAGAGAGAGAGAGAGATAGGTAGAAATATAAATTGATAGATATATCGAGAGAGGCAGGAGAGAAAGAGAGAGAGAGAGAGTCAAAGAGGAGAAGATGGTGAAGAAAGGAATGCCTATCCTCCGACATCCAATGCCCTTTGATAGGCATGTTGATATCTATTTCAATAATTATATTACAAAGAATATAACAAGCTTTAACATCTTTTAGAAGGCATCTTTGTAAGCTTTAGCATCTTGAAGGCTTTGGTAAGGCGTCTTTGCATGCTTTAGTATTTTGTGAGGCGTCTTTGCAATCCTTAGCATTTTATTGAGCATCTTCAAAGTCTTTATCATCTTGTGGAGTCTTATCCAATATGAAATTTTCTATGTCCCCAAAGTAGGGTTACACTAATTCTATTTCCTCATTATTTTGGCCTATATATGCTTTCTCTTTATTGTTCTTTAATGTGGAAGTGGATCGATATTTTAACAACTATTTTACTATCTCAAAATATTTTTCTTCAGTTTTAGCTTGGGCTAGGAGGACATTTTCTTTTAACTTTTTGTGTAAAAATATAGTGGATATTTTTTTTTTCAATGGGCTAGGATTTTTGGACAAGTCATTCTTCCACAGTCTTTGGTGAAGCTTTTTATCTTCAGACATATGTATCCCACCATTTAAATTTGAACCTCCTTACCAAAATAGGAAAATTTGGTCTTTGATCTTGCTTGTAGTCATACCTCCATATTACCACCTAGGGGATTAAGAATTTTAAGACAAATAATAATGATGGAAGAAATAAGCCAATATAATTTTTATGATGGTATTTGAATTTAAAATCGGAATATCCTTGTTATATTTTTTATGGAAATATTTTGGGTATTAACCTATACCATTTCCACTAATTCATGGGATAAAAGGGGAAGCTAAAAGTAGCTCTAGTGTCGAAGAAAATAGCCATGTGTAGCAATTTGTAGTGTTCATTAATAGGAAGGTGTTAAATTAGGCTTACAGTAGTCATAGTAATTATAATTGGGGCAATATGGGAGGTTGGTTGAGAATTGAGCTTCAATTTTTTGTTTTGTTTTTTGTGGTTCCTATCTCCAATCCATATGGCTTATGACTTTATTAATTTTACTGGGGGAATAAGTGGGAGTGGTATTTATTTTTATAGAATTTGTTTGTTTTAAAATTTGCAAATAATAGCTTTAAGGTTTTGGCAAATCTTAAAGGTTTGTAGTGCTACTAATGAGGAAAAAACTATTGATTACATAAAAAGTTAGCATAATAAAAACTATTTTCAATCATTAAAATTGTTTTGAAAGAGTCTTTCTTAAAAAAATAATTTTGAAATGAGGGTTTTGAGATAGTATTATCTGTAAATTCCTCGAATTTTTTTTTAGTGATTATAAGCCTTGAATATTATCATTTAAAAGGGTCCTTATTTCATGTTATACAACTTTTATGGTTGCATTTTTAGCAACTGTTTTTATAGGATTTATTTTTTTAGGCTTTTACTAATGGAGTAGTTCCTTAGAGTTATTGCTAGCTAAGGAGTTGTTGACAAGTGGTGAAGCCATTTATGAATATTGACTTCAAAGAATGAAAGTGAGAAGGCTTCACCTTGGGCTTTAAGAATGAATGGAACAGTTTATTCTTCTCTTAAAAAATATGATTATTGACTTCAAAGGATGAAAACGAGAAGGCTTCACCTTGGCCTTTAAGAATGAATGGAAAAGTTTATTCTTCTTTTAAAACAACTCTTAAAGATTTTACTAGTTAGGGAAACAATGGTATTTTAGGTTAGTCTTTAAAGAGGCTTTCTTAAGATTGTAGAAGAGATCTTTTTTTTTAGTTTCAGTTGCTTTTCTTATCGGTATCATTGTGTGGATTGCAAAAACTATTTTAAGAAATTGGGAATAAAGTTTTTTTCACCTTTCATAAATTTAATATCAAAATAACAAATACTTAAAATTGCTTGCCATTTAGTAAAAATCTATTTTAATGCAATGTTTTGATCATCTTTTAGTAAAATTTCTTTTACAGATTTACAATCTATGCATAAAAAAATTTGATTTAATAAATTACTATGAAATTTAGTAATGCATAATACAATAAAAATAATTTCTTTATTAACAATAAAATAATTTCTTTGAGTAGGGTTCCAATATCTAGAATATACTATCTTTTCTTTATTGTCAATAAGTTGTTCTAGTATTCCTCCATACCCTTGATCTAAAGCATCATTTTTTATAATTTTACATGCATTAGTCATAACTAAATGTAAATTTGGAATTTTCTTTAATTAGGACTTGATTCATTTAATTATATTAGTTTATTGTTCAACCTAAGGTGTGGGCTATTTCCTTAACCTTTTGTGTAAGGTTTTCATACTATGTTAATGTTTGGGTGATAATCCATTATTTAGTTTAACCTTCTTAAGAATCTTTGCAATTGTTTTTTAATCTAACATTTGATCAAAATATTTGTTGCTAAAATTGAACATTCTTTATGAAAATGTTAATATTCCACTTTGTATTTAATGTCTTAAAAGTCTTACTCTTGTTGGGAAAAGACTTAACTTATTTTTAGATACTATTAGGCCATTTTTCTTAATAATATAGATAAATATTTTAGCTTGCTTAAATTTTTTTTCTAAGGTAGTAGACAATATTAATATATCATCTATATACACTAGGTAAAATTCAAAATATGAAAAAATTTCATTTAATATTCTTTTAAATTACAAGGCATAATATTCCATTCAAATTTCCTTAATGGGACTATAAAAGTAGTTTTTTAGAAAATAAAAGGTAAATATATATTAAAAGGAACAACATTATTAGTTTACAAAATTACAACCAAATTAAGGTCTCACAACTCAATAATTTTTCTAGAGGACAACTTAAATTGGAAAGTATACTTGTAAAGACGAAAATTCCTCAAGTCTAGAGGTAAGTGAACCTATAAGGACAGTCTAGCTTATATGTTTGGTGTTCATTTTGTTAGAAGAAGCCTATAATATGATGTTGGTCCAATTTAAGCATGGGTAAGTGAGGTTGAGTAAAAGGAGAAAAATTATAAAAATTGACAGAGAAAGAACATTTAAAGAATAAATGTTATGACATTCTAGCTCACCATTACATAATGCATATACAAGACTAGTTAAAGGGAATTTGATCTTATCCCTTGTGCAAAGTCTTTAGAAGCTAGCTAACTAGATAATAAAGGAATATGAAGGTGTTGAAGAGTTCTATATCAATCTGTAGGTTTGCAAAGATGGTTAAGGTCATTGGTGAACTTCATTGGATTATGGAGAGTCCATTTTATTTTATCGGAGTTAGAGGGGTCTAAAGAGTAGTGAGGAAGCATTTGTATAATTTCCTAAATCCCTTTAGTTGATTAGAATGGACAATGCTAGGAATTATTCTCCAATATGTCACTCATCTTGGTATTTACTGGAATAATTACTTTAAGCAGGTTAAAGTCTCTAAGCTTGTACAATGGACCAAAACTATTCTAGTTGTTAAACTAGAAATTTGTATCTTTTCCATTGCCAATTTTCTCCTTATCATGGCTTTGCATGAAGTTTTGTTGAGTAGCATATACTAAAAGGTGTATGAGTAAGTTAGGATACTCCCACTATACAAATACTTTGGCCTTTAATATGGTAGGTATTTATCCATCTTACCCAAAGGTTTTCTTAGTCTATGCAAATCTTCCATAATCTTTTAATCAATAGAACCTATCATTCTCCTGATTAAGCATAATCTTAGCCTTCTATGTTGCTTAGGAAGACATATGGTACTCTATTTAACTTTAGGGCTTTTGGTAGTACTAGTGTATCCCTTCTAGATAAAATCCCTTACTAGTTTATCAATTGACTCCATGATCCCTTTAGGTTGTAATGTGGGAGCACGAACATATATATATATATATATATAGGTTATTGAAAACAAAAATAACAAATCGGAGCCTTCCTCTATAACAATTGCACTAAAAATGTAGTCTTCTTTCAATTGAGTTGATAAGAAGATAATAATCTATAGTAGTCAACCCTAGGTGAAATAGGGACATCCAAATATTTGAATGGAAGTTGTTTAAGTTATAGTCTTAGTGGGGAAGAGTTTAAAATAACATAGCTTGATGAAGAAGTTGAGAAGAAGATATAACTCTTATTAGCATTGAACATAAGACCATATAGCCTTTTAAAAGAGCCTAAAATTTCCATCAAGATGTTTATAGAGACTAAATTAACCCCATAAAGTAGCAGAGATCATGTATAAATGCAACATTTGAGAGCTTAAGCTTGTTATAACTATAATGATATTTGATAGTTGAAGTTCTAACAATATTGTAGTTGATTATTCTCAATAACATCTCCATAACTATTGTAAATAGATATGGAGATAAAGGATCACCTTGTCTCAAGCATTGATATGTTTTAAAGAACCTTAAAATTTCTCCACTGACTAGCACATAGTAGAAAATTGAAGATATACAAGCTTGAATACATGTTATGAAACTATTCGCATAACCAATCATCTATAGGGAACTAAGGATGAAGTACGAGTTGAGTGAATTAAATTTCTTAGCAAAATCAATTTACATTGAATAGCTCTTGATCATTTTGTTTGATTCATATCCCCTGAATAGCTCCCGAACAAGGCTTATGCTGTCACCTACATTCCATCCTTTTACAAAATCCCCTTGTTGAGGGTTGATAAAGCCAGGGAATGTTTTCAACAGTCTATTAGTTATGAACTTAGAGATCACTTTGTAAATCATATTAAAATATGCTATATTTCTAAATTCGTTAAGATAAGATGGATTGGGAACTTTAGGAACAAGGAAAATTTAAGTTTTATTAAGCTCAATGGGAAGCTTATCAAAACAAAGGAATTCCTAGATGACTTTGATAACCATTAAACCATTTATTTCCTAAGTAGAATAGAAGAACTTGGCATTAAAGCCATATAGACCCAGAGATTTGTCTGGATGGAAAGAGAAAAGAGTATTTTTAATATCCTTACTTATTACTTATTTTTAATATCCTAAGTTATTACTTCCTTAATTAGTAACTATATGTTTAAGGGTTAAGAGCATTTCTAATAGATTCCAGTAGTTCATCTGGTAAATTAGGCGCAATGAAGGACTCTCCTAAGATAGATTTGAAATAAGAGTGGGATAATTCCTTAAGGTTAGTCTGATCAGACACAATGTTACCATTTTGTTCTTTTAGTGTAAAAATTCTTCCTCTATTCCTTCTCCCCTGATTTAGTTTTGAAAAAATTTGGAGTTTCTGACTCCCTCTTGTAATCATACAATTCCTACTCTTTGTCTTAGTTAAGAATTGTATGTTTCTATAGTTGAGTGATACCGTTTTAAGGTTTCAATTTCATTGGATTTGACATAAGGATCATCTAGTTACATGATAAGGACTTACTGAATTTTGTTAAGATGATCAAAAGCTTCTCTCTTATCTAATTGGAGAGGATCTGAACTAGTTCTTATAAGATATTTGCTCCTTGATTTGATGATCCTTAGCTTTTACACACATTTGTAGGCAAATGTGCCTATAATCATCTTATTTGTAAGTTCTTTAATTACCTCTCTAAGTAGGGGATGAATTAATAAGAAGTTAAAGAAGCCAAATGGGGCATTTCTATGCTTATATCCACTTTTAATGTCAATTTCAATTATAAGTGGTTAGAGAAAAGTAGTGCCAAAATAAACATGACTGAGTGGTATTGCTTTGATCTAAGTGCCATTAATCAAGCATCTATTAAGCTTCCTACAAATGTTTATGTTTTTAGTTTATCTATTGCTCCAAGTAAAAAGAACTCCAGTATATATGAGTTCAGTGAGGCTAAGAGTAGAGGTATGATTTGATAGCTCAAGGAAATTGGATTCGGTATTCTTCAGGTTGCTTTAAGTTTCCATAGGAGGAAGAGTATAATTATAATCCTTAACCAAAATCTAAGGAGATTAAATAACTTCTATAAGTCTTATTTAATCATTCTATAGGGAATTTATTCAATATACCTAATTAGCTGCATACACCATAGTTATGAGAATAGGGGAATTAGGTTGCTTCGGCACCCATTCATAGTGAATGAATTGCTTTGATGAATGCCAGCTTGCCAAGTGAAAGATTGAAGGGTCAAAGGTAACTATTACTCTACACTGGGATGGTTTGCTTAGTTGTTAAGGTAAGTCCAATCCCTTTACAAGAACCATAATCCTTTTTTACAATTATTATCCTTTATTTTGGTCTTTGTAAGACTAATAAAACTTGGCTTTTTAATACCTAATAGATCTTTTAGAATAAGATGTTTATTAGGGCAGTTTAAGCCTCTGACATTTTATATAAATAAATTCATAATCATTGATTTATTCTTCCACTTTTTCTCCTAGTGTTTTTTTTGAGAATTTGAAAATTCATTAATTAGTAAAGAATAGTGTACAGCTGAGTAGAGGAAAAGCTCTCCCTCTTTCATCACCCGACGACGTTCAACATTACAATTACAATAACCAAAATGACAGTGCAGGGACAAACATATCTCTAATTAAGGTAAAAGACTACTACCCTTTCTCAACTCTTCAAAAGATTACTCAATTAGGGTTAGCTCTCAGGAATCTACGATATGATGGTGGCGACACTCTTCTTTTTCGATCTGTCTCTAGCTCAAAGGGATTTACAACTTAAGTAGAATATTTGAAGCTTTTTGGTTTGTTTCCTCGTTCTTTATGCATAACAGGCTTCATGTTGAAACAAGAGTCTTCATTCCTTTATCCGAATGGTAAGCAATAGTTCTAGGAGAGGTACTTTTAGGATCTTTCAAAGGTGAATCTTTCCTTCTATTCTTCTTTCCCTCCTTCTCTAGCTCGAAAGATTTACATCTCTGATAGGTTTTTTGATACTATTTGTTTTGTTTCTTCCTTCTTTAAATAAACAGGTCACGTTGAGTAGTCTTCTTTCATTGTCCAGTTTGGTAAGCCATGGATCTGGAGAGGTGCTTCCAGGAGCTTTCGAAGGTGAGTAATTCCTTCTAGTCTTCTTTCCCCTGCTGTCATGTTTTGGTTATTTCGAGAACTGTTTGAATGGCCATGTCTTGCTTGAATTGCTTGAGTTTCTTTGGGAATATTTGTGCTTAGGAAGTTCTATTTACTATACTGATATCAAAATAAAGACATCCCATGAGGATTATGTTCACTAATAGAGAGCTAGTCCTCTGCTCCTATGTTGCCCTAACTGACTAATAATTTGTTGCTCCCTGATATTCCCCGTGGAGAGTTCTTTAAGAGTGGTTAGATTGTTAGAGAACCCTTAAAATCTTATATTATTTCTCTCTTTCCAAATAGTCTAGAGGCAAGCTGTAACTGGTACCATTAGTATTTCTTTATCGCATTTAGAGATATATAGTTGGGAATTTTCTAATAAGATATCTGTGAGACTGCATTGCCTAGCTCCAGGGCCATAAAGATTAGGTATTCCATTCCACACTTCCTTAGCAAACCCACACTGAAAGAACATGTGATCTCTAGTCTCCTCCTCTAGATTGCACTTAATACATTGCTTAGTAAAGGATAGGAATTTTAGTCTATCCATAGTACTTAGTCTTTTCAACATAACTAGCTAGATAAGAAAGTTGACATTTGGTTTGAGAGCCTTGCTTTAAGTTAGGGAACACCACCCTATTCTAGTTACTGCTCCTTCCATCAGCCTTTTAACCTGCCTATTAGTGATTTTTGAAACAGGAACTCTATCCCATAAGAATATATCATCTTCCCTATAGTTTCTGTATTAGGGAATAGGTAATAGTCTTAGTTCTTCTGAGGAAAGCAACCAAGTGTCATTCCTAATTATCTCTGGAAGCTTAGCCTTCTTTGGAAAACTTCCTAGCATTGAATTGCTAAATTTAATATAGTTTTTATCATGCTTCATCATTAGCTGCACATTTTGAAATTTACCCTCCTTTTATCTTTAATAACTTTGTTTCAATTTAATTAATCTAATTAATCAAATCAAACCAAAGTCCAGCCCAAAATTAACTGTTCATTTGGGCTTTTAATTAACAATTAATTAGTGTAAGCCCAACATTCAATCATAGGCTTTAAAACCCAATTTAATTAACTCTTAATTAAATTATTCCGGTATTATTATTCCGAATCTAATTAGGTGATTTCTTCTTTTTTATTTCCGGTAACCTTTATATTTCTTACTTTGCTTGATAAACTTCCTAAAAGTCAAGTGAGGAATCTAATTAGACTTATATAATTTAAGCTCGAATAAGCCCGAAATTAATGTAATCTCATTATAATTAATTCCAAATTATTAACCAAATGTCGTTCCACTAAAGATAATTAGTCAAACTTTTCAATTACTAAATATTATGAGAACACATGTTTCAAATAAGATGTCCAATTTCAAACTCTATTATGAACCATATTATAGCCATACACATAATAAAAGTTAAAATTGCCATTTTGCCCTTATGTTGGTTTTTGCTTCTTGATCTTCCGTTTTACTTTATATTGTGATTAACACACAAGATCTCATCTTGATGTTAAGACATGATGGGTAGCTAGTCCATTAAACTACTGGAGCCAGTTTAATCACCAATCTCTGTAAAACATCTAGAAGTGATGATATCACTATAAACTCTTTATTTGAGTAATTGTTTCCTGATAAATGTTTCAATTAATAATTTAACATGCAGAAACTAGATTGATACTCTACAAAAATCCATTTCAATCATATCAAGAATTATAATGAAACATATATGAGTTCACCACTCATCAAGATTGTGGTTTGTAATAAAAGAATGCTATAGTGTATGTTTCAAGATTAAAGTACGACATACTTTATTCTTTAAAAACATACATGATTCCACATTCATTTAATAGTGCCATTATCGATAGTCAACTACTATGATGATATGAAACTCATTATTTCCTTGAAGTAAACTCTTTTACTTATATGGAGATAAATCTCAACTGTACAATCTAAACCATAATCAAGAAACCAACTTGATTATTCAACAGTGAATCAATTATTTTAGATTCTAATAATATATATGTTTCCCATACATCTCCAAGTATATGTATATTACTTACAAAATAATCTTGGTACCTTATGACTAGTTATATTATGTTCATACAAATAAAACCAAACTCTTTTGTTTTATTAATAATAAATATTTTCATTATAAAAAGTAATTGGAAGAAAATTAAGTTGTAAGTAAATACACTTACTTTCCAGGGAACTATATTTATATAACTCCAACATGTGAATGAAATGTAATTCATGAATTCTCAATGATATGGCCATGTGTAATATTCTAAGGTTCTAACCGTTAGTATAACAATGACTGTAACTTCACAATGGGAGCCTGATGCTCAGCCTTAATCTACTGACAAGTCAAACATTTTCGCCACTAACTTCTTCATCCCTGGCCACTAGAAATGTTGTTTCAGAGTACTGTACATCTTGCTAATACCAGGATGCATAACATAAGCTGCTATATGTGCTTCTTTCAGAATATTTTTTCTTAGATCATCAACATCAGGTACACATAATTTCTGCTTCGACCATAAAGTATCATTTCTCAACTCAATCTCAAAACTTGAATTCTGTTTCAACTTCTCAATAAGCTTCACTAATTATGGATCTTGACTCTGAGCGTTTTTGATCCTTTCATGCAATATTGATATAATATTTAATGTAGCTATCAATGCTTCATTTTTCTCCAAATTTAACTCAACATTCAATAATCTCAATTTTACTAGGTTTGGTAACCTTGATGTCTATATTTGTGCCACATATCTATTGGATTTCCTACTTAATGCGTTAGCCACATCATTAGCTTCACCAGGGTGATATTCAATTGTATAATCATAATCTTTAAGTAATTCTATCCACCACCTTTGTCTCATATTCAACTCCTTCTGACTTAACAAAAATTTCAAATTTCCATGGTCTGTAAATATTTGAATGTATCACCATTCAGATAATGTCTTCAAATTTTCAAAACAAACACCACTGCAACAAGTTCTAAATCATGAACCAGATAGTTAAAATTATGAGACCTTAACTATCTCGATGTATATGCAATCACTTTGCTATATTACATCAAAACACATCCTAACCCCTAGTGTGAAGCATCACTATACACAATATATCCTCTTGATTTGGATGGAGTAGCTAACACCAGTGCTATAGTTAATCGGTGTTTTATTTCCTCAAAAATCTTTTGGCATTCATCAGTGTAACATCCCACCCCTGATGTGAAGGGTAGAATGGTAATTTGGAAAGGGCTAAGAGTGTTTAGATTGCTTTGAAATATACATGCATATGCTTACATGTGAATAGTGAAATTTGCACATGAAAATGACTGTACATGCATTCATGACATTTCCCGGTATATGTGCCTTAATGTGAAAATGTGATTTTGTTGTGACAAATGTGGTTTTTGGTGCTTGAAAATTTATTTGGAGTGGATTGTTATGTGTTTTCTATTTTTGGAGAATTTTAGGAAATTTTTCTGAAATTTTTCGGGGGTAATCCCGGACTAGAAAAAAAATGCCGTGTGGCAGACCAACTGACAACTGGTAGTAAAATTTACTGTCTATGGTATTGAATTTTGGACATATGGTTATAGGAAGTTTTTTCACAAGTGGAATTTATGGGAAATTGGGCTTGAAATTGATTAATTAAGAAGGAATTGCTTGAAGCTTGACATGTGGTATGACACATGGCAACTTAATAGCCATGTATTTAATTAGCTTACATTCAATTAAGCTCCCTTTTGTTGTATCTCACGACACTCACCTTCATACAACTTTTTGGAGCTTTTGTTTGGGTCTTCTCCTTCTCTCCTTCGTGGCTATCTTCTTCATGGGTGGTGACTTCCTCCAACCCTAGCCTAGCTTACATCTTTTGCTTGCTTCCTTGCCAATTTGCTCTCTCTCTCCCTTGGTTACCATAAAAACCTATTTCCAGCCCTTTGAAGATGATGATCGTTGGTGATGGTTGAAGCTAGGGTTTGGTGGTGTTCTTGGAGAGTTCAATGATGAGGTGGCTTAACCAAGTAAGTTTCCTTTCAAATGTTATGGGTATGGCTAAATAAAGTTAAATTGATGATGAACTTGAGTATCTTGATGAATTGAGTTTGTAAGGGTTATGTATGTATCTTGGATGAGGCAAAGTTATGTTCATATATTGTTGTTGTATGTATAGGATAAGTGAGAAAGTATCTATAGAGGTTTAGAGATGGATTACTATTCAAAGAGATGCATGAATGAGTATAAACTTGATTATAACTAGATATCTATGTATATGCACTGTTTTTGGTAATTGTTAAATGATAGATCATGGGTTGTTTGAGAGTGAGTTATTGAATTGAATTAGGTAGGGATTGATGAAGAATTATAATGGAAATGATGATCTAAATAGATGAGTTGAATGTTAAGATTGAATGGTGGAAAAATCTGGAAATTTGCATAGTTGATCTTGAGTATGCTCCACTTGATTGGCCATAATTGTTTCTATAGTTGTCCAAATGAGTTGAGGTTTGTTTTAAATTAAAATTGAAACATTTGGCTACATTTTTTATGAAGGAAGTTCTGCCCAATTTTGATGAGAAGAGTGGTGAATTTTGCTTTACAAGTGATATATAGGAGCTGTGTGAACAGTATCCGAGATTGATAACCTGAAACTTGGATGTATTTTGGGATTGAATTAGGGTGAATTTGTGGAATTGGTCTTCATGAAAGTTGAAGCCTATCTTGTTATCTTTCCATTGCCACT
>JAOSBK010000205.1:21559783-21570190 GCA_027568895.1 Erythroxylum shatona | reverse complement strand
CATTCCCAGGACTCGAACTCGAGACCTCTAGTTAAGGGATGAGAGTGCTGAACCACTCACACCAACCTGTTTGGTTACCATCCAAATGTTTTCAATCCTTAACTAATGCTCATTTACCCATTTTATCCGTAATGACTCCTAATCAATAAAGATTCTTTAGAGCCCTTTAGCCATTAATTATTTATTTACCCATTTAATGGGTCTAATTCCATCTCCACCATCTAGCTTGGGCATAAGTATATCCTTCCAACTTACTTCAGCATATGGTGTTTTAGTCATGTCCCTAATCTAAAGAAAGTTTCTTAAGAGCCTCTTAATATTCTTACAAATTATTTTAGGTAAGATTGAGCATGCAGACCATTAGGTATACATATTACTTAAAATTGAGAGAATTGGTTGTAACCTACTTATAAATGATAAGCATTTAGTTTCTTAATTCCCAATTCTTCATTTAATAAGATCATATAATGGTTGATAGTCCAAGTATAAAATTCTTCTAGATGATATATGGAACTTAAATAGGTAAATGGGGATTCTTAATGGATAAACCTGAATTAGAAGCTAATGTAGGAGTTGATGAAGAAACATCAACTAAAAGCATTATAAAGTTCTTATCACTATTGATGTTTAGACTAGAAAAAGAGATGGAATTGTTTATGAAGTTGAAAAGGCATTATATGAAGGTTAAATCATCACCACTAAATAGTATAAGATCATCTACAAATGACAAATATGTGATTCACAAACTTCTACACTTTTTATTAAACCTAAATTTGCTTTCTAGCCTTACATTCTTTATTATGATTTCTAAACAATACTTCAATGCACAACGTAAAGAGATAGAGTGAAAGAGGATCCTTTTGTCTTAGGCTTATTGCTCCTTTAAAAATTATGGGAACTTTTTCTAGTTATGAGGACACTGAATAAAGTTATAGTTATGCATTGGTTTATCCAACTAATGAATGTATTTGGGAAGATAAAAGCTTCAAGGGATATTAGGGTAAAATCTCAAGTTGCCAAATAAAAAACTTTATGAATGTCAATATTGATACATAATTAATACCTAGACCTCTTAAATGATCTTCTCCTTTCTTATGGATCACTCCCTCGACATCTTTATGGATTCTTTTAGCTACTTGCTCAAGCTCTTAGGTCTCTCCGTTAACTCTAATTATGTTAGTAGGAGTTCAAAATATGGAATCTCTCTACAATACTTTAGGGGTACCTCTTCAACAAGCTCCCTTTAAATATCTAGTAGTTCCAGTCTCTATAAAAGACTATCTTTTAAAGATTAATTAACTCTCCTTAACTCGATAGAAAAAAGGATCAGTTGTTGGTAAAACATATCCTTACTATATGCATATGGGTTTCAACTCATTCTCTCTATCTTAAACCATCTACATATATATTGGAGTTCACAAATGGTTCTCCCCGAGAGCCTTATCAAGTGTGTTGAGAATATTTTGAAAAACATTATATAGTTAAGAGATACTAGGAAGTCCTCATCTACTAAAGTGAATTGGGTTGATCTTTATTTTCCTAAGATATAAGGAGGTTTAGGAATTCTTTCTATTAAAGCTATAAATTAGATGTTAACCACTAAGAGGATATTGAGATTATTCAATTATAAAGAGGTAATTGGGGTTAGATAGGTCCATGACTATTACTTAAATGATAAAGAATTTTGGGAATTGAAACTTAACAAGGAGCATTCATGGATTTTAGATCAAATGCTAAAGATGAGGAACCATTTATGCTAAGAATTTGAAAGCTTGATAGGAAATGGCTCAAATACCTTATTGTGGCTTAATAATTGGTGTAACCTAGGTCCTCTCCACTTGAGAACCAAATGGAGGTCAATAAGACTCAAGATCCCAATCAATGCCACATTGAAAGAAATTATTAAAGGGGGGAAATGCAGTAGTAAGAGAAGAGGATTGTCTTGGCTTAAAGCTAACTTGCCAAAATATATACCTAATAGAGAAGATTTTCCTAACGATCATATGGTTTGATATAGTTTGGTGTAAGCATGACATCCCCAAAACCACATTTATTTTCTAATTAGCTACTAAACAAAGACTAGAAACTAAAGACTGAATAAAGGGTATATAGACTTCATATGTCATCTCTACAATTTATTACTGGATCCACTAATCACTTGTTCTTTCAATATCAGTTCTCTCAGGCTTTGTTGTATTCAATCCTTCCATTATTTGGTTGCGCCTATCTTAAAAAGAACTTGCTTAATGAAATGAATTGGGCAAGGAGGCAACAAAAACTAAGGATATGAGACTCTAACCTATTCATTATCAACATTTATATGTGAAAGGAACTAAAAAATTATTGGAAAAGAATTTTCAGAGAGTTTCATATTTATCTCCATTACTTTATTGGAACGTCCATGTTTCCATATTGAAGCTTCTAATCTAAAGCAGCTCATCAAGCCTGCATCTTTACAAGTGTTGTCAGCTTAACTTTTATATTTTTTACTTATTATTTGCTAACTTAGACTGTTTCTTATTAATCCTCTTTGTTAACTTTGTAAATCCTTAGGCTTTTAATTCAATTTTTTTTCCAAAAAAAATCTTATCTTCTTAAACATTATCACAAAATAAGTTTACTTTGGACAAGAGATTGGAGTGGTATTAATGATGGTTCAGCCTGATTCTGATGTGGTTGAACGTTACTGCTTGGATCCATGAAGCTGGTCGATATTAACTCTGAAGCACCTACAAAACAATAAAGGCACGCCGGGGGTTGATAACAGGCAGGCCCCTCCGACGCTCAAGTTAGTCTTTTTGGTGAGGGTTATGACGACTATAAGCAAAGAATAGTGGTGGTTCTAATGTCGTACCTGTATTATGACAGAATAGTACCTTATATATGAGATAGACGCTAGATTTAGGTCTTTACGTAGATCTTTACGTTTGCATGGGAGACTAATACCTGCAAATGGGCCGTGGACGTGTGGACCTGGGCCCGGGCCTAACACAACCGGCCTAACCAAGGTTAATAAAATGGATAAGGGAGATATTAATAGTTAATATACATGTTATAAATATCTCTAATAAACGAAAGACTACGGGGGATCACAATTTAATTGACCCCAAATCCTCTGTCCCCCTCCCCTGGCCCTACCCTGGCCCCCTCCCATCTGAGTCATCCATCCATGGATGGATAGCTCAGATGGGAGGGGGCCAGAGTAGGGGGATGAATGGCTCAGATGGGAAGGGGCCAGGATAGGGCCAGGGGAGGGGGACAGAGGATCCCCCCAATTTAATTGTTATCTAGTCTAAATCAATCTAATCAAACATATACTCGAGGAAGAACAAAAAACATGTAGAGAAAATGGAGAAGAGGATGAATACTTACCATGCAATCGATTATCTTACTCATGCAACCTCTATTGGAACAGAAGAAAGCATCATCTCTAGCCTTGAAGCTTGTTATTAGTATGATTATTTTAGCACATACTAATTTTTTATATTTTAGTTTATAATTTTGAAAAGAGAAATTATAACAATATTTTTTTGTAGGGAATTCTAATCTCACAAAACACAGAGTTTTACATTTACTATGTTGTCACTTTATGGCGAAGGGGTTATCTATGTTGATATGAGCAAAGGACTTAAAAGGGTAATCTAAATATATGAAAATAATAATAATAAAAGCCGTTTCCCACCAACAAAATTAAAATTAGAAACAAACGCAACCGGAAGCCCTCGTTTACCAGTTCGTAAAATCAGTCCTTTTCCGGGAAAATTTCCTCTCACTTATTTCCAGTCCAATTGAATCCTCCTTCTTCAAAACCCTAATTTGCTCCGCCCAAGTTGTTCGTCAAGGGTTTATCTCCTTTAACAACAAGCCGTGATTTCTTTTGAATTGGTTGAATATCACTTGTCAGTTAAAAGTTTAGGCGTTTTCCGCACATGGGTTTTGGATTTCATGGGATTTTGAGCTTTAGATTCGTCGGATAATGGGTGCCATGACCAACAACCGCAAGCGAGACCCGTATTCGTATTCAAATTCAAATTCTCCGGATTTTCATTTATCGAAGAAGCTCAGGTACTCGTTAATGCATCAGCGTTTAAACCAAACCCTAAGTTCCTCAAATAGTACGGTATCTAGAATTTCTCGATATCCGGAGACCACACTGAATTGTCGTCGCGAAGTTCATGCCCCTTGTAGGATAGTGAAATTTGGGTCGTTGAAGTCCAGAAGTAGTTGTTATAGTGACGCAGAGAGATCAAGTGGTGATGATATGGGCCTTTTCTTGAGTAAGAAATTGGATTTCGCGAAGCGAAAGGCAATTGACGCATTTAGATATTCAGCTAAAGAGAAGGAGGTTGTTGATGTGGATGATGAGGATCGAAAGCTCGGAAAGGAGGTGCTTTCAGAGGATTCGAGTGTTGAAGAGGTTGAGATTATTGAAGAAAATGGAAGAGAAGGAAGGTCTAGGTTGGGGGTTTCGGTTGTGGGTAATGATCATGATAATGATGTCAAGGTTGTGGAGGAGAGATCGGTGGTTACTGTGGATGGGAATTTCGAGGTCGAGAAAGCTAGGAACATGATGGGTTCGTTAGTATTGAACCGTGAAGTAGATGTGTCGAGTGTTGAGGTTTATAGGAAGTTGCTTCAGAGTGTGGAGAGGAGGAGTACAAAGTTGTCAGCTTTGGGATTTGAGATTAAGTTGAACGAGGAAAGGTGGAGTTCACTTAAATCGTTGCGGTCGACGAAGAAAGCAGAGGAGAAATTGGTGGAGGTCAGTTGGTTTTTCCTGTAATTTTGGTGCTTATATCGTGGGAGTTTTAACATTATTCCATTAATCGAATTTTATGCTTTTCCACCTTTACTAGAAGAAATCTTGTTATAGAAATTGTACAGTAGTTCCAAGAAGTTGGTAATTAATAAAAAAAATTGGATATTTGTGGAAGGGAGGATTCTTTCTCTTTTGTTGGAAGTTGAAGCTAGTATGCCCGTTGTTACAAATTTAACTGAAAGTTTTTTGGTGGTTTTCAGGAGATACCTCGTGAACCTTTTATCCCTCTCACTCAAGACGAAGAGGAGGAGTTACAAATTGCTTTTTCAGCCAGCAATAGGTAGGATTTGAGAAACATGTTAATTTGATACCTCAATTGGTGTTGTTGGTAAATGGGCATTAGTTATGACTTTTGTTTGATCTTGCAGGAGGAAGGTATTAGTCACTCATGATAATTCGAATATTGATATCACTGGAGAACTTTTACAATGCCTTGCACCTGGAGCATGGTTGAATGATGAGGTGATTTTGGGACTGTGTGGCATTTCCCTTTGTTTGTATCATTTCACTTTATTAGTATCTTACACATGAGTTCGAGATAAGATGGCTATTTGGACTTTGTTGACTTTGGTGAGCTTATAACATTTTGTCCTGATATGTTTACGTGTTATTTCTCAGGTAATAAATGTGTACCTTGAACTGCTGAAAGAAAGGGAGAAGAGAGAGCCACAGAAATTTCTGAAATGCCATTTTTTCAGTACTTTCTTTTACAAAAAGGTTAGTCCTATCAAATTTTGTATTAGATGCCTATTCTACTTAAAAACAGTGTATCTTGAACTGCACTCTATCTTATTTGTTCGGGATTTTTGGACATGGACAATATATGGTAAGAGGTGGAGATAAAAATCTAATCTTTGAAATAGTTTTAGTAGTTTGAGATGACAATCTAGTCTTTATAGTAGTCACAGTAGTTTGAGATGGCTTTCTGATGTATGCCTCTCTTCATCCTTCCCACTGTTTATAGTTTATGATTTTGTAATCATTGCTTGTTTAAATCGCGAACTGCTTGCTGAAATTTTAATTTGTAGTTTTTGTTTTCTAATTGGTTTCTAAAGCATGCTTTCCATCTTGTAAAACTCTCTTTGGTAGGTCTTTAATGGCTTCTCAAAACAAACCCCTAGTATGTCATCCTTGGATGAAACATTCTAATTGCTTCCCTAGAAGAACATGGTGCATTACATTGTTGACAGATTTATGAAACCAAATTTTGGTTACTTGAGATGCTAGCATTTGTTTTTCCAACGAGGATCTTAGCCATTAAATGGTGTTCCATTCACTTGTACCCAAAGCTTCAACCTCATCCATCACAATTCCCATTACATCAATCATCTTTATTTGGTTCTTCAAGAAAACGATTAAGATAGTTACTAGATATTGACATATATTATTTTATTTCTGCTGCTCTTTCTTTACTTTGATTTTACAAATTAAATTTCTATATGTTGCATTTCTTTCATTGTGTATTTTATCCTTTTTTGACAGTGCACTTAGTTTGAGATTTATTGTCAATGTGCAGTTAACTGCTGGAGGGAACACCTACGACTATAAAGCTGTCAAAAGATGGACTACGGAAAGGAGACTGGGATACTTTTTGGTTAATTGTGACAAAGTAATATGGTTCACTTTCTTCTAGTTTTCATTACTTCAACTTTTGTTTCTTTCTTTATATGATTTAACAATTTACTCATACTAACCAATGCTATTGAGCTCAGATATTTATCCCTGTTCACAAAGAGATACATTGGTGTTTGGCGATCATTAATAAAAAGGACAAGAAGTTCCAATATCTTGATTCACTGAAAGGGACAGACTCCAGGGTGTTGGAGCATCTGGTATGCCCTCTGGTCTTTCTTAGCATTTTGTTTTGCAGATGTGTTTGCTGTGATTCAAGGAACACTCTTTAGCTCCCAGTTTTGACTTATCTAGTTTTTTGTTAGTGGCATTATCCTTAGGGTATATATGCCAATTTTTCCTTTGGCTTGCTATTGATTTACAAATATGAAAGGGTCTGAGACACATGACAGCTTCTCAGGGCTTTTGACTGACTAATTGTATTTGTGCATTGACTTCTCAGGGTTTCTCTTAAATTGCCCTTAAAAGAATAACAAAAGGTTTCTTACGGTAATTAACATTTTTGAGAACTTTGTAATGGCTCATTGTACCGAGAATGATAAAGTTGAAGAACTTGCATTTCCATATGAAAGATGTGAATTTGTAAAATTGACACAATGTTGGATAGAAAAAGTAAACTATAGACAAAAAACAACCAAAAAATGCCTAAAAGAAAATTTGGTATGTCATTATTAACATGGTTAATGCTGATCATTTCCCCTCTGTGTTCCAGGCGAGATATTATGTTGAAGAAGTCAAGGACAAGAGTCGAAAAAACATTGATGTGAGCAATTGGGAGCGGGAATTTCTTGAAGACCTTCCTGAACAGGAGAATGGGTTTGTATTGTTGATATTGAATTCAGTTAATAAGTCTAGTCATTAACATTCATGCAACAAGTTTTATGGTGTTAGCAAAAATACATCTAACTTAGAAGCCTCCAGACTGGTAGGTTGTAATGGGGTAATATTCCTGGAAGCATTTTCCTGCCAAATGCATGCTTGTAACATAATTCTCTTAAATGTGATTGCTTATATTGATGGGTTCATCCCCCTTCTTTCAAGTCAGCTTTACAGTTGTTTAACAGTAGTTACTTAGCCATTAAATTAAACAGTTATTAGAATTGAGTACCATCAAACATTAGATTGCGGTTGATGGGATCAACAGGTCCTGTCTAAGTATTGATTATCGCCTGACTCTTTTTGTGGTATTAACAGGTATGACTGCGGCATGTTCATGATCAAATATGCTGATTTTTATAGCAGAGGTCTGGGGTTGTGTTTTGGCCAGGTGGGCATAAAAATAAAATTTTGATGCATGAAAATACTGGCTTCAAATCTCGGATCTCTTTCATTAAATTTGGCTCGTAGTTGCCATTTCTTAATCATTCGACCTGAATTGAGCTATCCACACTTGAATTTATGTTGGAAAGGTTATTGTACTTGGTGTGTAGTTATTAATTACAATACGAGACATCACCTGGTCTCAAGTTGAACAATTTATAAAATGCAATTGCTGAAACTTCTTCAAAGTATGTTGCAATATCTGGTCTTTTTTAATTCGGTTTGGTCTGCAGGAGCATATGCCATATTTCCGGAAGAGGACGGCTAAGGAGATTCTGAGATTGAGAGCAGACTGAGGCTTTGGTATTTGGCGGTACTGCAAGTGTTATCTGCTGTACATAGTGAATATATGGGCGCTTAAGCTTCGTCTAAATTCTTTTGCCTCAGTGCTTAAGGACTGAAGCTAACTAGATTGTGACTCGAGAAGCAAGCGACCTACAGTACAGGTGCAAGAGAATGGATGGCTTGGCTTGTAATTGTCATATGTGGGTCAATGTTTTTTGTATCTTTTTCCTTGTTTCCTCAAACTTGTTTGCCGTTCTCAAGTTTTGTTGTTGTCATTTATACCCCTTACTTGAGTGAGAAAAATGAGAAATAGAAGATGACGCGCGCCTTCAACTGCTCTTTGAAACGCACAAGACGTGACAGTCACCGTTATGAAGTTTTTTGTATTCATTTTGCTTTTCATACATTTGGCAATCGTGGAATTTAATATTTGCTTAATGGGGATTGGTTAATGGGGTACTATCTGTCTAATGACAGTGGTCTAGCGTGAGTTAATCTTTATAAGGTGGTGCTATAGCTATCCTATGTAAGGATAGTATTGATGGTAGCAGGGGGATTAAGGAATTCATGGTACCATGAAGGAAGGTTTAATGCAAAATTGGTCATCCAATCGGTGGCGGAGTTTCCTTCACGGTAGGTGTGTAGATATTTTAGTTCTCAATCCTTGTGGAGTAGCGTTTTGAGTTTGGAGATAAGGGTCCAATTGCAATGGATATACAGAGAATCCTCCTTAAGAAGTTTGATAAATTGTGCACCGGAACATCAAGTCAACTCTATTCCTTTGAGGACCCCAAAGTTTTGATGCGATTGGTGTGCAGTTGCCAATTCGATAGGCAAAGTTGGTCTTTAATTCACTGCAGTCATTCTTTAACACGCCTTTGCTAAAGCTAACCCATTGGAAGTCTTGACAGTTCCATTAATGTTGATCTAGCGCCATCCCATCGTTGGTGGACTATCCAATTTGAGCATTTGGGTGAGAGGTTTGTGGGTTTGGTAACGAGCGTAAGCGTATTAACCTACTGAATGACCCTAACTGGGGCCATAATGACCTCCACGTGAAGGGTAGGTGGGAGGTTCGTAAATACTGGGGCCATAATGACCTCCACGTGAAGGGTAGGTGGGAGGTTTGTAAATATTCGTTGATTTCTCTAATTCCAAATGAACTAACAGGTAACACCAAAAGGCAGATTCCAGACTATCCCAAGAATTGGTGGCCTTTGCATGGAGAGGATAGCAGTCAACGAGAGAAGCTAGTCGACTGAGGTTAAATTATGTTAGTGTTGTTGAGGCACAAACGTGTGCCACACTGTGTGAGCAGTGGGACAATCCAGTAGTGTGTACAGGTATGATTCCTCAGCTAATGAATAGCTTCTACAGTAGGGATTGTCAATAAGATGTCGTCAGACCCATTTCACGTTAGTGAGAAGACAGCCCTGTAGTGCTAACCATAGGAAGGAACGGATGCGTTGAAGCCCCTTGAAACTCAAGATAAGCGTCCAGTGATGATCTTGGGGATGCCATGAATTACTGCATAAAACAGTATAAGCCGATTTGACACAATTGGCCAGATTTTGTCCAACCGTTATAGATTATGTCCTACGCATTGGTGTCTGTTAGGGGGCTCATGGCCATAAGTTGAAAGCAAACGGAGGCTAGGAGACAGGTCTATAAAAGACCTCAGTTCTAGTGGCTGTTTGTAGTAATATATTCCCTCACATGAGTTTATTTCTGCCTTAGAAATAGTGGACACAATAACCTCCGAAAGTTTAGACCCTACTCATATTTCTTCAAAAATGCACAGTGGAACCATCTCCTAATGCCCATTGAATACCAGGATACACTGCTAGCCAAACCTTACAGATGGCTTGTCAAAAGAAGGAATAGTGTAGCATCTCACTCCCGCAAGACCCGAACCCGATATCGACTGTGATATCTGAGCCCGCGACCCGCGAGGGTGGTATGCTAGAGCAGTCAATGCAGTTTAAAATTCGGTAATACAATTTTTTTTTTGGGAAAGCCCAATCGAGTGTGCAGATATTAGTAAACAATTTGGGCCCGTTCTAATTCGAAATCATTTTCAATCAAAACACTATTTCGGTAATCAAATTACAATACAGCATTAGTCAAGTGGAGCACTCAGCAATAACAGTACCAATCTTGCGGAAATACAAATTTACACATAATTCAAAATGACACAAATGCAGACGTGAACTGATCCCCGACCTTAACTCTGACTTGCAAACGGTAATCATACTCCCGTGCCCAACGGGGTATTCTTCGATCCCTGAAAAATATTTGCAATGTTGGGTGAGTTTGCGAACTCAATGAGAAACCATCATCGATGGTTCACT
>JAOSBK010000205.1:21545642-21559360 GCA_027568895.1 Erythroxylum shatona | reverse complement strand
ATTAATGTCAACTTAATTAATGCTAACACAACTTAATCAATTAATCTAATCATGCTTAATTTAAAAAAAAATATTCGGGGCTAACACTACCCCACGACAATTCCACACAAAGATATTTGCTATCATTAGAATATATGTGGATATAAGGGAAGTCTTTATGAATTCCCATAGAGGTAGGCGGTAGCTATCTCCTCGTCGATCCTTACATCCATCAAATCATTCTAACCCGTCAGATGAACTTCGTCAGCATGCAAGGATTGTGCCAAGGCTTTGCATGTGGACGGAGACAATTTTTGCGCCTTTCTTCAAATTTTAGGTTCGTTAACGGTCATTTCCCCTTACTATGATGGGGATTGGGCAGTTTGGCACCAGCATCCACGCTGTTGTTCGTGCTATGCAGGGTCAAAGTTGTCGTTTCCTGGTTGCAATCTGGGTTATCAAGGGGGTGTGCGTTAGTTTCACATATGACAATAATGGGGTGCTTAGTCGGGTCAAGTGTGGTGCGTCACTTTGAATATTCTAATCCTTACACCACCTTTCCAGATGGGGCTATTGCAGGTGTCACTTTATGAGAATGGAGGGAGGGGATCGTGGGATTGCACCTGCTTTGAATCTTTCTAGTTGTGGAGATGGTGGGAGGAGAAACCTCGAGTGACGATGGGAACTCCCTACACACGTCATTGAGACCTGCGATTCGTTGAGCATACTGCATGGGTCTTTTCTGAAGAGATGGGGCGTGGCTTTGGGGAACTGTTGAAGTGTTAGCCTCATGTGCGGTCGTCTCCGAGTCCATGCCCATATTAATTGCCAACGTCTCAAAATGGGAACCAGTGCCCAGCTTTGCCTTCTGTTTTTATAGGATGGAAGGGGTAGCCTGCATACTTCCCATAGTCGTTAGTGATTTAACATAGGGACGTCTCCCTCATGCCTACACGTGCATCCAGGGTCCAAAGTTGTTTGCCTTAGAATCTGGTGCTACTAGCGTTGGGAGCTTACGGGTGGTTTCTATAACTGCACATCCTTTGCCAGAGGCTGTCCCATCACCGTCGTTGGACACTTCTTGTTTATATGGTCGTAGTAACTGCAGATGTAACAACTATGTGGTAAGCCTTTATATTCAAGTTTTTGTAGTCTCCCATCCACCAAAAGTCTGGACAGCAACGGCTTAGTGAGATCTACTTCTACCTCTAAATGTGCGAATTTGCCATGGTCACCTGCTAAAGTATTGTAATCGATTTGAATAACCTTCCCTAGAAGCTAACCAATAGCTCGTATGGTGCTTTTGTGATAATATTGGAGTGGAAACCCTAGGAAACGCACCAAGGTAACGACTGCTTTGAGATTGACATCAAAGGTGGAAAAGGCTAAACTCCAAGGTTGAACCGTTAAGTAAGTATCCCTCGGCATCCATGTCCCTCCCATGAGCACATTTACATAGTCACTAGGTAATTAGAATTTAACAAGGAAGTAATGGTTGTCCAGGCCCACCACCTTGTATTTACCAATCGGCTTCCACAAGGCATCCATACACCAAGCAAGGTCCCCACTCCCATGACGCTTTTGAGAAGCCAAACTACCATCATTTGCTAGATAGGGTTATCTAGGATCCTCTCTGAGAATTATATGGAGGGAATCGTTATGCCTTCTGTGATCACGACATCATCTGGATTGAGGTCTACATCCAACTCTTTGTCTAAGTCAATGACGGGCGTTTCTGTTGCAGAGGCCATCAATTTGTCTTTGAATGATGGTAATGGTTGTGGGAAAGTGGTGACCATCTCCTCGTCATCGTGGTTGCAAAACTTGACATCCTTGGTGTTAGGTTCCTCGATTACGTGTAGCTCGTTGCTGAAGTCTTCCATAGCCTACTAGTGGTGGTGTGAATTTGAATTAATAGATAAGGTTGGATGTGTAATATGAATCATGATATGAGGCAATTTGACACTACTGAATGGCTAAATTCAACAACCATTTTAGGATAACGAGAATTCTTAACTCTTATATTTGTCCCACAAATCAAATAAATGAAACAAATTGACCAGTAATTGTCTTTCTTGGTTTTCCAATAAGCACAAGGTTAGGAAAGCATGCAAAAACATTTGGTAAATCCTAAATAATGAGAGATTATGTAATTTCACATTGCTTTGTTTCTTTTTTCAATATTATTCTATTACAGAATTAGAGTACAATTACTAGTCACCTTCTCAACCAATCCAAGGACATAAAACCCATTTAGCTCGTCAATGAGCTAACAAGGAATTAGACGCACCTTAACACAAATCATTATACTCGCCTAGCATCGCCATTCCCAAACTGGATGTCTGTTAGCTACCTTCCCACTTTGCTTGAGAATCAAAATGCAAAAATGCAATGCATCAGCTAATAAAATCCTATAGGTCGCTCCTTGCTTCATCAGAGACAAATAAACTTGTAAGGGCTAAATATGTAAATAATTACAATTAAACATAAATCTTCTTTGATGGAGGAGGAGCCAATTACATTGAATCAACCGGGCAGAAAGCATAATGCAAGACATGCAACAGAAAATTACAAAATAAATACATGGTAACTTCACCAAAGTAGAAAACATGCTTCATCATCGATGGACCCTTTTTCGACTAAGTATCTCCTTCTTTTTTATTCAATGCTGGAACCTGGCAAGGCATGCCTGAAGACTTAAACGAACAAATAAAAGCACCCAACCAAGGAAAAAATTCTTTTAACATTGTAAAAACTACAAACGTATTTCCATGGTAATATGCACAACAGATAAATCTTCACTTCTCGAACTATCTCCATTGTATCCTCTATTTCTTCTCTATGCGCCACAATAAGTGCCTAGTCTTCCTAGAACACCAAAAAAAATCAATTTTTGATGAAAAGCAATGGAAGGTGCAATAATATTGACATTCCTAAAGCCATATAAAAGGAAGTAGGAATGGAAGGAGCACAGATGGCCAACATCAAGTATTGCATTGATATTTCCATTTGCAGAAGGATTTGTTGCATACTGCTATGAGACAGTGTTGTTTGACTTGTAGTTCGCTGCACTATGTCTAGAATTTATTGTGGAGAGATCAAATCCACTGGTATCTTTCTTTAACTAGTTCCCTAACTTTTTCAATTTTTCCTCCCTAAATCCTTTTCGACGTGCTGGTGACACCTGCACTTTCTCTTCTACATTGACTGGATTATGGCAGTGTGATGAGTAGATCTTTTGACTTGCACCATACAAACTTCCAAATCTTTCTTTATCAACTAGGCTGGATACCAAACCACTTTCCTCATGCCCATTGAACGTATAAGTTGAACCAAAACTGGATGGTTGCTTGTCATAATCAAAAGGATTGTAAGATTTAAACTTCTTTCTCTGGAACCTTTCTTCCTATATCTGCTGATATGGGTTCTTGTTTGTTGCATCCTATATCCAGAGCCCAACAACCCGAAGTTATCATAAGATGTGAGTGTATTATCCTATAGGGTTGTTTCCATGGAATCTCTTTAGCCACATTGGTTAATCGTAATTCTCATAACATCCTAAGCCACAAGGGTGAGCCCACACTACTCAAGCGCCTGAATAACCATTTGACTTCTTCAGAATAATTGTAGCTCTATGTCTTTAGTTTATTTTGAAATAATAATCATCTCATTTGGAGCTCTACAGATCAAGGTATGATTAAAATACCGAAGTATGTTTAGTAAACAACCAATTCATGCTCTTCCAATCAATTCCCTCACTTTCTCTCCATCAATCTTTTACAAATCAACACCAATGGATACCAATTTTTATATAGAGATAGAAAAATGTGTTTAGAAATCTATTGATTCAAGAATCACTTCATTTGGAGGTTGGATGATGAAGTTATGGCTAAAAGAATCAAACATGATTATTTCCTCAATCATATTATACCTATCTTGGGACAATTGGCATAACTTTCACTAAAGATGTCTGATTAAAGCCATTTTAAGAATTTTAAAGAGGACTTCAAAATTTACAACTTTTGTGTAGAGCCCGAAGTAAGATTTCTCCATCTAGAGGGCCAAAATTGTGAATTTCCCAAAGTGTACAGTGTAAGCGGACATACACCTGTACCTAACGGACATTCATGGGATTTGGAGCATCTTCCAGACCTGTAAAAGTCTGTTTAACGGACCTAATGTCCTTTTAATAGAAATACACTAGGCTAAGGGCATTTTTAGTCCTGAGAAGGTCTGTTTAACGGATCTAATGTCTGTCTAATGGACAAATGTGACCCCCAAACCCCTCCAAAGCCTTTCCAATGGTTCCTACATCCATTCTAACATTATGTTTACTCACAATCTTCCCAAATTCACTTCTTCTAATGCAATATCACTCCTTAAATGTTCAATTACCAAATTGATTTCATTAAACTCTCAAATCTCAACTCAAATGATTCATCACATCCAACAAATTTTTAAAATTTACTCTAGCTGTCCTATATGCATCCTATGTTGCATCACCAACTTATAATGATCATATCTCTCAACTCCGATGTTCAAAAATTTCATACTTCATACCATTGGAATGCTAAGAGGATAATCTACAAATTTGCCTAATTCAACCTAGATTAATATAGTTTTTCCCTTGAAATCAAAACACAATTTCTACACCTATGAAAGGATTGAAAATGAAATATACCAATTTTGAGAATCACAAACAAAACACAATCATATTTCATTAAAGAATCCAAGTAGAGTTTATACAAGCTTCCATTACAAATCAACATATAGATTACTAACTTTAAACAAAATACAAAAAGGATGCTCAATGTTGTTATGCTTATAAAGTTATCCAAAATGTTCACGAACTTAGTACTAAAGTCTCTAACTATCTTGGAGTTTCCGATGCCTTGCAAGGATTGCTAACTGTCTCATTCTGTACCTGAGGAGGGAGTAGTGGGGTGAGCTACACAGCTCAGTAACTAATATATTTATAGCCATCGACAATTGACCACAAATTCAAGCATATGTATGTATATATCTAACAATTCAAGCATTCTCTTTCTACTCTAACAATTCAAGCATTCTCAATCTATTCTAATAATTCAAGCATTAACATAACATAGACTTTAGCTATTAAACATAACACTCAAATGCGTCATACTCGATAATTCGAAGATGCAATACACAAACACATGGCTTAAGGGTTCCATAGAAACAGAATGGAGAAACTGAAGTTTACACCATGAACAGAATGAGTCCATTTTCGGAACTCATATGCCATAAGTGGGCAGTCGAGAGAAGGCTCTTGTCAACGTGCACGTGAAAAACAAAATGATTCCACTCTTGCCCAAACAAAAGCACATATTTATTTTATCATTTGCTCATACTTTCATGCTTTTTCTTCTTTTCGTTTATACAAAATGTTATAACCTTTTTCAGGGTATAACATAATCATCAATCTGCAATTTCCAAGATTCACAACAAGTAAAATTCAAGAAATCAACATACACATATAGGCAAGAATTTGCTCAATTTCACAACAACCATAAATATATTACCCACATAATTTTGCTTGCAAAAAACCAACTTAAGGTTGTTTTTTCTCTTGCTTTTGCATAAGATTCTCTTGGTTTCCTAAAACAACCAAGGTTCCATTCAAAACAACATTCTAATAAAATTCAAAAACTTCAATAATCACACAAAAGTGAAATAAATACAAAAATTGGGTTTAACCTTAACTTCCCATAAACTATCTAGGTTAGAAAACCCAAGACCTAGTTTAGAAACCCTAGGAATCAAATGGGTTCCTTCTTCCTCTTCTTCCAACATAAACCTTCCGTTCTCTAACAAAGCAAGAAGAAAAAGATGAACTTACCTTGATAAGATGATTTTCTCTTCTTTTTCCTTCTTATTTCTTTCTCTCTCACGATTTTCTCTTCTTCTTCCCTAGCTTCCATGATTCTTCTTCCTCTCCTCTCTTCTTTCACGTTTTTTCTCTCTTTTATTCCCTTTCTCATGACATCTCTCTTCTTCTTTCTTAATTCAAGACAACTCTTGTCTTGTTCTTCCAAAATTGCCCCTCCTTTGTTTTGCCCTTCCAAGTTTACCCTTCCTTCTTTTTAACATAAAGTCTACTAATTACTTAGCCTATTAATAACATAAAGTCTCTATTCATGCTCACTAAATTAATGACTAAATTCTAAAATAATCAAACAAATCATAAATAAATAATTAAACAAATAAATCGATAATAATTGAAATTTTTAAGGTCCAACATTGTTGCTCATAGAAGTCATCTACCTCATTAGGAATAGGCACAGTTGTTGCAGTTGTGTTGTTCGTGTTAGCTTGGGCAAATGAATTTATAGTCTGGTCCCTTTTTGCATTTCCACTTTTGGATAAACTTTTAACCCTGTTTAATTGAATAAACATATCATTCAAACAATTCCAGCAACTGACAATTTGTTGATGCTTGCAAAAATATACAAAGTTATATGTATATCTCAATGTGTTGAGAGTATCCTCGCATGACCCTGCATTTGGAGAAATGCAAGAGATCATAACTGTCTTAAAGCTGCCAACAAAAGAGTCACGGAGTACTTTTGTTAGCTTGCTCCCTCAAAATGGTATATGGATCTGGTCATTATCTAAAGAACGTATGGACTCCCTAAGGGTTGTAAGGCTCTTATTTATTTCTACACCTTCAATCCTGCAAGGGACCAAGTGTTAGCTTCAGAAATGACGAATTCAACTACCATTTAACCACAGTTAACTAACAAAGCAGGTAAGAGGAAAACAAGCCTACAAAGCAATCAGATTATTTTGTTTGTGCCAGCCCATATACTTATTAGAACTAAGTTTTGGTAAATTAGTCACTGAACTAACCTACCTCCTCTTAATTGATGCCATAAGACACCCACATCGTGATCTTAACTAAATCTCCTACTGCAACATAGCATAGAATGTATATCAAGGATCCTTTGCAACCCAACTTTAGTCCTTCCTAGATAATAGCAAGTCATCTGTAAATATTATTTCAGTATATGTAACTGACCTACCTCCTCTTAATTGATGCCATAAGACACCCACATTGTGATCCTGAACTAAATCTCCCATTGCCACATAGCATAGAATGTATATCAAGGATCCTTTGAAACCCAACTTTAGTCCTTCCTAGATAATAGCAAGTCATCCGTAAATATTATTTCAGTATATGTCATGTATTGGAAGTCAAAAAACTATCTAACCAAGTAGAAAGATATATATCAAGACTTGTACCTTATCCTATTTGATGGCACATGGGAGCAAAAAATATCAAAGTTTGACAATCACACAAAATGAAGGGAAAATAAGGACTCATTTGCATGCATGATTATCATATAGAAAGCTTCACCGTTAGTCAAAGAAACATATTTGATAAACATATAATCCTCAAAAAGGTATTCTAAAAAATGAGGAGCATCTAACGGGCGTGCTTGTTTAGTGGGAATGGGAAAAGGGATCTAGGTATGGAATGAAAAATAATGTTTGGTAGGATATTATCATTGAACAGATAATTATTTCATTCCTTCGTTTTAGATAATACTCTATTCCTCTCATAATCCAGAGGAATGGGAGTCATTACTCGCTGATTTTGGCGCACGTTTGCTACCACGAAAGAAAATATCCGAATCACTCTCTACTCTTTATTCTCTCCCTATCGCGAACAAGTGTACTCCTCCTATCTCTCCACAAATTAATCCCTGCGAAACACCCGAAATGACATTACAATCGTAATTTTCTTCCTTTTTTCTTCTTCAATTTTTTTATCGATATAATTGCATATTTATCTCCTTTTCTACTGAAGTAAGGTTTCTGATTCCATTATCCATTTTGTTCTGTACTTTCTTTATTGAATGTCTATCAACGTTTTAGGTATTGTTTGAATCTCTCTCGTACTCTTGAGTTAGGTTTGCTACTTTTACTTTTGTCATTTGTTATGTGTTGTCTATTGCTGCATCTACTTAAACCTGCACATAGAACATGCTTAGGTTCAATCTTGTATGTCGGGTTGGTGTTGAATGTCTTCAACTTATGGGCTAGAGACAATTTTGTTCTATCAATGGTCATCATCGATTAATGGTGTTTCAGGTGTTTAACGCTATGTATAGTTCATCGTCCTCTGTTTAGACAATGATTTGAATGAGATGCATTCACGAGTTTGCTTTATATTACGCACACAAGGAAAGGAGTATTAGAGAGAGAAAAGGAAAGAGTGTATTTGATTAGAGGAGTAAAAAAGACAGAAGTGGTGATGTCATTGTTTGGTGTTTGTGTTAAAAAAGAGCAAACAGTAGGAATGACTGCTTCAATTCAAGTGTGATTTCGTAGCTTTCATAATCTTGTTGATCTTAACTGCCACATTGTTGTCTTTGTTAGTTAATAACAGAAGTAGATTAGATAGCATGAAAACAATTTAAGAAAACTTTTGATTATCACACTTTACTGTTACATTAGTTTAATGTGTAGTTACATGGATGCATACTTATTTGCAATTCTTTGGGATTTAAGTAGTTGTTGTTTTTGCCCCAAAAAATAAGATCGAGGCCTGCGACTATGACAACAGCATCAAGTACTCTGTAAAATTATAGACCAGTATTAGTTCTCTTGGATATGAATATCTCTGTGTTATTAGGTTGCCAATGAGAAGTCTCTTATTACCTTCCCAACCACATTTGCTCATTTAAAATGATTAAGCTCGAGACAACGACAATAACCATGCATAGGGGACTGAAAGCTGTAACAAATATAGACCCTCTATCCTTCATTATTACCCCCTGAATGTAGAAAGCTAATCCTGAGCAGATAACACCCTACACACATTTGCAGTAAGTTAATTGGGAATTCTCATTGATGGAGGAAAGAAACAATAGGTATTAGGACAAGTGCATCAATGGCTACCTAGTATAGTGTCATAGAATTCTTTGGTATATGGTTACAAGTATACTGAGCATAGCTACTAGAACAAGATGTGTGCCTGATGATAACTTACTGTAGATATCTTCTTTAGTATTCTTACACTTTAAACTGCTACAAGTAATTTCATGTCCCATTGTGGAGACCATTGGCATTCCCCCTTTCCATTATTAATGCCACAATTGAGCCTTCAATTGTTCCAAAGAGACATATCTATGCTCTGAGAGATAACTCACAAGGGTATGTTTTTAGTGTTACTGTTTGTGAAGGAATAAAGAAAAAGGAGAAAAAATAGTTATAGTTGGACTCATTTATCTGCAGATTTTGTGTAAGATCAACTCAATGAGTCACTCACTTGCAAAATCACAAAAGATGCCCAACTAAACGAACCTGTGGTGATCATCGAAATGCCTTTGATTGAGTTATAGAGATTTGTCTCTCCACTATAGCTTCTTGCATACTGCTTTCCTCTAGTCCAGAACAAATCAATCAGTGGATCTCTTATTATCATCATGATCATAACTCCTACAACTGTTCCTATAGTCCCTGCCACCTTAGGTTGGCTATGGATAGATCTAATGTTTACTTTTAGAAGCCCAGGTAGAAAGATGACCTTGGTCAGCAGAATAATTACATTAGAAATTATTGCTTTCAGGAAATATATGAATCAAATCATGATTATGATTTTTTTATTTACCTAACAATGCAAGCCATTACAAAGGTATTGCTGTTGTATTCTTCATTCCTAGAAAATACAAGTCGATATGAAGATTTTTGCATTTCAAAAGCAGTAATTAAATGGAATAAAGATAAGATTTTGCTTTGTAATACAAAAACTTACTCCAGTGAACTAAACAGTAGTATCTTGATTGTTAAAACTGTCATCTTTGGCCTTACTTTTCTATTACTTACAATTTGTAAAAGGTCATTTTTTCTTATACCTCTATTAAGCTAGGTGAGCATATAGGAATGGAAGAGAAGAGAGTCTCTACCTATCAAGAATTACCGCAAAAGGACCAATGGCAATAGTTGCAACAGCATGACGATAGACCATAAGCACATAATTGCTCATACCCTGATTTAGTGCAGCTTTGGACAGGATGTCCATTCCTACAAGACCAACTTGCATGAATATAACACCAATGAAGGGTTTGATCTCTCAAAACGTAAAGCAAAATTCATCATCTTTAGTTCTCACTTATTGCTTTACTCTTCCAACCTGAATTATCCAAAAAGTAAGAACCAAAGTTCATGAGCATATGCATTGTCATCTAATCCATTCCTTAATATATAAAGAAGCCATACCACCAAGAGATGTAAAATGGATCCCACCAGGTGTAACAGAGCTCAACATTCATAAAGGACCTTTTAAAAAGTGAAAAGGCAAAACAAGTAGTTTTTAGACATCAGTGCATTAAACATACAAGCATTCGATTCATTTTTCATATTAGGAGATATGGAATTTTTCTTTGGCTTATTATTTTAAGATTGATCTTAGAATATTCACTTTGTAGGATTGCATTTCTTGATAGTGATCTTCTTCTTTATCAGGTTTCTCTATTACCTTTGCTTATTGTTTTATCTCTAGTCACAGTATTACCTAGCTTTTCAACATGCCCTATCTATATGTTGTATTTTTTAATATAGATCAACATGGCTCGCCCTCCTACTAGCGAACGATGGCAGAAACTAAAGCAAATTTTGATACTTCAATAAACAACAAATAATATGATGGTTGTCTTATTTACTATCCATTATGTTATGTATTGTTTATACCTTTAATATAAGGTCCATGAAATTAAAACAAAGGAATAGAAAAGGATTGATAGAATAAGATGGATGTTTAGATTGACCATGGATTGTGATAATGCCTACATTAGTGAACTTTGTATGGATAAAGCAATCTTTAGGATATTATGTGATATAGTAAAAGATGTCGAGGGTTTAAAAGACACTTGGAACACATCTATAGAAGAGGTTGTAGCAATGTTCATATACACCTAGCTCACTATAAAAAGAGTAGGAGAACAAGTATACTTTTCTCAATAGTAAAGAAATCATAAGTCGACAATTCCATCAAGTTCTTTATGCAATTATAAAATTGCATCATATTTTGCTTAAAAAGCCGAAGCCTATTACTCAAGATTGTCAAGATGAGAGATGGAAAAGTTTTTAGGTAATTAAACATTATAATTAACCTATAACATTAATATCATAACTTTTTAAGCTAAATCACTTTTTAGTTTTAATTTTTAGGGTTGCATAGGAGCCTTAGATGGAACACTAATTAAAGTTACACCTCCTAATGAAGATAAGCCCCGATATTGCACAAGAAAAGGACGTATTTCAACAAATATTTAACGTCTTTTTTTCCCAAACATGCAACATGATGGTCGTGTGCTTCGAGATGAGATCTCAAGGCCCCATGGTTTATGAGTCTCTAGAGGTAAATTTCTTTTACAATATCTAATTTTGTCTCTCTTTGAGTTATGCTGCTCAATCATAACTTATTGTTTAATTATGAAGGATGTTATTACTTGGTTGACTCTGGATATTGCAATGCAAATGGATTTCTTGCTCCATATCGAGGACAACGCTATCATCTCAAAGAATTCGATGGTCATCGACCAGAGACAGCAGAGGAATACTTTAATATGAAACATTCCAAAGCAAGGAATGTTATTGAGAGATGCTTTGGATTGTTGAAAGGAAGATGGAAGATCCTTGTATCCCCTTCATTTTCTCAATTGAAACCCAAGTTCGTATTATAATGGCTTGTTCCCTTCTGCACAACTTGATTTGCAAGTTCATGAGCTTTGATCCATAAGAGTCAATCACTAAAGATGAAGGGAAGAGTGAGGAAGATGAGAGTGAAGAAGTTAATGAAATAGAATACATTACACAAATTAGTCCAACTGATAAGTGGTTGACATTTAGGAATAATATGGCAACCAACATGTATAATATATGGACAACTAGATCCATTAACAATGATGTATATTAATAATTTAAGATATGTTTGTTTCATATGCTTATTAGATTGTTGAAATGTTTTGATTTGGATTAATGTACTAGAATGTTGAACATCTCTGTTTGTTTACTATTAGTAATATATAACTTTTAGTTATTGGATTACTTTTAAAATGCACCCATGTGAGCATCTCTATTTGGTTGACTATGTGTTTGTGACTTATTAGATTACATGTGCATGCTTTAAATTTTTCATTAAAGTTATTTTTTATTATATGTTATTTTTTGATAACTCTTACTTTGTCCTTTTTTTATTAGGAATGGCTATGGCAGCCCGTGGGAGGGGAAAGAATAAGCAGTATTGAAAGGATGATGACGTTGAGGCTTTGGTCAACATTTTGCAAGAACTAGTTTGTGATCCTTTATGGAAAATAGATGGGAGATTTAAGAATAATTACATGGTTGAAGTGCACAAGATGTTGCTAAGAAAGATTCCTAGTTTTGATAAGGATGTCGATCCCCATGTTGACTCTAAGATTAAATGGTTAAGAAACAAGTACAATCCAATTTTTGAAATGCGTATGCAAAGTGGTTGTTAGTGGGATGTTGCTGAGCATAAGATCAATTGTGAGAAACAATGGTTCGATGAATGGTGCTTGGTAAGGACATTATTTTAGTATTTTCTTTTATCATAATTATAACATTTTCTTGTTATTACATTTTTAATCTTCTTCTTCTTGTAATTCTTTTTTACAGAATCACAAGAATGCAATTGGAATGTGGAACTTTAAATTCCCATATTTGTGGAAACTGGACATGGTGTGGGGTAAAGATAGAGTGACGGGACTCAAAGCTGAGGATATATGTAACACCCACATACCCCTGGAAGGATATATGAATGCCACACAAAACAGTACAAACAGATAATATCGAACCGAGACAAATCCAAAACACACGAGATGGAACATTTCATACATGCATTTCAAAATCTCAAAGCAACCATACAGTACATAACATATCATTCATATAGTGGCTAACATATTACATGCCATAAACTCGAAGACCAACATTTATTAAGGTTATTACAAACCTTCAAACAAATTCAAAAGTCATATACAATAGGTATAAGCCCAAAAGAAATTCATAATACATTTTTCTCAAAACAAGACTTAGACTTCATTGGCCATTGTGGTTGACTTATTCCAGTCTTTAACAATCCTCTCTCCGAACTTACACAGGACAAATCTACCGTGCTAAGCATATAGCTTAATGAGTAATAACTAATCTATATAGAAGTGACAACTCATCATACATAATCATGTAATAACATAAGCATGCATTAAAAGATTGCCTAACATTAAATCAAACATAATGCATTTCAGAACAGATTTTTATAAATATCAGAACTGAATATCACAAGAGGGCATAAACCCTTTAGAATCATAATACAATTCGGTTTATATCAAAATCAAACATATACCAAAATACAAAATCAGATGATTGCTAAATCCACTTACAGAAGCGCGTAACGGGACTTATACAGAAGAGACCGAAATCTTGACACCGAAGTATCCAGAAGAGACCAAAGTCTCGACATCGAAGAGTCAATAACAGAAGACACCGAAGTTCTGTTAACAAAAGACACCGAAGTATCACAGAAGCAACTGCAGACCCTTTTAAGCATGCCTATTTACTCACAACTAGGACTCAACATGCATCAAATGCCTCAAACAATCATTGTCCGGAATTCATAACACAATCAGCATAAATCAAATTCAACAAGCAGAACAAAGTAAGGTAAATAGCACTTCAATATCTCATTCATCAAT
>JAOSBK010000205.1:21531489-21543903 GCA_027568895.1 Erythroxylum shatona | reverse complement strand
ATTGTGTATGATGATTTATGGTTTGTGTAATGATTATGATTGATTGTGATATGGATTCCGGACAGGAGGTCCGATGAATTGTGATGTTTAAGCTGAAATATTGAAGTGCCTTTTGTGTATGAATTGTGGATTTATGGACATGTGTGATTGTTTTTATGGCAAAAAAAAGAATAATAAGATTTTTGTTTAACATGATGGGATATGATTGTATTAAGAAGAATCATATGAATTGAGTTTTGATTGAAGATGAATTTCCAAATGGGAAATTGAATTGTTTTTAAATGATGAATAAAGAATGAAAAAAAAAATAAAGAAAAACATTTATACCGGTTTCGGATTGGTTTAGTCTTAAGGTTTCCAACGCGATGTTTTTCTAAAGTTTGCATTCACGGATGTCGGAATTTGAACATTTGGTTGATTGATCCGTTTTGTTTCTTTGTTTCCGAGATTTTATAAATCCATGCCTTCGATTCCGCTTTTGATTTGCCTGCTTTTCGTTTCCGCAAGCTTTTTGATCCGTCTTTTGCTTTGTTGTCGTCCGTTCTTTCGTTTTGTTTTTGGCCCACTTCCGTTTAGGATTCCGTTTTCCGGTTGGGGTCCCAACATATTTACATCTGCTAAACCTATGGCCAATTTCCACTCTTCCAAGCCTTAAAGGTAATCCCAGCTAAGGTCTCAATTGAACAAATTTGATTATTCACTATTACTTGAATCAATGGAGTAATAAACAAGGCACCTTTTATAAGAGATAAACAAAACTCAAACTCTACATCATAAATTCTTTTTTTGACATAATAACTAAACAATAAAACAAAACTCAAACTCTACATCATAAATTCTTCTTCCGACATAATAACTAAACAATAAGAGTTTCAATAAATCAAGTGAGAAAAGTTACTGCAAACAAATGTCCCTTTTAGGAGACAACAATTCATAAATCAAAATTTTTCTCAAAATAATTCATAAATCAAAATTATAATACTCACTTATTATATCATCTCACGAAGTCATACATAATTATCCCCTTTGTGTGAGGAAAAATGTTAAGAGATAAAACAATTTGGAAGGTGATTAACCTGCCAAAAATTAAGGATAAACGTCAAAGTGCCCTTATCCAGTTGACTGCTAAGTCTGCTAGACAAATAGTCTGATCAAGCAGGTTGACCAAACTCTGAACTATTTTTGAGAAGTTATCGAGAGTTGCCACCTTGATACCTTGGGGTGTTGTCGATTAATGGGGAGACGTCCCAAAATTCTAGAAGCATGAAATGACCAGAAAAAAAAGGGCAATTTTCTTAAAAAGCTCATAGGAAACATCTAAAACAAGATTTAGGCACAATTAAGTTACAAAATGGATTAATAACCCACTTTAGCACAATTATTAACCAAAATTGATTAATCGCCCACTTTGGTACAATTATTAACCAATATCATATATACATAAGACACATCAAATAATTATAAGATTTCATGCAAAGAATTTTGGAGTTTTTCTTAAATCTTGAAATCTTCAATCTTAGTTTTTCTATTTCAAAAAATTTAACCTATTCAAACAATCAAAGGCTATAAATCATATTGAAACAAGCTCCAATATCATATATAGAAAATTATATATTAAATCAAAGCTATTATAAATCATTCAATAGTATTCTATACACTTTAATAATTGGTCTATGAATAATAATATGGTATTATCAATATGTAGATTAGAAGACATGAACGTTGTTATTGAAACTTGTAAAAAAGAGAAAATAGCATATGCTTTTCTCTTCTCTCTCCTCACTTATATAGAATTATTAGATGACAAGAGAGACTTAGATTATTAATCAAATGTTTACGTCCGATCAGCAAGGTATCTTAATATGTCTTCACAATAATCATATCATATTTAATAAACATAAAAAGAAGATCAAATTCATAAAAGGATCACAAATATAATTAAGGACTTATAAGTTTCTATTTATAAAAGACTAATTAATTATAACCTATAGAATACAGAGCCCTAATCATAATTTCCTATGCAACCATTTTTGTTGTATTAAATTCCTGAAGATACTCGCAAATTTGTCATCTTTGTTTCGTGAAGCTTAACAAAGAGTACCGGAATTGGTAGAGAATATGATGAAATTCAGGAATTTGTCAGTCCTTAAGAGAGAGAACGAAGATTTGAACTTTAAAAGAGGAAATAATTTTAAGGGCTTTCGTTATAAATGTTTTATACATACTGATCATGGGTAGCCATCACTGTAAACCTGTTCAGAGGTACGTAGGACTATTCAGAGGTACGTACATATATCTATGGACTGTTCAGAGGTACGTACATACTGATCATGGTCGGGATTTGAAGCTTACCAAAAAAGGTAACTCAAGCACGCGGTTGAGAATATCATCATTAGATTTTTAACTAGAAATGGTAAGATGTACTGCAGAAGGCGTTTTTGGGCAACGCCAATGAGCATTGTATTCACAACGCAAACCGCTCTGGGTTAATCTTGGAGCAAAAGAAGCCGAAATAGTAGTATATTTCAGCTGCTCTTGTACGAGCAACAACAAACAACCAGAAGCAGCAGGAGCCTTCCAGTTTCCATTCCTATGCTTCATGATGAGTAGGTTACAAAACACAAGTCCCGAATATTGAATTGGACGATAAGGTTACAAAACCGCAGTGCTACTGCTAATTACTGATTTAGCAAAGCCACAATCCTGCAACACATTTTCAGTCTAAAGAGGAATACTCCTGCTAAATAAATAAATAAATTACTTGAATGTTTCTTCCTAGTAAAAAAATAGATTTTTGTTCAAGAAAGAAATTTTATCGGAATTGTCCATGTCCAGTCCATCCTTCAGAACCATATCACATCCCGAATCTGATAAAATAGGATGAATTGAGATGGTATTTTGTAAATATGTAATTATCTTGAATATATTAACTATTTCTTTATTTTTCGATTGCCTGGAAGATATTCAGTTAAACCAATTATGATTTGTTATTAGAGCAGATAGCAACAACCACCATTTCAACCGACATACATAATTTGGATTTTCTAATGGATTTACATCTTTCATTAATGGAAATTTTTTGATATAGTGAGTTATAGCTCTGGTTGCTCGCTATTCAAGAATTCTTGTTTAGGCAATTCATATCATCCATACATAATGTTTTGATCTAAGATTTCAATTTTTTCATATTTCTGCAGTAACATATTGTTCCATGTCCAAAATATAAAAGAAAGAGGTGTTTCCACAACTCTACCACCCAGTGAATTATGTTCCACTTAATCCCTCTATTTCATTGCCACATATCTTTCAGGCTAAAGAATGAGAAACCTTTCTCCAGTTACATGAATCCAATTTTCATTTCATCCGGGAAAAGCCATCTTTTTCTCAACAGTGTCTTTGTCATTTGATCCAATAGCGTTCCGTTAGATAGGAACAGATTTGATAAATACTGATAACTCTCGGACAGAGTATTAGAACAGAAAATACATTAGATAATGAACTATTGGTTCTAAGCCATCTCTGGCGATGAATCAACAATTCGAAGTGCTTTTCTTGTATATTCTTTGTAAACTAGTTTTTATGTATAAATATAGGAGGATCTATTTGGGAAGTAAGAAGCCCCTTTGACATCTTTTCATTTGCAAAGAATTTTCGATGTGAAAATATATAGACAAAGGGCTAATCTTTGAATAGAAAAAAGAGGGAATCTGCAGGGCAAATAAATTGGCTTATTCAAAAAAAGCCTTGTTCTTTGGACAATCTATCTCATATTTGGTATTGCATGGTTCCACTCTGCAAGAACTCCGAATCATTCTCTAAATCATAAATTAAAATTAAAATATACTTAATTTGAATTCTTTTATAAATATTTTCTTCTTAAATTATCACCTACAACTTATTCACATATAATTAAAATTTAACTTTACTTATAATTATAGTTTAATGTGAATAAAATCAAATATCTTATACTTGGATTTCTAAATTTTTTTAAACTTCAAGCTCAACTTAAAAGTCTCTCTTTTAAACTGATTTTCATATTTAACGCACTAGATTCATAATATGTTGATAATGAATATAAATTATATTTCTAAATTAAAATTAGATAAATTAATCTTTTATTTATTTTTAATTCACCAATTAAATAATTTATAATCATATATTAAGATTGATATTTAATAATATGTCATCACCACCAAAATATTAAAAATGACAAAGTGGGTTGACTTAACCTACTCATACATAATTATAATGTATAATTCAGTCCTTTCGTAATCAAATATTCTTATTAGACATAGAGTATAAAATCAATTTTTACTCTATATAAATTCAATCATGTTTCTTATCACTAATTAGTAATTGATTTATAATTAATATTTAAAAGCATCTTTTCAAACCTCAATTTATTATGACTAAAGAATCCATTAAATCACTACTAATTAAGAACAGTGAAACATTCAATTTACTTACTTTAGAATGACAAATCTTTTATTGACTTACTTAATTATTGTTTTATAGGTCATACTAAATCTAAGCACTATCGACCAAGTCATTCTCACATAAGTAATATTACAATTATCATAATAAGGAAATCTACAAGCATATAAGTAATATTAGATTTGAGATCCTAATTAACTAGTTCAGTGAAATTGTTTTTTAATAAGCATTAATACATTTATTTAAGTATTTTTGTACTTTAATATATAGGATTAATTACTTGCATCATAAGAAAAAAAAGCATAATATATGTTAGTTTTATCATTCTATTAAATTATAACTAAGAATAATTTTCTAAAAATAAGGCTTTGTTATTTGAAGATTTATCAAAGTATTGAATTCATGCAGTTGATCTATCTATTATGTTAGTGGGACATTATCAAAAGTGAACCGGGGATCTGTAGTAAGTTTGTAGACAGGAGTTACCTATGGTCTGACTGGTTCAGTCATTAACTCAACATCAACAACTCATATTCAACTTTTGTTTGTGGTTGAGAAGAGTATAGAACAGTCATCATCATTTGAGGTATCTGAGTGAGATTTGCGAATTGTTCTAAACTTTCATAGTTTTCTGTAAAAGAATCAAAGTCTTGGTTGTCAATGTGACTATTAGAGCTATTTGGTATTGCGTGACTTTCGAAACTATCTGGAACTGATTGGGTAGTTATGAATTCTTGGTTGAGTATGGGTTCTTTTGTTATGTCCAAGGAAGGTTTTTCTTTGGGTGGAAAAGTTAGTGATATATCAATTTGTAACAGTTTAGAAGTTGGCGGAATGTCTTTTGTTTTTTTTTAAATTAAAATGAATTAATAAAGGAAAAGGATTTAGTACAACAATTATTCTTCTATAAAGATAACAAAAGCAAGCCAAATGACATCATATTTAGAAGCATATGATCCACGTGTAGCAAACAACCTCAAGTGAAACTCCTATTGAAATTTCCCAAAACAAATTCTTAGAGTTACCCTAAAACTTCACCTACCGAAGAACCCCCAAAAATTTCCGAATTAGAGCTTGACAGTTTCATCGACTCCTTCTCTAGATGATTAAGGAGGTAAGTGATTTCTGGTTTAAGCTTCATTTCTTCCTCTTTGCGTTCGACCTCAATCAAACTTCTTTGATTAGGGCTACTCGATGGGTTTTCCATAGGATTTGAGATCTAGCTAATCTTCTTTTGTTGACAAGTTTGACTTTGAAGGTTTTGATTAGAGATGTCAACAAGGACTTAGCCTTGCTTGATTTTGGCTCAGATTGACCGGGCCATGATCTGACTGTTATTTTCAAAATGACATCGTTTTGGAAGTTTTTCTTTAAAAAAATTGTGAGTCGAGTTGGCCTTATCTACCGGTGGCCCGTCGGACCATAAACCGAGCCACAGGTTGCCACGGGGTCGGGCTAGCTACAGGTTAACCCATCCCAACCTGTTGGGCCATAAACCGGGCCACAGGTTGCCACGGGGTCGAGTCTGGCGACAGGTTGACCCATCCCAACCTGCCAGGCCATAGGCTAGCCAAGGGCCACCATGGCCGGGCATCGGGCCAGGTAGGGCCTGGGCTTTGATAGTTTTGCAAATGCTTGTTGGAACAATGGTTAGAACATTTTGAAGACTTGCATTAGGATATGATAAAGTATTATAAGTAGATCCTATGGTTGGAATATAAACATGACCTTCATTTATTAAAATAATAATGTTATAAACCATAAGATTATAAATTAATAAATTATATTTTATTTAGTGATATTAATTCCAAAAAAGAGTTAAAACTGACAGGTATTTGTTTCTATTTTTATTTTTAGTATTCATTTTTGTTTTCAAATTCAGTAAAAATTTGAGGTGTTTTTGTTTTCTGTTTCTGTTTTTTTTTTCATAATTTAATTTAATATCATTTAATATATTATTTAATTATTTAAATTTTAATAAAGATTGTGAATAATTTAATTCAACATTTTATATTTAATAAAGTAAAATAAATTATCAATAAAAATTATCAATAATTTAATTTAATTTATATAATTAAACTAATATGTAATTAAAATTTAATAACTATTAATAAATATAATTAAATAAAGTGGGTGCACACTATAATTTTGAAGAAAGATCTTATTTGTTCATGGATTTGAAGAAAGATCTTATTTGTGAGGGATAAAATTGAGAACCAATTCAGATTTAGGATAGGAAATAGAAATTCTACTTTATTATGGTAGGATTATTGGCATCCTAGAGGAATCTTGAAGCACCTCTCAACTCCGAGGGTGATCAATGGGTTAGAGCTACATATGATTGCAAGAGTTTATGAAGTAATAAAAAATAATGAGTGGTGCTGGAGAGATGCAACTGTCGAGACCATAAGCAACCTAGAGCCTCTATTGTACCAACCGGATTGTTCTAGACTTGATTGTTTGGAATGTTTAGCTAGCTCCTCAAAAAAATATACTAATGCTTCAACCTACAATTTTTTGAGACCCTCGATTCAAAGTATTTCTTGGCATAAACTGGTTTGGTTTAAAAGTAATAGCCCTAGGTGTTTCTTCATACTATGGTTGGCTTTCCCTAAAAGGTTGCAAACATGGGATAAACTCCTCTACCTTCACACCCCTAATCACTATTCCTTGTGTACCTTGAATAATGAGACTATTGAACACTTGTTCTTTGAATGTTTTCTCTCTAAAACAATGTAGTTACACTGCCTCAACCACTTCCAAATACATCTTCCCAATCTGACAAATCTTCACTCCATTCTCAATTGGTTCAACCAGACCTCTAATATCCGAAACTATGACACTAACATCTTTACCATCCTCCTTTCTGTTACTGTCTATAATCTTTGGACTTAAAGAAATTCTTGAACCTTCAAAGGTGAAGCCTTGGAAGTGGGGTGCTTAAATACCAGAGTGATCTTCTAAGTTATGGAACATCTTAGCTCAAGCACCGAGAGAAGGTAATTCTTGGAGTGCTTATTTTTTTAATAAAATTTCTGCAGGTTTTGATTTCAGGTTTAGAAAAGGGAGGGTATCCAATCTCTCTTCGACATCTAAAGCAGAAGAGAAGTCAGTTCCAGAAAATATTCTAGACTCCAATCAGCAAAAATCTTGGCAGCATGGAGTTGGCAGGTCTATGGCCTTTCCCTGTACCAGATAAGATGACTTCAATGAAGGTGTTCCTAAGCCTAACAGTAGGAGAACCAACTCCTCCTGTTGGTGTCCAAAAGATCCATTAGTAGTCTATTAATAAAGGTATACGAGAGTTGGGCAAACTTTGATAGTAAACAAGGAAACTAGAAAGGCTTCATCTTGACTCTTCATCTTGTGTTGTGCTGGTTTGTCGATATGGTTTTGTAAATGAATGATGGTCGATTTGTGTTGTTGTAAATTGTTTGTTGGAAAACTTGTGTTACTAGTTAGATGAGATAGCTCTATAAGGCCATCTTGGTAGGAAGGTTGTATAGGCTTATAGTTGTTTGTGTGTTGTTCGTAAGGAATTGTTGTAGTTTCCTTATGAATTCTCATTAGTGTATTGCTTTTGGTGGGTAAGAGATTACTGCATAGGAAATCTCTAGTTGTGTACATACCTTTTTCTTATATGTATAAAAATATACTGAATTATCAAAAAATAATTAAATTTAAAATATTTAAATTAAATTTGATTTAATAATTAAAATATATTTCAAATAAATATTAATTTATAAATAAAATTTTAATTTTTAAATTATTTACTTTATTAAATAACATAATTTTATTAATGATTTGTTAATAAATATTATATAAGAGATTAAATAAAGTTATTTAATTAAAATATTTTATCTTTAAGTTCTATCTAACATTTAATTATTATTATTGATAAAATGTAACTATATTAATATTAAGAACCAAACAAAAATTTATTTTTATTTAGAAATAAAAAATAAAAAATAAAAACTTAAAACTTAAAATAAAAAACAGAAATAAAATTAAACCTAAAATTTTAAAATTAAGTCAAGTTTAAAAGTAGCTGCATTATTTACACACCACACACATTCATACTACTTTTCGTCCAGACGCTCACTCTTGTCTTCGTTCGGATACCTCCGCATAATTTTCTTATTCCTTTTCTTTTTTTTTTGGGTACTTTTGATTAATTTTTCTACGTTTTGGCATTGAGGTGGAAATCAATTATGTTATTTTTCCTCGATTCCGGAAACTTTGAAATCACGCTACTTTCCTTTCTCGAAGTACCGGAGCTTTCTCTCTCTTTTCAGATCCAGCCCGCAGTGGGTTTATTCTCGTCAGTAAGGCACTTATGCTTAGCGACTCTCTAGTCTTCTCAGCTTCCCTCACCGTTGCCAGCAACAATCCCTCTCGAGGACTGAAGGGAGGCCGTATCAATAATTTGAGTTGTTTAAAGTGTCGTAAATGAGCACCACTAATTTAAATTAAGTAGGAACAAACATAATAGATTTCTTAACTGCATTTGAAATAAATTAAAACTTTATAGCGGAAGAGGCTACTTCTCTTAGTTATATTACATCACCCACAAGTATGGGTTATAAAATGACTTTGCTGTATACAGTTACTTATACAAGATGATTCGGTAGTGTACCATCTTTATTGTGCTCCCGCTCCCTAGTTAAGATGCAAGAGGGCTACTATTGACGATAAAACAATTCCAATAATTTTATAACGATGGTAATTGTTGGCAAGGATATTATTATTCTCGCAGGTAAATGAATTAACTTCAGACAAATTTCTGCTGATAAACCATGAAGATAAACACCCTCAAATCACATATAAAACCATCATTTAAGTTATAAAATACATTCCAACAAATTTTATATTATTTGTCAAACAACACATTGATAACCCTTTTAAATAGTAACAAAAATATGAGACATGGGCCTCTGTTCCAAAGATAAGCAACGACGCAACTTAAAGCTAGAGCTACCGCCCGCCAGTAATCCTCATTACTTAACATTTCACCTCCTTCAAAGCATAAGCGAAGTACAAAAATGTTGGGTCAGTAGCACCTTCCTTGTAGTAAGCAAACACCAAAGTGCTATCATCCGTCATGCTCTCCCCCACAAAGCTGCATTTAGAGATCAAGTTGGCACCCGTCTAAATAAAACTCACAAGTAATTACCACCAAAACAGTAAGCACAGCGCTACAACAGGGACAATGATTACTTACAATTGGAGATCACTCAGCTTTGAAAGCAGATATTTTGTTGCTCCCTCAATATGCTTCTTAAATAACTCTTGCTTCTCCCCGTCAAGCTTCGGTTGCAACAACTTGATGAATCTCTTCATATACGTCACAAATTGCTTCTTATCGAAAGAAGGTTGCTCCTGAAAGCATCATAATCAATATCATATTCCTTGAGATAGAGTTAACAATTGCGCTCAACATCCTTCAAATATTACAATTTACCTGGAGCCTAAATGTGTCCACAATATCAACCACCTTTACAGCTTGGTCATCGACACCCTCATCTTCCTCACAGCCTTCAGCAGATGGATTTGCACCAATGTCAACATCAACGGCTCCTTGAACAACCCACTACAGACCAACAACACAAGGGCATTTTGCATTAGTAACAGTTAAATTTTATTTTGGAACAATTTGCATCACCAAACACAGATTAGCAAATACCTTTCCCTCAACCTCCCAGAGCATTCCATTTTCAATTTCCTTGTATGTGAATGAATCCGAGAGAAGCTCATCTCCTGAAATTCATCAACAATAATTAACAACTATACAGCCGTGACTGCTTCTCAATAACCATTTGCAATCAGTTGACTACAGCAATACAGTCCAAATTCACAATCGCTTCTAAATAAGCTATTGCTCTTATGCCTTTGGAGGACCTTCTCTTTAAAAATTAAGTAGGAGTAAATTTTACCACCAGCCTCAACCCTTTCTTTCTCTGTCATGGTTCATTAAATAAAGGCAAATGAATTGGGGGTTTACTCAAAAAACCAAAAGCTGATAATTCTGCGTCAACAATTCAAAAATCCTCGGAGCAATAAACATGCTGACACATATTAAGTATGAGGATTACAAAAACAAGAATCATCAAATCAAACCGCACCAATTAAGATCAGAAGCAGTTATTGAGCGCCAGGATAAATCCTTTAACTAGTATAAGTATTGAAATATTAATTCACAAGCAGTAACAAAACAAAACGTCCGCTATATCAAGAATCACATAACACTAGCAAGCAAAACCATTAAGCTGAACAATACACGAGAGTGACCACACTAATACAGCCCATGACACACATTATACAAGAAGCTCAAAGACAGAGCCACTATAAACAAGTAACTACACATGGCCCATAACTATTTTTCCACGAAAACCGACTGATCACCTCAATAACCAAATCAAATAGAATTATGTCGAATAAAAACCCAATTCCCCAAAAAAAAATAGAAAACCCAAAGGGTCAAACTTGACACGCAAACAGATCGAAACAACATCCAAAGAAATAAGAAAAGATGTTAAAAAACAACTAGAAACAACAAAATCAAACATCAATGAAAGTGCAAGAAAAGTTACCGCTGATGAGATCCTGATAAACCAACATGGTTAAAGAGCTTGTCTCTCTCTTGGATCAATTGAACAGCTAAATGAGAGAAGCCAAGGCACGCAAGAGAGCGAGCGAGGTCTTGCACAGCGGTGGGCAATACGCACACACGGGCTAGGGTTTTCGCTTCTAAATAGGAAAATACGGCGCAAGAACCGAAATTACGAAAAGCGCCCTATCGTGTCGCTAATAAATGACCAACTGTCCTCCTCTTGTACTAAAGTAGCGTTTGGTTACCTGCGTTTGGTTGCCGTCTGCGGACGCGAGGACAGAGGACAAGGACATATAAGTTCTGTCCGTAGTGGTGTTTGGTTGCCGTCTCTGTCCTTAGCCAATCTGTCTTCAATGGACGTTGGACAAAAAAATTTGTCCAATCTCAAACCGTGGTACAGAGGACATTGTCCTAAGGACAAGAAGGTGAAATGCCCGAAATACCCTGAATTAAACTCCAATACCCTATCGTTTTGGAGTGGGAAACGAAACATCGAAGTCGCGCAGCTCTCCTTCCTTCTTCACCGCGCTTCACAGCTCTCCGTCCTTCTTCGCTGGGCTTCGCAGACGCAGCAGGTAATGGTTTGCATGCTTCATCACTCTTCCCTTGTTTGGTTCCGTCGTCGCTGTCCATGTGACTTTTTCTCTCTCCAATGTCTTCCCTGTCTTTCGTTTTTCTGTCCGAAACTCTTCTTTGCTTTGATTATTTCTGAATCAACCAAAATCTTCTTTACTCCAACAATGTCAACCCATTCCGGCCGTCCATATAAGGAACTGGACTGTCTCTGATGTTTTGATTTACTTTGATGCTTTGGTTAGGTTAGGTTTCGTCGAGGCATAGTTTACGGTTTGATTCTCTGTTTCAACCGAAACCAGTCGCATATAACCATCCTTACCTGAAATTTGTTTTCCCTTCTGTTTCTCCGTTCACTTCTTTTGTTATTGGCATTTGTTCACTGCAATGGTTGTCCGACCGTGACTAATGGGACTGGTTTTCCCTGAATTTTTGCAAATCCTTAAAATGCCTAAAACTTAGGTGGATTTGTTTTCTATTTACATTTATGCGGATTATCATGGACTTGCAAATTTCTTCTCCTCAGGGCTTATTTGGTCGAGGTAACGTTTGCTGTCAATTGGAGGGACAATCTGATTGCGATTTTTGCTTGGTGAGTTATGTTATGTTGCTATGTATTGGTTGCTCAGTAATGACAGTAATGCATCCTTTAACTCCATGATTAAATGTGTTAACTTTCGGCAGAATGGTGTGCATTTGTATATATGTCTGAAGAATTTCTTCCCATGTGCAATGCTGGAATTATTAGAATACCCAGGTTTTATTTCGTTGGTGCATAATTGAGTTTCAGAGGGGAA
>JAOSBK010000205.1:21515902-21527879 GCA_027568895.1 Erythroxylum shatona | reverse complement strand
TGGAATGGTAATACTGTCTTAGGAGTCCGTTTGGCGGTCTTTCCTGGGTATTACCGAATCGGTTCACTTCACTAGTTATTTACCTTAGAGGAAAAAATACCCGATTTTCCCAACAGTCACAATATTTACAAGATAAGGATGCTCTCCTAGATTGTCTCAAGACCAACTTACTTCATGCACAAGAGCGAATGAAGCGATTTGTTAACCTACAGCATACTAAGGCTTCTTTTAATATTGGAGATCAGGTCTTCATTAAGCTCCAACCTTATTGACAATACTCGGTGCAGCTTTAAAAGTCACAAAAGCTTGGTTTGCGTTATTTTGGCCCCTTTTAGGTGTTACGAATTGGATATGTTGCTTATAAATTGTCCTTACCTTTTGAATCCAAAATTCATTCTACCTTTCATATTTCCCTCTTAAAAAAATGAGTTGGAGATCCTACACAACAATATATTCCACTGCCACTTCTTACTTCTAACACTAGACCTATTTATCAACCTTGTGTTATTCAGAACATTCGAAAGACTATCGACTCTGATGGGTTTCAACCTAAAGTTTTAGTTGCATGGGATGGTCCTACTAACCCAACTTGGATACCTTTGTCTTCTTTTGAATCTTATCCTCATTTCGACCTTGAGGACAAGGTCATTCTTGAAGAGGGGGGTTATGTTATATCACAGGGTCACGTGGATGGTTATAATATTTAGGATATGAGGCATATGGTGAGAAAGGTAAGTGTCCTACGCAAGAGTAACCGTATAAGGAAGTTGTCATGAAAGTTACATACATGAGGATTAACAGCATGAGAGAGAGGTATGGAAAATGTTATAAATGATCTCTTTGTATTTTTTCCCTCCCGTATTTGCCTTCTTCTTCTTTACTGGGAGAATCTCTTTTTCTTAACATGTTTTCCCTTGTGTTGTGTCAGGGACTGACTTTTAATATAATTATATATCAGAATTTTCTCCACTTCCAGTCTTTGTATTCTCTTGCCAGGTTGAACATTACATGTGTGTGTCTATTATTGGTGGATAAAAGTTGTTAGAGATACTGTAGATTCTCGTTAGTAATGGCCTGGGCTGTAAGTGACAATACTTGGACATGGAGGCGCCATTGGAAGCTTATGGTATCACAAGGGTGAGCGAAGCAAGCAGGTCATAGGAGGCAAAGGCTTGGTGTTTTGGCAGCTAGAGGCTTGATGTTTTAGCAGCTAGGTTTTCATCTATAGTTAAGATTAGGTTTCTTAAGGAAGGAGTTGACTGGCAAATAAATTTAAGTTAATCTAAACGAAGAATAAGGTATTTTTAACCTAGAAGAAAGAATATTTGGTAATTGGGTTACAGAACCTAAATCTTGTACGATAGTGTCTCTTAATTTTGGAATTTTGTATTCCAATAGTTTACAAAATTATTCTTGACTTAGAATATCGTATTCTAGAATTAGCATATTACAAGACTTAATGTCAAATAAAATTTTGAAAAAGTTTAAAATCCTAAAACAATTTCAAAATTAAAGTAATTATTCTTTTAATATGATTAGATTGATAATTAAATTAGTTTCTTATTAAAATTTAAAAAGTTGTTTACTAATTATATTTCAATTCGATTGGAAATAATTAATTAAACTCCTTAAAATGAAGAAAAGTATTTTCTTAAGTTATTAAAAAATGTTTTTCAATTTGGTTGAAACTTTTCTTAATAAAATTTGCAAAGATGTTTTCATTTATTAATTAAGAATAAATAAGCTTCCTTTAAAATTTTTGAAATAGTTTTTGGATTTATTAAGGAATTATTTTCTAACTGATTGAGAATTAACCTCTAAATAAATATTATAACGGACATTCTTAATTGAATTTTAAAAAGTTTCATTTTATTTTGAAAGTAGTTTCCTCTTAATATTAGAAAACAATTTTCTAATTAAAAATTTACTTTTAATTAAATTAGAAATCATTTTTTAATTTGATTAAAATGTCTTATAAAATTTTTTAAACATCTAATTTATAAATAGTAAGAAGCATAATTTACCAAAAATTATTTTAAAACTAAATCTTATTAATGGGGTCAAATTAATTAAAAATATTTTTCAATTGAATTAGAATTTTTTAAATCAAAATTAATTTTTATTTAAAGTATGTATTTAATTCATTTACGAAATCATTATTCATCATTATCATACCCCGAAATCCCGCAGTGAAGTAGGGTCTGGGGAGATCTGATAGTATGCACCCTAAGGATACGACAATCCTGCAATTTGATATGTCCATCATGGGAATCTTTCCTCCTACACCTATGTTCAAGGCCTTGGCTTTCATAATCCCACGTACGTATCTCACTTGAGTGAATACTGAAGCCTAACGAAAATGTAACTATTTATTTCCCTACAATAATGACAAGCCTACGATTTATATCAACAGATTTGATATAACTAAAGAGTTTGTATGAAGTGACATGTTGTATTATCATAGAGAGAAAAAGAGGGAGCACATCAAAGATTGGAAAAAGATCCCACATTTGGTTATGTTGTGTCTCTGTTATAAATGAGGGTAAGGTTAGCGTATGTCAGAACAAACCCCTCTAATAAATAGCCTTACTCACTCCAAATTGCACGAAGAACGAGAAAGAATGCGATAACCCGTCAAGCCCCTCAACTTGTGGAATATCTTTTTCTTAAAGATCACCTGCCTCCACCAGTCATTCACTTTCTTCTATGGAGAACAACCCACTTCCCCAAATCTTTGGTTTCTTGTAACAAGCAACCTCATAACTCAACTATACTCTACTATATTATAGAATGGTTTAAGTAACGACATACCAACATCAGATCACATATTTACATTCAAATCATACAGTCAATGGGTACCGTCAGTAACCATTTGAAGAAAAAGTATTCACATACCAAAAGAAGTGCTAAAAAAATTACTCCAAATTCAAAAGATACCAACAAAACCCATGGTGGCATCTAAAGAAGTTCACGACCTAAATTCACTTCTCTTGCAGTGGAAAAACACTAGCAATGTTTTCTAACAACATTCGGGATTTTTGAACAAGATAAAGAAAAAAAGAGAAAATTCCTTTAGGAGTAGCAAAATGAATGACCAAGGATTGCCTAAAGCAACGTGAAGCCATTAACAAAACATAAGGAAACTGGACAAGTAGTCGTCTAACTGAATCGAATGCATTGGCCTGCTGTCAGCTCATATGCCTGATACAACTCTTAAAATAGGAACTTCTGTTCCATTATTCTACATACTATCCAAAAAAGAAGAAGAAAAGTCATATCGGAGGAAGAAGAGCAGCAAGAGATATGACATCTCCGATGAGCAGAGAGTTTTCCTCTATACAAGTCGTACAAGAGAAACCCCATTTGTTGTGAGAAAAGGGAATGTGACAAGTGAAGTTTGGGGACGTCCAATAATATATAGTCTTACCCTTAATTGGTAGAGAGTGTTTTCGATAGACCTATATGAAGAAAAGAAAAGAAAGAATATATACAACAATAAAAACTCCCAGTAATAATCTCGTTGACATGCAAGGTCTAATACAATGCAACCTTACCTCAATTCAATATGCATATATATATATATATTCAATAATAACAACACAGTAAAAGTCCTGTTGACATGTGAAGTTTGGCAAGGTCCAATAATATACAATCTTACCCCTAACTAGTAGAGAGTGTTACCTATATGAAGAAAAGGAAAGAAAGAATACATACAATAATAAAAGCTCCCAGTAATAATCTCGTTGACACACGAGGTCTGAGGAGGTCCAATAGTATATAACCTTACCTCTAACTAGTAAAGAAGTTATTTCCAAATGACCTAAAAAAAGAATATTTATGTATATGCATATGCATATTTAAATAATAAAAGAAAATAAAAATATATATAAAAGATGATGGAAATAAATACACATAAACAAAAATATAAAAATAAATAAATGATATAATAAAAATAGAGCAAGGTAAACAACTAAAATGAAAGTTAAAATAAGTAAATAAATACATATACAAGAAAAAAGACAAGTAAATAAATAAATCAAGCAAGTTATTATAAGAAAATATTTAGGCTAAGGAAGGAAATGTTTAGGTTAAATAACCAAAAAGGAATTACTATATATTAAATGTTTAGGCTAAATACAAGATATAAGACTCGAAAAAAATGTTTAAAAGAACTATGAGATCGATAAAGATTTCTCTATATGAGATCCTTTATATATATCCTAATATGTCAAAAGTTTTCTATTGAGGGTCATGTCCTCAATAAGTTCTATAAGAGCCATATCATTCTTGATTACCTCTCTTTTGTTCTTCTTAGGCATTTCTTGTCTCCTCTTACAGTCCCTAAGTACAATCTTCTCGCATCTTCTCATTGGAACATTAGGGTGCCTCCTTTTAACATGTTTGAACCACCTAAGATTTGTTTCTTTTAAGTTTCTATTATATTAGCTACCTTTAATTTATCTCTTTCCATGACATTCCTGACCTTATCTCTTCTAGTAAGGTTGCACTTCCAACAGAGCATCCTCATCTCCACCACCATTAGCATATGACTATGCACTTATTTGATAGGCCAATACTCTACCCTATAGAGTATGTCCTACCTAATCGTTAAATAATAGAATTTACCTTTGAATAGAATTTACCTTTGAGCTTGTGTAGTATCTTCTTCTCACATAAAACTTCTGATGCATTTCTCTATTTAAGCCATCCTAATTTGATACGATGAACTATGTCTTCATCAATCTCTATTGTTTTGGATGATAAATCTTAGATACTTATCACACTCTTTTTGTGGTATAACTTTTGAACCAATCTTTACATTCACATCAGAAGCCACCCTATGGATCAAAAAGTTACACTTTAAGTACTCAGTCTTAGTCTTACTCAATTTAAAGCCTTTTGACTCATCCCTCCAAAGTTCTAGGTTGACATTGACACCCTTTTTTTTTATCTCATCCACTAAAACAATGTTATCAGCAAACAATATACACTAAGGCACATGCCCTTGGGTATTCTTGGTAAGCTCATCCATCGCCATTGTAAACAAAAAGGAGCTCAATAATGTGCTTTGATGTAGTCTAATATCGATAGAAAAATGCTCTATATCTCCTCTTATTTTCCTTACTCCAATCTTTACATCTTCATACATATCCTTAGTAACCCATTTATAAGTTATAAGATCTCCCTTGACTTCTAAATGGCTCCACTAGATTTTCCTTAGTACCCTGTCATACACCTTTTCTAAATCAATAATTACCATATGTAGGTTGCACTTTCTTTTCCTATAATATTCTGTTAATCCTTCGAGCAGATGTAAATCTTCTATCGGGGACCTTCTTGGCATAAAGCCGAATAGATTCTCTGAGATAAGAGCATCCTTTCTAAATCACCTTCTCTTGTAATTTCTTAGTGTGACTAAGTAGTTTGATGCCTTTATAGTTATTACAACTTTGGATATCCCCTTTGTTCTTATATAGAGGAATTAATATATTATATCTCTACTTATCTAACATTTTGACAGACTTAAGGATCATATAAAAAAGCTTGGCTAGCTAAGTAAGACCCTCTTTTCCTAGGCTCTTGCACACCTCTATGGATATCTCATGGGCTTTACTATCCTTCTACTCTTCATCTCCTTTAAAGATCTTTTAATTTCTTCCTTTGTATCTGCTGACAACAAGTAAAGTTATGATATCTCTCTAGCGTGTTAAGATCGCCTAAAAAATGTTATCCTCTACAACTTAACTAAAAAGGCTATAGAAGTACCTCTGCTATCATCTATGGATGTCATTTTTAGCCACGAGCTCCCGTTCTGCATCATCTTTTATATAACAAACTTGAACTAAGTCTCTCACTTTATGCTCCCTAACTCTAGCCAACTTAAAAATATCCTTTTCTCCATCTTTTGTTTCCATCGTTGGTATAATTTCTCATAAGATCTTCTTTTAGTTTCTGAGATTATCTTCTTTGCCTCGTTTTTATCTAGTTTATAAGTTTCTTTATTAACTACTCTCTCTACCTCTGTGGTGTTATCCAATAGAGCTTTATAGTCACCCTTCTTAATCTTAATCTTTTCTTGTACATCTTCATTTCACTACCAAGATTCCATCTTACTAGTCCTAGGCCTTTTAGAAATACCTAAGATCTTTTTGGATGTATTCCTCGAGAGAGCTGCTAGTATCTCCTACATATGTTTATCATCTCCTTCCATTTTCTATTCTTCTCCATATATTACTCTATTCCTAAGTTGTTCCACTGTATCCCTTTTCAAATTTCACCATTTAATTTTGGTACACCTCTTAAGACTTCTCTTCTTCCTCAACCCTTAATTATAAGATCGAAAACCAGCAATTTATATTAAGTTGACAAGCAAGCATTAGGTATCACCTTGCAATCCTTGCAACTAATTTGATTTCTCCACCTTACGAGGAAGTATTCAATTTGAGTTTTCACGATTCTACTCATAAAAGTCACCAGGTACTCTTTGTTTTTCTTTAAAATAAGAGTTAGATATTTCCCACTCAAACACTACCGTGAGATTCATCAAAGTAGTCCTATTATCATTCCTATTACTGTACCCAAAACTCCCATGAGTCTATGAATATCTATTCGATGTTTCCCCTATAAGACCATTAAAATAAGTAAATGTTTCGAATAAGATTGTTTTCTTCAATTGTTATAAGAATAAAGCAAAGTCCTATTTATTATTAGGCTAACAAACTTAAGGCTGCTTTAACCCAAATATATTGGGTTTTATAATAATGAGTCTTACTTAACTAAATTTATTTGATTTGGATTAGCAAAATTATGATCATATGAATTTAGAGACAAGGTTAAAAATAACATATAATATATGTTTTGGCAAGAGTTATCATCTAACAGATCTAAGAGTCATATATGATATGATTGATAAAGTTATTATCTATCTAATTTAAGTTTAGATGATTTGTCGAGCAAACTCAAGTTCAACTAAGTTTGAATAGGATCCTAACCCACTAGAGATATTAGAGTAATCTTTATGTATTTAAGTCCTAATCTTATTTGGAAATCTAACCTATAACCTATTTTCTTACATTTATATTTTATTTTGAATAGAAATTACTTTGTTTAATATAGTTGATACTAGAAGTTTGTGGATGAATTTTTTTAGAAATAGGTTAGTTTTGAGAAGAATTATCAAAGATACAAAAGAAAATTTGTATGTCTATTATGTAGTTTTGCTTTTAATCTTTATTGAGGATTGGTGACAAAATTTTATAGATATGCCAATATCATATAGATGACAAAATATAACGACATTTCACATTAGTTAATATTTTATAAAATTTAATGACAACATGTAAGATGTATAGTAACATTATTATAACATGATGTAAAAGGATATATAAAGTAGAGCTCAAAGATATAGTACTTTGATGGAATTGTTCTACTCATATTTGGCCTGCTAAAAGCATAAACATGAACTACAGTTGAAGGCATTTGTTATAGTAAGATACTAGTATTCATTCAAAAAATCTATTTCATGACTTTTCCTGTTTATATGTGATATGATAAAGATCATATGTGTGTATATATATATCTAATTCATGCTTTTAAGCGAATTTTAATTCAACATTATCATAATGTTCAAAGCATAAAATAGATTGTTGACGAAAAGTAATTGATCCAAATTTATACAAATAATTTGTATATTGGAATAAAGGAGACTTATACTTAACATAAGTGGCAAGAATACAAAGTTAGACAACTAAGACTATCCTTTTATGCCATATTGGTTAAATTAAAATGATGAGAATCATAAAGTTACATACAAGGATATATGTATCTATTTGATTATGAACCATATGAAACTTGCTAATCAACATTTGGTGAAAATATGGTGATGATATTGAATTTTTAAATCTTATACATAAGATGTAATAACAATTTATAAAAGGATGATACTTGAACTTGAACTTCATTAAATTTTCTAGACTTTATGTGATATAATCATATGTATTAAATGAAATGCTCATTTAAATTTTTTAAAAAGTTTAAATTATTTAACTCTAAGTAAAAATTAAGCATTAAGAATGTTAAAGCACTATAATGAGATCGATATACTGAGATATGATGTTTTTTGTTATCTATAAGATTTTCTAGAAAATACTTTCAAAACTAAATTCCATAATAATATGGATTTGTGTAAGGAGGAACTGTAATATGAGATATTGTGTAATGCAATATTTATTTCTTTTATAGTTATGCTTATTAAACTAACTTATCTTCAATAATATCAATTAAATCAATTAACAAGATTTTATGGTTGATATTAAATGACAAAACTTTGAAAGAATAAAAGTTAATTATTTTAAGATCTAATGCTTAGTTGAAATGTGTATTATCTAATAGGATTACAAATAAATTGGATAATAGAAGGTTATAAGATATCAAAAAGGTTACATATAATCTTATAGACCTTATTAAACAAAATATTTATTTTAATGCATATTTATAAGATTATGGTTCTCAAGATAAGTAGTTGGAGTAAGATGAAATTTGAAAGACTTAAGTCTCATGACAATACATCCAATTAGAATTAGTGCCTTTGTTGATAAATTTGATTTATAATTGAAAGGCTTTGAGACATTAAAAGATTCACTTCATAATAAATTCAAAGCGTTCACTTTAGAGATAATTATGGATCTATCTTGTATACATGAAGGTTAGTGAGAGTATAATTGTCTTCTTCAAGGAGAGTATGTAGAGATACACTATTTATTGAGAACAAAACTTATATTTTCAATTGTTAAAAATATGATATTCCAAGAACAAATCTTAGTGGATATGAAAAGGTGATATATGCATAAATTACCTTATTTATACCTCATATTTGATGTATTTTTGTTTGATATTTTGTACTTTTATTGTATATTTGGTACTTAATTTGCTTCAAGTGCATTCATAGGTGATAATTGCTTTCGTGGACCAAAAGGAGAGGAATTCGGGTGAAATCGAGGCATAACACGAAGATTTAAATCAATTGACAGATAAATGGCCATGTATATGGCCATATAAGTCTCTTAAAACATGTAAAGTCACAATTTTAAGTGTTATGTATCAAACCGTGTATGTCCCATAAACGCTAAATTTTACTGTATAAGGACGTGAATGGAGGCACATAGGGAGAGCGGACTTTTGGAGATGATTCCAAATGTAGAGAACATCCAAAAGGGAGGATATTGATCCAGAGACATAAAAAACATGAAGAAATCATCTACAGATCCAATATAATACATCATCACAAGTCTAGCTTGCAAGAGCATTCGATAGACAAGAAAGGAGAATTAGAATTATGAACTCTTCATTGTCTATTAGTTTTTTCTTTTGTTTATGTTTCATTTTTTTATATCATATGTAACTAAACATCTTTAGTGTCTAGGTATGATAAACCTTATTTGAGATATAACATGTCTTGGTTCTTTTATTTGATGCGATTGTTTCAATTGATCTATTGTGATTCAATTATGTGTTTAATATAATAGATCTAGAATATTAGTTCACAATTTGATTGCATAATATAGAGATTGAAAAATCCTTTTTATGAATATAACTACCATAATTGACAGAAGTTAATTGCAAACCTAGAGATAGATCGACATAAATCCTCTAGATTAGGGCCAAACCTAATAGCGAAATTCATAAATCAGTAAAGCACTCTTAGTTCCTTTAACCTAAATAATATTGATTGATAATGATAAAATTAGTTGTTAGTAGTCTTAAGTGAGTTATTAACATACAATAGGAATATCCACGATCCAATAGTCAATAAAATAATTGCATAATAAAAGGTGAATTATTTAAGGGTTTTAAGGGGCTTTATAACCTAGACATTAATTCCTAATGTCGATTGTTTTCTATGTGATTTCTTTCATTTATGTGTTCAATATTGTTGCCTACTTTATTTTAAATGTATAAATGTTATTTTTCTTTATTAAAATATAAAATCAATCCTTAGGCTAGATAATATGAGAAAGGTAATTATTAGTAATCATTATCTCCGTGGGATCGACCTATACTTTCCTATGCTAGCTATAGCTATGTTGTGCACTTGTGGTGAAATTAATAATTGTAAAGAAATAAACTAATAAACTTTTTGGTGTTGTTGCTGAGGATGTGATATTAGGAACACTTGGATATTATTACTCTAGTCATTATTTTTTCATTTATTTTATTTTATTTTTATTGTATTTTAATGTATTTACAACTTATTCATTTAATTATCTTTTGAATTTCTCTACTTTGACGGTATGTTTGTGTTTTATTTTAGTGATTGAGATTTAAAATCATCACCAAAATTCACAATTGAAGGATGGTGTGATCAATACTCTTACGGGAGCTACGATACATCTTAGCAATATGTAACATCACCTTATCGAAAAGAATTGTTTCCTCATATGTTTTTGGAAGGTCAACAGATGTCCAGGCTGTGTTGCGACATTTGTGGGAATAATTACTACAATCAAGAATGTTGAACACTGACGTATATATGGGAGCAATTGGCCATATACAACCAACCTCAAGACCCATCAAACAAGAATATGTATAATTCAGAATGGAGCAAACCTTACGCATATGGATAAAATGACCATGCTCTAATTAAATATGTACAACAAGAGCAGCGATGTGAACATATTGCAGATAGAATAACAGAATACCTTGGCGAGTGTGCAAAATAAGTTAAGGAGATTTTTTTCTTCATCTGTATATAATGAACATAATGCCTTATACTATCTGAGCTCTCTAACATCTCAGAGTGAAGAAGAGATGAAAATCAATTTCATGGATGAGGATACATTTCAAGAAGGAAAGGAGGTAACTACTACATTAAAAGATATGATGGCTAGTTTTATTCAAGAATCAAACATGAGGCATCAGGAAATAGAGACTCATATACAAAATATAGTGAATCAGATTGACCAACTGGTGAAGATAATATCTGACAAGATCCAATGGAGTTTGCCTAGTCCTGTTGAAACAAATCCTAGAGAATATGGAATTACAATCATCTTTAGGGTGGAAATGAGATTCCAAAAGAAGAAGAAGAAGATGATGATGATGATGAAGCCTCTATCCAAGAAGAGGAAGTAAAGGAGTGGCAGGAGATAATTAAAGAAGACAAGCTCAAAACCTTTGTCTAGGACAAAGAAGAAAAAGAGCGGACAAAGGTGGTTAAGGAAGAACTGGCGGAGGAACCAAGTAAGAAAAATACTGATAAAGCATTAGTAGTCACCTTAAGCACGAAGGGTTCCCACTTGCTTACATCAACAAAAGACTTAGGGAGCTTTATTATCCCTTATTTTATTAATAGTTTGTCATTAATAAAAAGAATTAATACAATTGTTAAGATTTATTAACTTGCTAAATTATGATCTTCTTATTGTCTTGCAACAGGTGGCTTACTTACAGGCTACTAAATAGACTTTAGAGATAAGGGCGGAAGGAAGTCACTAATTATAGACCCAAAATGAGGTAATATGTAGGGTACCTTGAGCGTAAATGTGAGGATGTTTGATAGAAGAATAATTGACCATATTTACCTCATATTTGATGTATTTTCACTTTATAGTTTATGCTTTTATTGTATATTTGGTACTTGAATTGCTTAAAGTGCATTCATAGGTGATAATTACCTTCAAAGACTAAAAGGACAGGAATTCGGGTGAAATCATGGTATAAAGGGAAGATTTGAAGCAATTAAGAGATACATGGTCTTGTATGTGGCCATGTAAGTCTTTCAAAACATGTAAAGGCCATGTAAGTTTTTCAAAACATGTAAAGTCATGATTTTAAGTGTTTTAAGGGATATACGATTTGATACACGACCATGTATAAGACTGTGTATATCTTAGAAACCCTAACTGTCCGTATGGTTGCTGTTTCCAAACGCTGTAGACGGAACAGAACAGGACGGAACGGAACAGAAGCTGGAAACGGT
>JAOSBK010000205.1:21496429-21507081 GCA_027568895.1 Erythroxylum shatona | reverse complement strand
TACTAACTTATAATTTTGGTGAACTAATGAGTTCTTTATTTGCACATGAATTTAGGGTTAGCAGCTCATATGAAAAAAGTTCGGAGAATGCCTTATAGGTAAAGGGAGAGGGATGTCCTTTAATTGAAATTAATAACCAAAGACATGGTTCATGTCCCATTTCTAAAGCATTAGGCTAGGTTCTTTCATTTAACTAGTCTAATCAATTTCAATTACTTGTCAATAAATCCTAAAGTCATTCATCAAAATTTCCATTGCCATTGAACAGTAATTTCTACTACTATTTAGCAATTGTTGTGCCACTTGAAAATTTTTCTAGTTCAAAAATTACCCAATTTTTAGAAATTTTTTCCCTAAATTCACCAAAAATTCTAAATCAAAATATACACTCCTCAAATCAATTTACAACACAAAAAACCACAATTCTCAATAAAAATCACATTTAGAAACAATTATACCCAGAAATTGTCAATAAATGCATATACAATTATTTTTATGTACAAAGATTCAATATTCACGTGTATATGCATATTATGTAATGCATGAGCATGAGATGTATTTTCTAATCTCTCAGTAATCTCTCACATTTACTATTTTAGCCTTAACATGGGTAACGGGATGTTACAATTAGTAATGAAATGACTATCAGTAAGGATTTAAGAAGTTTAACAAGAGATTTTTTGATTATGTTGTTAGTGTAGTTGAAGAGTCCAAGGATTTACTAACTTATAATTTTGGTGAACTAATGAGTTCTTTATTTGCACATGAATTTAGGGTTAGCAGCTCATATGAAAAAGTTCGGAGAATGCCTTATAGGTAAAGGGTGAATCTTCAACTAAAGGGAAATAAAGAAATTTTAGAAGTTACAAGGAAGTAGTGACTTTTGAGGTCATGGTCGTAGTAGAGGTAAAGAAAAATATGGTAAATAAGGCATTTCAAAAGTTTAATATGGTGTCACTATTATGAAAAATTTATTCACGAAGAGACTAATTACTGGACTGAATAAAGAGTTGAGAAAAACTAAGTCCCACAAAAAATGTTAAAGATTAGAAGAATTTTTAACGACTTATTATTCCATTGTTGATGCTTCTAATGGAGCACGGTTTGTGGATAGTGGATACTCCAATCATATTTATAGGACAAAGTGGTTTTTGAGCAAACTTAACAAGTCACAAAAGGGAAAAGTTTGTGTCTGAGACAATAAGCTAATACAAGTGGAATGGAATTGTACAATTACCATATAAACCTCCCCAGGCAATGTAAAACTCTTTCATGATGTGCAATATGTTCCTAACTTAGGTCGTAATTTTTTAAGTATTAGACAATTAACGAATTGTGGTTACTCTATATGTTTGAGAATGGTTGTGGTTGTTTTCGTGAGAAGATATCTAGTCAGAAAATAGTTAGTATTACTATGGCACAAAATAAAATTTTTCCTTTTGAAATCGTTGGTACGAAAAGTTTTGCCTTGGTTGCTAGAAATAGTGTTACAAAATTATTGTACTTGCATTATGGGCATTTGAGCATAAAAGGACTAAAATTGGTAACTCAGAAAATACAATTGTTGGATTCGTTAAAATTGGTGCAATTAATTTATGTAAATAGTGTATTTAGAAAAAGCAAAAATCAAAATTCATTTCTTATAAATAAATCTTAGAGAGGGTATACTGATCTTCAATTAGTATATGATGATGTTTGTGATCCTATAACTATTTAGTCTTTTAGTGGAAGTCGATATTTTTTGTTATTAATAAATGGCTATAGTTGAATAAGTTAAGTCTATTATCTAAAATTTTTGAGAATTTCAAGAATTTCAAGATGTTGGTAGAAAAGCAACATGGGTGTTCTATAAGGTATTTCATTTAGATCTAGATGTTGAATTTACCTCCAAAGAATTTGATATTTTCTATGGGGAAGATGGCATTTGTACAGAGTTGTCAACATCATATAGGCCAAAAAAAATACAGGGGTTAAGCGAAAAAAATCAAACGGTGGTTGAAAGGGCTAGAAGTACAATGACAATCAATAGTCTTCCAAAGAAGTTTAAGTAGAAGGTGTGGCAAAAACAATGTATCTTCTCAACTTCTCACTGACAATGGTAGTTATGAACCAAACCCCTTTTGAATCTTGGAAGGTAGGAAGTTAAGTGTAAGAAACTTGAAATTTTTTACTTGTTTAGCATATGCTTTGAGTACTTGTTTCCATAAACTTGATGAACAATTATAGAAATGGATTTTGTTGGCTATATTCTTGATCGTGAGTTTGCTATGTGTAAGTTTAATATTAACCCTTGATAATTCTTAAGCGCATGGTTCGTTAATGTAGTACCAAAGGTGTTAATCCCACGAGGAAGGAGTTAATCTAATCCTAAAATCTAAGGCTAAAAACAATAACAAAAATTCAAGTTACACGAAACTAATGCGTGAATTTGATTCAATCAGTCAAATTAAGAATCAAACATGAAATACCAATTGCCAAGCAATTGCAACACACCTAAGAATCAACCAAAAGGAATTACCAATTGAGAGAAAGGGAATTTTACCTATCCTTAATGCTAACCTAACTGATTGTGAACTATTAGATTGTTGGTTCTAGACTATCCTAGGGTTTATTACTCTCTCTCGAGTTATAACTATTAACCCTAAATTATAAACCCTAATTAGATTATGGGGGTTGTAATCTCTCAATTTACAAGTTATCCAAAACCCTAATTATTTATGAAGTTCTCTAAACAACCATCAAAAACTTATGCAAAATCTCTTTTCGCACAATTTCTCCATCAAATTCAATTCTTGTTCTATTAAATCACCTAACTCTCATTAGTCCAATTTAATCATTTTTCATTCAATTTACCCTCTCAGTTTATTACTGAATTATGCAGTCATAGAATTAAACCACAACAGATTCAATAACCACACAAACAATTAGATTTCCATTAATTCAAGAATAAAATTCCAAAGGTGAGTTTCGAACATACTCAACATTCTAGATCTTATCATTAATTGTTCATTTCAATTCTATACAATAATAAAATTGAAAATAAACAGGAAATATAATCTAAATGGATGATGGGAGGAAGTGACGCTGGGAAATGTCCTGATCTTGGAAGTTCGTTGAGTCAGCTTCTTCTCCTCTTCTCTCTTCCTTATTCCTTCCTCTATTTCTCGATGATTTCTCTCTAAGTATTCTCAAGGTGGCTGATGCAAAAGCTCTTTCCTACCTCTTTTCTTGTTCTTTAAATATCCTATTGTGTTATGAGCAACCTTAGGATTTTTCAGGTCTGAAAGGTCAAAAAATCCCTTAAAACTTGACGTTTTTGAATGTCTACACGTCTACCCTCCTCAGGCCATGATTGTGGGCCATGTCCTAGGCTTCTGTCACGAACATGACATGCAGGCCATGATCATGGGCCAACTATGGTGCTTCTATCATGATCATGGCTGTTATGCCAAGATCGTAGGCCGTTATTTTGGCCTGAATGTTTCTGAAACTTCTCTGTTCTTCGATGTTGACCCTAAAACACTAGCAAACACATCAAAGTACCTTAAAAATATAACATTTAATCTTAAGAGCTTGTACTAGCCCATAAAACACTTAAAACACAAATAATTAACAAACTAACATAAGTCTAACCTAAACACATACTAAATTCTTAAATTAATGACTAAACATATATCAAACTATGCCCTAAAACATGATGCAATTTACACTTATCAACATCCCCACACTTAAACGTTTTCTTGTCCTGAAGCAAACAAAATAACAAACACAAAAAGATCACAAAGCACACAATGGAACAATGAGAGAAAGGCTTCAACTTTATAAAATAAATTTAACATTAAAAACAATCATTCAAGTTATTCCAAATCATTAACATACAAAATCTATATCTAGGAACTTTGGACTAAATATACATATTTAATCAAAACCTTAATGTCAAGTTATTCACCCTTTTCAATTGTACACACACATTAATAATTATTTGGTCATCAACCTCTATAACTATTCCTATGTACATTTTCATGAAAAGTTAAGCTATTTACAAGTTTGGTAGGTTTTTATTAGAAAATATTTTTTATTTGCTTTTTGTGGTTATGGACCTACTCTTTTACATAGAGGCAAATGTTGGTGATGAATGTCAATTCGATTACTCGACTAAGTCATGTTTTTATTAAGCTGTTTGATTGGAATGTCATTATAACCTTTTGAAGCGGAGGCACACATTTGTGACATGTGTCGGTCTAGTTACTCTTCTACATCATGTTCTCACTAACTACTAGCTCTATTCATAACCTAAAGGACAACGGAATAGTTACTGATTTAAAATTAACAAATTAATGCCTACCTTATTGCATTAGCTACTCTTTTTCATGAAAAAAATACTAGCAAAGCTACTTTAGTTTAAAGGCCTAAAATTATTAATGAATGTGACAATTTAGAGGGTGATAAATTTACACTAAATCCTAATTAACTTGTATATTTAGACAAATAACCCAGATTACTAATTTCGCGAGCTAATGACTCTTCTCAACCTAGTAGATTATGTTCAAAATTAAATTAATTTCAACCCATTTAAGCCATCGACACATTCACACAATTCATAATATATAACCTAAACAAACTATCATACCATATGTAAAGTTCACACTCAAAGCAAAACACACAACCCTCTCCACACTTGAATAACACATTGTCCTCAATGTGAGAGGGAAGTAAACAAACACACACGGAAGGAAAAAACATAAAATAAAAAAAAAAAATACTAAAATTAAAAGAAAAAGGTTATAAACAAAGCCTCATGGTGATGAAGGCGGGGATGGTGTCAAAAGTGGCAGTTGGATGCCTTGAGCCTCGAAATATCGCTGAATCCGGTGTATATCCTAGCTCTGATGTCGTTGTATTTGAACCGTCTCCTTTATCCTTCTAGAGTTCTCCGTAAGTGTATCTGTAATTACCTTGGTGTTGGCGGAGACTATATCGAGCACTTTCTTCCAGCCTTACCTGCTCAGGTGGCACTGTGCTAGAACCCGCCTGACTAGCCCTGATCTTCACATGAGTCTTTTGGATGATGTCATGGAGTTCAATTTTATAGGACTTAAGGATTTTAGCACGCCATAAATGATGGTGAATTAGAAAATCCAAGAGGTAGATGGTTAAACCACTACAATCCAGGCTATAGTAGTTAGCAATGGTAGAAACCAAATACCTCATACCCAAATTGTTGCTCCTCTTATGTATAGTCGCAACAATACCATTAAGCACATGTGTGGAGGTGCACACTGGGATGCTATGATCCATGTACCATAATAAAAAGTCCCTTTATTGAGTGCTTATTGATTTCTGATTTGTCAAAAACCAATTTATATATGAATTTATGCAATAACAAGTGCTCATGAGTTTGTGCGATGTTGTTGTGGGCATTCTTAGCATCGAATCGCTTTAACCTAATGAGTTCATTCTAATAGTGACAAGCATGAAAATCATCATGTTGATCGATAATGGAAGATTTGGGAAACCTACAAATATCACATATGAAGTTTTTCCTCGCAACCTAAACTACATTTCCTTAGGGTTACTAGGTTTCTTAATAAAGGAAAGTGAAGAATTCGAGAGTGAGCTCCTAGTAGACAAGATATTGGAAGTGTATAAACTTCACCCACTAAATTCTTTACCCTATCTCGCAATTCTAGTATATCAAGTGTATCAAAATCAAAATATTTCAGGACAACTATTTGTTTAACATTAAGAGATTGGAAATGAATACCTTCCTCCTTTGTGTTGATTGGGAAGGGTACTCCGAAATCCACCACCTTATTCCTTCTCCCTCTTCCCAAGACTTGATTTCATCCCCATGATTGGTTGCGCTTCACTAACTGCTTAATCCACAACATACTAGCTTCCAAGTAGGTGGAATTGGAATAAAGTGGAAATTGGAATTTGTTTAGAGAGAAGTAAGAGTCTTTAAAGGTTCTAACTTAGAGAGATAAAGTTAAAATGAAAGTGAGTGAAAAAAATGAAGTGTGACATGAATATATAGGTGAAGGAAGCGTAAAATGGTAAAAATTTAGTTGAAATTCGTGCGGACAATTTTACCCTGCCACAGATCACCAATATTTTCACCAATTTATGATTTTTTTCTTTTGTCTTTCTACACATTCCGGATATCTCTTCATAACTCTTTTATAGATCTTTCACCTCTCTTTTGCTTACTTCCTCGATCATCTAACTCATGTCAAAGCCTTATACCTTCCTGACCTTATTTGGAAATAAAATAACATAACTAAGGAATTCAAACTATCTAAAAGTTAAAAGAAATAACATGGAATTAACAATCCAAGGTTTCCTCCCATGCAATGCTTCTTTTAATGTTGGTAGCTCGACACTCTTCTTGTGCTCAAAGTGGTTCAAATGAATAATGCAATAGTAGCACAATCATCGATCTTACCATTTGCATATAAGCTACCATGCACTGAGTTCCACCTTCCTTCTGCTTCACCTTCCTTCACTTTCTCCTTCATGATTGTTTCTTTCTAATTGCATTCCTAGAATCCTCAATATCTTCCCATTATCCTCGAGGTTCGGTTTCTTTGATGTTAGCTAGAAGTAAGGGAGAATTGTTGTCATTCTTTGACACAGTGAAGGTTATTTGATGCTTTTCGACCCTCAGAGTTCACCCCATCGACATTAATTATTAAGCAAGCAGTAGCCAAGAATAGTTGTCTAAGGACCATAGGGGTTTCCACATCTTCTCCAATATCTAATATAAAGAAGTCTGTGGGGAAGGTAAAAGTATCAATATGTACCTGCACATCCTTAATAATACCCTTTGGTCGATGAACTATTCTTTCCACCATCTTCACTAACATCTTTGTGGGTTCTAAATCTTCTAATCCCAATTTTTGACTAAAGGTATAGGGCATCATATTAATACTCGCTCCCAAATCTGTGAATGCCCTGTCTATTTTAACTCCATTGATACTGAAGGGAATGTAAAAATCCCCTAAATCCTCTTTCTTTTATGCTATATTAGGGTTTTCTTTTACTATACACTCCTTAACCTTCTTCTTGGTTTATTCCCTTAGTGTGAGCCTCGTTTGTAGATGTTTCATTATGTTCTCAACATTGTTTAATTCAACCTCCTCAGAATTTCTTGTCACGTTACTTGAAATGGACTTCCACTAACCTAAAATAGGGTATGAAAGTTTAGGTTGAGGTTCCTCAATTGGTTTAATTATGAGCTCACTTAGTAGGAATTCCATATTTGTTTGTCCTTTTCATTTGTCTCCATCTTCTTTCTTATATTCAAGTTTCTTTTCCTAAGTTTGAGTAATTGTCATGATTCATTCCTTTGGGTTAGATTCGGTATTGCTTGGAAGGTTTCTGCACTCAGAGTAGAAATTGCCTCTGCTAGTTAACCTACTTGGACCTCCAGATTGTGTATTGAATAGGTATGGTTCTTAGTGACTTGCTTGAACTTGTTTTCAAGCCTCCTATGGACATCCTCCATGCCTCCAAATTTATCTAAAATCCTATCCAACTTGGATTCCATTGAACTCGGTTTATCTTATTGGAAACCTGGTTATCTTTGAGGGGTCTGAATTATCCTCCAACATTGTTCCTCCATAAGAAGTTATGGTGATTCTTCCACCTAGGGTTGTATGTATTGGGGTGGGGATTGTTTCCCCTTCGTCTATATTGAGCTCCCATATAATTCACTTAGTCTGTATTGTTATCCTTCATCAAGAAATAGTCCACCGTATCATGGTCCATTATTCATAGAGGTCATACTTTAGTTGCACAAATTTTACGGAAGCTGAGGACAAAGCCTTCATATTATTGAGCTATCGAGTTAAGTTGACAAATTTTTCGTTCATCTTTGTCATTTAATCAACAACTACAATTCCTTTTTGTTCTTGAAAGGTAGTGGGTTATCCACTCTGCTCATTTGTCCATAGGCAGCTATTACTCACATCTCCTCTATCAACTCTTTTGTTTCATCTACCATCTTTCTCATTAGTGATCCTCTTAATGCTGCATCAATCGTGCCTTTCGTATATAGGGTTACTCCATTGTATAATGTTTGCAACATAACTTCTTAGGTAAGTATTGGTGTGGGCGTTTTCGATGCAAATCCTTGTATCTTTCCCATGCTTCATAAATTGATTCCCTGTTACTTTGCTGGAAGTTAGTAATCTCCTTAATAATCTCCGTGGTCTTGGTAAAGGAAAAATACTTGTTTAAAAAGGCACTAACTAGTTGATCCTAAGTGGTAACATTAGTTGGGTTGAGAAAATGGTATCAGGCCTTTGCTCAATCTCTTATGGTATAAAAGAAAAGTCTAACTCTCATCGCATCCTCCGACATCAGATGCTACCGAAAGGTATCACAGATTTCAAAGAAATTTACTATATGTGCATTGGGATCTTCATTCATTAGTCCATATAATTGCACATTATGTTAAATCATATTTAAGAGGGCTATTTTAATTTTGAAATAGGCTGCATGTATGGGTGGCCTAGTTACTCCTTGATTAGCCATATTGAACCCTGGTCTCATGAAATCCATAAGGGTTCGTTGTTGACGTGTTTAGTTCGCTCTGTGATCTAAATCTTACTGAAATTTCTCAGCCATTATTGTTTTAGTGCTTTCTTCTTCTTCTTCTTCTCGTAGAGCTTTCCTAATTGATCGTTCTGATTAAGTGATATCTAGCTCTAAGGTTTTAGCTGCTTCAATCTTCTTATAACTCTTGTGTTCATGTAGGAACACAGATTTAGAAATAAAATGAAAGAACTAAACTAAAAGCTAACTAAATTGCCTTAGACTAAATAACTAAACTAGTCGCCTCCTTGATAATGGTGCCAAAAACTTGATTGTGAGTTTTTTTGTGTAAGTTTTAATATTAACTCTCAATAATCCACAAGCGTGTGGTTCGTTAACGTAGTACCAAAGCTGTTGATCCACGAGGAGGGAGTTAATCTAATCGTAAAATCTAAGGCCAGAAAAAATAACAAAAATTTAAGTTGCACAAAACTAATACAAAAATTACCAAGCAATTGTAACACACCCAAGAATCAACTAAAAGGAATTACTAATTGAGGGAAAGGGAATTTTACCTATCCTTAATGCCAACCTAACTAATTATGAATTATTAGATTGTTGGCTCTAGACTATCCTAGGGTTGATTACTCTTTAACCATTAACCCTAATTAGATTACAAAAGTTGCAATCTCTCAATTTACAACCTATCCAAAATCATAATTAGTTCTGAAGTTCTCTAAATAACTATCAAAAACCTATGCAAGATCTCCCTTCACACAATTTCTCGATCAAATTCAATTTTTGTTTTATTAAATCACCTAACTCTCATTGGTCCAATTTAATCATTTTTCATTCGATTTACCTTCTCAATTTATTACTGAATTATGCAATCATAGAATTAAACCATAATAGATCCAATAAACACATAAACAATCAAATTTCCATTAATTCAATAATAAAATTTCGAAGGTAAGTTTAGAACATCCTCAACATTCTAGATCCTATCATCAACTATTCAATTCAATTCTATTCAATAATAAGACTAAAAATAAAAGATAATAAAATCTAAATGGATGATGGGAGGTAACAATATCGAGACACCTCCTGATCTGGGAAGTATGTCGAGTCAACTTCTTCTATTCTCTCTTCCTTCTTCTCTTCCTATATTTTTTGATGATTTCTCTCTAAGCTTTCTTAAGGTGGTTGATGGAAAAGCTATGTCTTGCCTCTTTTCTGGTTCTTTAAATATCCTCTTATATTATTAGTATCTTAGGGTTTTTTGTAGGTCCGAATGGTCCAAAAAATCCCTCAAAATTTGACATCTTTGAGTGTCTATGCGTCTACCTTATGCAAATCACGACCCTGGCCCTATAGGTCTCAATCGTGGGTCATTTCTTGGGCTTTTGTCACGATCGTGGAATACAGGCCACAATCATGGGCCATGTTGTAGGCTTAAGTCATGATCATGACATGTAGGCCATGATCGTGGGCCAACTTTAGTACTTCTATCACAATTGTGGCTTGTTACGCCATAATTATGAGCCATTGTTTTGTCAAAATGTCTCCAAAACTTCTTTGTTCTTCAATGTTGACTTAAAACACTAGCAAACACATCAAGGTACCTTAAAAACATAACATTTAAGCTTAAAAGCTTGTACTAACCCATAAAATACTTTAAACATAAATAATTAATAAAATAATACAATTATAACCTAAACACATACTAAATGATTGAATTAATGACTAAACACATATCAAACTATGCCCTAAAATGTGATGAAATTTGCAATTATCAATTTCTTAATCCAAATCAAAGAAATTATATAATATCGTGAGTGGTAAAGTGGTTATAAGTTGGGAAGTTAGGTTTAATGTAGACAAAAAGTGAATCTGAAACAACAAAATTCAAGCACCAATAGCACCCTAAGTTCCAAAAAGTACACTTGAAACTCTTAAAATTGATCCTCTTGAGCCAATAAGTCCGATTGTTTGTTATATAGGTAATACCTCATCATCGATTCTGTTGGACCCCGCTTGGTTCTGGAATCCAACTCTGCTTGAGAAATCATGAACCTTGAGCTTGCTTTGATATCATAATTGTTGGACCCCACTTG